>JAWHQI010000078.1:3600000-3977500 GCA_033032865.1 Dactylorhiza incarnata
GGGCAGATGTTGTATGAAGAAGAAAAAATTCATTCAGTTGATGTAGAAGCCCACAGCAGTTTTGAAGAAGCTCATAGCAGTTTTTATTTCAGTATGAGAAATTCAGATATGACAGATTCAAATGCAGATTGGTAGCAAAGCAGATTCAGTTATTGCTACAGTTCAGATCAACAAAAGCTAAAGCTGGAAAATGCAGATTCATATTATAAAGCTTTCTAGTTCAAGCTCCAGTTCAAGTTGATTTGGTGAAGTCACCTCCAACTTAAGTTCAAAAAATTTTCAGAAAGCAAGATTCAGTTCAGATAAACAAAGAAAAATGCTGAAGGCAAGGATTTCTAAGCAAAGCAAAAGATGCAAATCCAGATTCAGAAATATTATTTGATATAGTAGATATAGCTCAGATAATCAAATTTAGAAAGCTGAAGGCAAGGAATTCAGAATTCAGAAAGCAAGAATTTGAAAGGCAAATCACATTCAAGCCTCCTTCAGAGAAAGACAAAAGGTTTTGATTATTTGTTTTTATCATTTCTATTTTAAATGTAAAATTTCAAAACTCAGAGTATCATATTTTATATCTGCTAAAATATTTAAAATCTATCAGATATATGTACTCTGTTGTTTTGTTGTTTATTTTATTATTTGATTTTTGTCAAACAGTGTCCTAACCCAAATAGGGGGAGATTGTTGGAACAACCCTATTACTGATTTGGGCTAGGATCACTTTCTGTTTATTAGGACTAAGTTGACCTCAATGTATAGTCTTAAGGGTCAAGGGTTTAGGCTGTTAGAACTTAAGAAAATGTTAAGTTTCTGCATTTGACGAACTCCATACTGCGTTCGACGAACTCCATCCTGCGTTCGACGAATGGCATGCTCCAGTTCGACGAACTTGCCAAGGTTCTGCGTTAGACGCACTCTATTCTGCATTCGACGAACTTCCCTCTACGTTCAACGAACTTGCTCTCCAGCTCGACGCACTCAGTTCTCAAGCCAGTCCAGTAGTTTATTTTCTTCAGTTCGACGAACTTCATTCTGTGTTCGACGAACTCAGCTCTGCGTTCAAAGAATAAGTATCATGATGTTCAGATCGACGAAATTCATTCTCAGATCGACGAACTCAGTTCTTCCAGGCAGATTTAGCAAATTATCTCTCAGATCAACGAACTCCAGATTCAGTTCATCAAACTCAACACTCTGTTCGACGAACTCAATTCTCAGGTCGACGAAATTTCTCCTCAGTTCAGAACTTCAGATAGATTATTTTTATTCTATTCTCTGATCTCAGATCAACTAATTAGCAACGGATCTATTCCTCCAGATAAGACAAGATTTTAATTCATCCTTCTATTTTATTCCTTTCCATTCTCTTCCCGAGAAAGTAGTTGTTTGGCTTATTGGAAAAGGATATCATTTATTAAAAAGGAAAAGGATTAAAGTCTATTGCTAAATCAGTTTGCAGTTCCAAGGAAACATTCAATTCATAATATTTTATTCCTTATTCAGATATTTGAAATTCAAATCTGAGATATATTGTAAAGAGAAAAAAGGAAGATAGGAGCACAACAGTATCAGTATTATTACATTACAGCAAGAAAAAAAGAAAGAGGATACAGTCGAGAGAGAAATATTCAGAAAGTCAAAAAGAAAGATCATCTTTCTCAAGCAGCACCCTCATTCACTGAGAACATCATCAAGATCAGCTCTCAGATCTCTGCTGCGCTAGATTTCAAATCTTCAAAGAGCAACAATAATCTGAGAAACTTCTGTCTCTCAGATTCATCAGCTATCAAAGGAAGATCTACATTCAAGAGAAAGCTCCATCCTCAACTGTCAACTATTTTCTATCAGACAGGGGGAGCTTTACATCATACAATCCACTAGAGTCTTCTCTCAGATTATTGACAGAGAAGAACATCTAAACCCTCTTTATCTCATCTTGTATAGGGTTATAACTCCCTTCAAAAGTTAAACCATTGGTGGCAGGGCACCTGAACAAAAACCTGTAGTTTGGTTTGAGCGCCTGATCAAATGCTCAAGTGGTGATAGGGCACCTGATCAAAAACCTATTGGTGATAGGGCACCTGATCAAAAACCTAGTGGATTCCTACCAAGGTTGGTAGAAGAGTAGATGTACCCAGGTTTATTGGGGAACTACTATAGATCCTTATGTCCTATGTGATTCTTGTTTATTTTTCTGTACTGTGTTGTGTGCTGTGTTTCTTTATTTTGTTTTATAACTCACTCTGCAATACACATATAAGTATCAGTATTTTAATTCCACTATAAAATTAAGTGAAAAACTTTTTAATACTCTATTCGCCCCCTCTAGAGTAAATCTAAGATCTAACCTCACTTTCATGGCAAACTATGGACTGTTGTCGGTGACGATGGTGAGAGTAGGCTGTGCCTACATATGATCTCTCCCCAAATGAAATTCTTTACTACCATGGAGGTTGTCTTGGCCATGGCCTTCACCTCCATCCACTTGGAGAAGTAATCAATCATCACCAAGAGATACTTCCTTTGCCCACTTGGCGGGGGGAACGACCCTACATGGTCCAGCCCTCAAATGGCGAAGGGCCAGGGGATGGTGATCGATTGGAGATGCTAGGATGGTTGTATTTGGAGTTGAGTACAGAGTTGGCACTTCGAACACTTCCTTGTGAATTCATCTTCATCCTTTCTGATGGTAGAGGAGAAATATCCCGCTCTCAGCACCCTCTTCTCCAAGGTTCGGCTCCCCGAGTGACTTCCGCACTCACCCGCGTGAATCTCCTCCAGGACCTGAGAGGCTTCTCCCTCGGACAGGCACCTCTCCAGGGGACCAGAAAGAGTCTTCCTTTAAAGCACCCCGTCATTTAATAAATAATAAGTTGATTTATACCTGAACCGCCTCTTGTCCTGAACCTCTGAGGGCAGCTCGCTCGTGGCCAAGAAAGTAACTAGGGGATCCATCCATGAGGTGGGCTGATTGATGTCCATCATCTCCCTTTCCTTGATAGAAGATCGAAACAACCCGGTGACCGTACCTCCGACCATGGGGCCATACTTGGCTAGTCGATCTGCTTGTGCATTCTCCTCCATCGGAACATGTTGTGTGAAGAAGGATTTAAAGGTGCCCACCAAGCCTTTGACCTTCACCAGGTAGTGCTACATTATCGGCTCCCTTGCCTCGAACTCCCCTCGAACCTGGGAGGCAACCACCATCAAGTTGGAGTAAATTATGATGTCGTGAACTCCCAGTTCCCAGGCTAGGCAGAGCCCCGCGATTACGACCTCATACTTCGCTTGGTTGTTGGTGACCGGGAAGTGAATATCAATTGCCTGCTCTATCCTGGTGCCTTGGGGGCTGATCAGGATGATTCCTCCTCCACAGGAGTTCCTCTCTGACACTCCATCCATGAACATTTCCCAAGACACCTGCTTGGGTGCTTCCTCTTCCTTTACTTCCATGGTGTAGGCAGCCAAGAAGTCCATCGCAGCCTGGGTTTCATGGCCAGCCGAGAAACGTCGGTAACGTCGAACTCGCTGAGCTCCACCGACCACTTGACCAATCTTCCCGAGTGCTCTACTCCTTCCAAGATATTCCAGAGAGATTTATTAGTCACCATCTTGATCGGATGGGCCTAGAAATATAGTCGGAGTCTTCGGGCTAAAACTATAAAGGCAAATGCTAGCTTTTCTAGGATGGGGTATCGCAGCTCGGCCTTCTGCAAGACCCTACTCATGTACTAAATAGGGAGTTGTCTATTTCCTTCCTCACGAACCAAAACTGAACTTTCTGCTTTGGCTCCTACACCAACGTACAAGAAGAGGTATTCTCTGGGTCCTTGCAACAAGGGTGTCTACGCCAGCTGAAGCTTCAAGCTCTCAAAGGCACCTTGACACTCCCCCGACCATTCAAATTTCTTATTATCTCGGAGCGTTTTACAGAATGGTGAGCACTTTTTCCTAGCTCTAGATAGGAACCTACTCATTCCTGCCAATCGACCTGTCAGGCGTTGCACTTCCTTGACGTTCCTAGGCGCTTCCATCTCCATAATCGCCTTGACCTTGTTCGGATTTGGTTCTGCTGGGGTCAAGAGGTGACCCAAGAACTTCCCCTTCCCTGCTCCGAAAATACACTTGGACGGATTCAACCTCATTTTATATTTTTGAAGTGTGGTGAAGGTTTCTTCCCGATCACAAAGGTGCTCCTATACACTCCTACTCTTTAGAATGAGTTCATCGACATACACCTCTAGGTTTCGCCCTTTATGCTCCTTAAACACCTTATCCATCATCCGCTGGTAGGTGGCTCCTGCATTCTTAAGACTGAAGGGCATCATTTTATAGCAATAACACTCATTGTTGGTAATGAAGGATGCGTGTTTTACGTCGGGAGGGTGCATACTGATGGCTTTAATTCGAATTGTTTCTTCTTAATTTATTTGGTTTGCGCAACCTTTATATGATGAGTTTAGAATTAGGCGGGTGTTTTCAAAGAGTTTCGCAAGTACTCCTACTTTGAGAAACTAACCGTTATCCTATCAAAAAATAGAAGTAACAGACTTTTTCTTCTTTCGAAATATTGATGCTTACACCGACTACAACGCCGAATTCTATTGATTTTTAAAATAGAAAAGGAGAGTTTTGCACTAAATTAGTTTGAACAGTTTTTGTTTAAATTTTAATCCGAACTAACCATATAATAAAGGAAAGTATACCTTATCGTGAGTAATACAGGATATTTTGTTTTAGAAAATATCGAGGTCGTATATTTCTGCGGATCGTGTTGATTATGCTACTTTGAGGAACGAACTATTATTTTATCGGAATAAGTTTTTAGTGTGGGTTTTTAAAAGAAAACAATAATAAGCGTATAACTAGAGTTCTAAACGATGATAATAATAGCGCCCGATCTCGAATTACCTTGAGATGAAAATAGTCTTTTTTAGAAGTAAAAATGATGACTTTTCAAAACATTAAAACGGCTTGGCCGTGGAGGTTCCATAATTATGAACGCTCCTCTCTCGAGGGTACGCCCACCTGAGATTATGAATATTCGTCCGAACTCTCATTCTATAATCGAATCTTCTTAATACTCGCTTTATGTTGTGAACCCCGCTACTGAGTTTTTACTTCCAATTCGGGAGACTTACCTCATCCTCTCTGAAAGTGGAGGTTAGATCTTAAGTTACTCTAGAGGGGGGGTGAATAGAGTATTAAAACTTTTGCTTAGTTTTAATAGCGGAATTAAAATAGTATTATATATAAGTGTAAGCAGTGTGAGAATTATATAAAAAAATTAGTAAATGAAATCACAAAACAAACAGCACAAACACAGAAGACACAAGGAGCTATAGTAGTTCCCCAATAAATCTGGGTACGTCTACTCTTCTACCACCTTTGGTAGGAATCCACTAGGAGGTTGTTGATAAGGTGCCCTCTCACTAGGTGAGCTGTTGATAAGGTGCTCTAACCAAACTGCAGGTTTTTGCTAAGGTGCCCTGTCAATGAGATTAACTTTTGAAGGGAGTTATAACCCTGTACAAGAGAGGTAAGAAAGAGTTTATAGTGTTCTTCTCTGTCAAGATGCTGAGAGAAGACTCTAGTGGATGTTGTTGTAAAGCTCCCCCTGTCAGATTGAAGTATTTGACAGAAGATGAAGAAGCTTTCTCTTGAAAACTAAGATCTCCTGTAGCAGATTGATTTGGAAGAACAGGTTCTGCAGATTGCTTGTTGCTCTTTTAGAAGATCTGAATTTGCAGCAGATTCTGAGTGAATGCTCTTAAGGATGATGTTCTCAGAAGTTTTGTGTTGCTTGTAGAAGAAGATCAATCGTATAACTTTTTGAGATCTATATATATATATATCCTTTGCATTCTGTAATAGAATGACGTTTGAATTCAAAACGATTTTGGCAGGTCCTTTTTTTTATTTTATTTTTTTTTGACCGTGAAAAGATTCCTTTTCATTAAATGTCAACGGCTATTGCTGCCTTGGAAAAAGGAAAGAAGGGAATATATTAACTGAGTTTAATATCCTTCCTTATCTGTCAGAATACGTCCAAAGAAATTAAATAGATCCGTTATATTCGTCATTTTGCTGTTAGGATAAATAGAATATAGTTGATAACAAATCTGGGCTTCAATAAATGATCTGTCGAACGCTGGCTATAATCTGTCGAGCGCTGTCCAGAAGATGTTGAACGCTGGCTGGAAAACTGTCGAGCGCTGTCCAGAAGATGTTGAACGCTGGTTATAATCTGTCGAGCGCTGTCTAGAAGATGTTGAACGCTGGCTGGAAAACTGTCGAGCGCTGTCCAGAAGATGTTGAATGCTGGCTATAATCTGTCGAGCGCTGTCAACAAAAACTGTCGAACGTTGGGAGCCATCTGACGAGCACTGCTAGCCATTTGTTGAGCGCTGGGAACCTTAGATTTAATCTTGAGTTCTAGCTAATTTATCAGCCTAAAGACTTGACCCTTAAACTATACAATGGGGTCAACTGATCCTAATTAGTACATAGTGATCCTAGCCCAAAACAGTAAAAGGGTTGCTCCAACAATCTCCCCCTATTTTGGTTAGGATACAATTTGACAAGAAAAATTAAATAGATACAGCAGAAAGTATAATCAACAGAGCAACAATGAAATGAAATGAAATATATCTGATAGATTAAAATAGATCATCAGATAAGATAAAAATAAATGCTCTGAGTTTAGAAACTTTACATTCATAACCAAGCAATTTATTTAAGGCTTTTTGTCCTGAGAAGGTGGCTTGAATATGATTTTCCTGTTGGGGTGTTCTGATTTCTTTTTGCTGATAAACAAATCTTGAGCACCAATGATTTTCTGTTCTTTGACATGAGGGATAAATGCTTCTGGGTGCATATCAATATATTCCTCAGTATTGAATGCTTTAACTATTTTGTATTTTTTCAAGTTCTTTTCTTCTGTATTCTGACATGGTTGAGAAACTTGAGAAGTCTTTGCCCTCTGCTTTAGCCTTTTTAATCTGTGCATATGCAATTGTTTCTCTCAGTCTTGCCATCTGACAGATTTTCTCTTCTTCTGGATCTGGAAAGTAATAAATATCTTCTGAATCATTTTTGTCTTGAGTGACCTTTTGAGGTACTCTATCTCTGTGAAAAGATCCATCAGAAATGTGAAGTTTGTATTCTGAAGATATTTGAGAAGAAGAAAAGGTTTGACTTTCTTGAAAGATAGGAGTTGATTTCTTAGAGGAAGGAGCACTGGCTGATCCAGAGGCTTGAGAACCACTAGAACTACCAGGTCTACCTGAATGTTGAGAGCTTGGCTTCTGAGAGGAAGATGATACACCTACTGATCATGTTGCACCAGCTTCTGGAGGAGGAGGAGGAGTATGATTGTGCTTGACTGGTTTGTCAGGGATGTAGCCAGTCTTCTTGAATTTCTTCCTCCTATTGTTCTCATTTCTGGAGAGCTTCATCCAGTGAGGAGTTTTCTCATCAAGAGGAACATTATACAAAATGTACAGAGGAATGTCATTATTTGGATTTGGGGGCTTGGGAGCAGTCTTTGACTTAGCTGTTCTTTTCTTTCTTTTCTTTGAAAGTGTATCATCAGAATCACTGTTGTCATCATCATCATCAGAGTCAGAAGATGAGATTGGCTTATTGTATAGATCATCAATTCTTTTGATTGCTTCACGAGCCTTTAATCTTTCTTCTTCAGCTTTGTCAAACTCTGCATCTGCTTCTCTCCAGATTTCATCAAAGCTTGGCATTGGTTCTTCATTCCATACAGAAATTGGAGGTGAAGAAGTAATTTGTGGGTCTGTTGTATCATCAAGGAATTCTGCAAGATCATCTTCATATTCTGCAGAATGATCCTTTATTTGAATGTCTTGAACAGTGGATGAAGGAATAGAGGATATGTAATTTTGTATGATATCAGAATGAGTTTTCTGAGGAAGGCAAATCAGAGCCTTTGATAGATCCTCTATGTATACCTTTGGTGATACCCTTGAAGTATATGTGACATCAAATTTTGATAATAAGCTATATAGATCACAGGATGGATGAATGCATATATTATTTATTTCTTCTATGACTTGTGTATCTGAATCAATTATATCTGTATCAAAAATTGTAACTTCTGTATCTTCTTCTGGAGTTTCTTCTGTTTCTGGAGCTTCTTCATAGGACATCTCCCCCTGCCTAGCTTCAGGACAGCCTGAATCTAGGCCCCTAGTAGAAGGGACAGCAGTGGAGGAGGGAAGAGAAGCTATCTTAGCAGATAAAGTAGAAAGTGCCTGAAGAACTGGAGCAAGTTTTGCATCCAGGAGCTGGCTCATTTTAGGAAGGATAAGATCAAAAATTTGATCAGCAATAGAGGAGAGGTTGAGGGATGGATAATCTGGTGGATGGCTAGGGGATGGTTGTGAAGTGGATGGAGATGATATTGGAGGAATGATATTGCTGATGTTGGTGGTATGTGTGGGAATGTCTAGATGGATTGGACTAGGAGAATGAATAGGTGAATGATATTCATTATGTATTGG
Source organism: Dactylorhiza incarnata (assembly GCA_033032865.1). NCBI lineage: Eukaryota > Viridiplantae > Streptophyta > Magnoliopsida > Asparagales > Orchidaceae > Dactylorhiza > Dactylorhiza incarnata. The sequence continues at coordinate 3,608,532 of JAWHQI010000078.1, forward strand.
AGAGGGAGGTGTGGTAGGTAGTGGTTCTGAAGATAGGGGTGGAGGTGGAGCATCACTGATGTGGGCAGTTGAGAGTGGAATATCATTGATGGGTGATATTGCAGTTGAAGGAGGGGATGAAGAATGAGAATGTGCAGGAGATTGTTGAGCAGGTGGAGAGAGGATATGAGAGGAAGGAGGAACTGAGGAAGGATCTTCTAGAAGAGTAGAGGGAGTGACTTGATCAGTCCTTGTGTCCTCAGAAGCTTTCCTTTTTCTGGAGGCCTCAGCTCCTGTATTCTTCTTGGGAATTACTCTATCCCATTTAGCAAAGAGTGTTGAGGTCAGCCTCTTGCTGGCATTTATTGTTACTTTTGGTGACACCAGAAGCTCTGGATGCCTTTCCTGCAGAAAAATCCCTAAAATTCTGCCAAAGCTAACATTCTCCTTGGAAAGCTTCTTCTTAATCAAGTTAAACAGAAGTGATCCTCGGTTCACTTTCTTTTTCTCCATCAAGGCCACCATCAACAGAAATTGGTGCCTTTTAACATAGTCATGTCCTGTTGTTTTTCCTAACAACACTTTGCCAACTATATCTGATAAGAATTTGTATTCCAAAGACAGATTTTTCTTAAGCAGATGATTAGGGTTTCCAGAGGAGTGACCCATTTTGACTAAAGCTGCTTCAAATTCATCAGAACTAATTTCTATATCGTCATCACCATTCACAAGCCCAAAAACTTCAGTTAGAATGGTAGGTGTAAGAGAAACCTGGTGTCCTGAGATTGTGCCCGTCAGACATTCATCTTCCTGCTTAACTGTGAAACACCATTCTTTGATTTCAGCTGTGTGAAGCTTTATCCTCAAGCTCATTAACTTCCTCAACTGTTGCTCTTCAAAGAGTTGAAGGATGTCCTTGAAGATTTGATCAGATGTTGCGAAGGATTCCATATCTATGTCGAACCCAGCATCGAACTTCATGGAATAGAGCGAGGCTTGAGAAATCGCCATTGAGTCCTGTAAAAGAAGAGAAAGATCAAGTGCAAAAGGGGAACTGGAGGAAAATGATTTCTGTAGGCGTGAACTTAGAATGAAGTAAAATAGGTGTTATATAGTCGAGGAAATAGGGAGGAGAATTCGAGGAGCGCTGTTCGGCAAAACCTAATTAAATCTGAAGTCGAACCGACTTTAAAATTTTGTCGGACAGTGTTAAAAAAATATCTTTTTCATCGACCGCCGTTCGACAAACGAGATTTTCTTCACTGACTCTGAATATGAAGGTTTTTGTCGACCATCGTTCAACGAATAAAAATTTGTCGTTCTTCGTTCGACAAAAATTTTTTTGGATAAGATAGAAAATATAATTTTCAACAAATTAAGTCTCCATCTATCATTCCCAGTTGATTCATAAAGAAGATATGTTTCTTTTCATCCTAGGGTTTGGTGAAAATATCTGCTCTTTGTAAATCAGTGGAGATGAACTGTAGGCAAATTTTATTTTTATCCACATTATCTCTGATAAAGTGGTGCCTTATTTCTATGTGTTTAGTCCTACTATGGAGAACTGGATTTTGTGCTATAGATATTGCACTAGTATTGTCACAAAATATAATTGATTGATTTAAGTTGATACCATAGTCTAGAAGTTGATTTTGTATCCACAGTATCTGTGAGCAGCAACTGCCTGCAGCAATGTATTCTGCCTCAGCTGTTGATGTGGACACAGATGTCTGCTTCTTACAAAACCAAGACACTAGCCTATCACCAAGAAACTGACAAGTTCCTGATGTGCTTTTTCTGTCTACTCTGCATCCAGCATAATCTGAGTCTGAGAATCCGGTTAATTCAAATTCAGATGTTGTTGGATACCAGAGACCTAGATTAGGACAGCCCTTTATATATCTTAAAATTCTTTTTAATAAAGATAGATGAGATTCTTTAGGGTTAACTTGAAACCTAGCACAAATACAAGTAGCAAACATTATATCAGGCCTACTTGCTGTCAAATAGAGTAATGAGCCAACAATTGCTCTAAACACCTTCTGATCAACAGGTTTCCCTGATTCATCAGCATTAATGACAGTATTAGAAGCCATGGGTGTTTTCATGGGAGAGGAATCAGACATTCCAAACCTTTTTACTAATTCCTTAGCATACTTGGATTGTGAAATGAAAATTCCTGATGAGGTTTGCTTCACTTGAAGACCAAGAAAGTATGATAATTCACCCATGCTACTCATTTCAAATTTAGATTGCATAAGTTTAGAGAACTTTTTGCATAAATTTGAATTAGTAGAGCCAAAAATAATATCATCTACATATATTTGAACTAGCAGTGTTTGATTTTTATGTATTATGAAAAATAAGGTTTTGTCTACTAAGCCTCTACAGAACTTGTTTTCTAATAGAAAATTAGCTAAGGTCGCATACCATGCCCTGGGAGCTTGTTTGAGACCATAGAGAGCTTTATTAAGCTTGAATACCTAAGAAGAGTGAGTTGGAGAGATGAAACCTTGTGGTTGTTCCACATAGACTTCTTCCTTGATATCTCCATTTAGGAATGCACTTTTACTTCCATTTGATATAGCTTAAATTGTTTGTATGCAGCAAATGCTAAAAATATTCTGATAGCTTCAAGTCTTGCCACAGGTGCAAATGTTTGATTATAGTCTATGCCTTCTTCCTGTGAATATCCTTGAGCTATTAGCCTTGCTTTATTTCTCACAATATTTCCTTGATCATCAAGTTTGTTCATGAATACCCACTTGGTGCCAATGACTGGATGGCCTCTTGGTCTTGGAACCAAATCCCAAACTTTGTTTCTTTCAAACTGGTTGAGTTCCTCTTGCATTGCAAGAATCCAATTTGGATCCTGTTCTGCATCTTTTATGGTTTGAGGTTCAACTTGTGATAGAAAGCAAGTATGCATCTGATTTTGGTGTAGTTGTTGTCTTGTCTGAACACCTGCTGAAATATCACCAATCACTTGTGAAATTGGGTGATCTCTAACTATGATGTGATCAACAGTTGGAGTTAATTCTGCAGTGGTATTTATTTGGGGATTTTGTTCAGTAATTGTATCCTGTGGAGGATGTTCTGCTGTTGCTTGATTCTGATAATCAACAAGATCTGGATGATCTTCTTCTTCACAATCTTCAAGGTTTTGAGCTAACGGTTGCATTGAATCTCCTGGCTGTAGATTTAGTTCATTAAGCTCTTCACATAGAGCTGGTACCTGCAAAGCATTCTTGGTAGAAGAGTTCTTCTCCTTGTAAGACATGTTAGTTTCATCAAAGGAAACATGCATGGATTCTTCTATCTTAAGAGTGGATTTGTTAAATACCCTATATGCTTTGCTAACTATTGAATATCCTAAGAAAATTCCTTCTTCAGATTTTGGTTCAAATTTTCTAAGATATTTCTTATCATTGTTATGAACAAAACATTTACAACCAAAAGTTCTGAAATAGTCAATTTTAGGTTTCTTCCCTTTAAGTAATTCATAAGGAGTTTTACCCTTAAGTTTGTGTATCAAACTTCTATTCAGAACATAGTTTGTTGTGCTAATAGCTTCTGCCCAAAAGGATAGTGGCAAATTAGCATCTGCAAGCAATGTTCTTGCTGATTCAATTAGGGTTCTATTTTTCCTTTCAACTACCCCATTCTGTTGAGGAGTTCTAGGAGCTGAGAAGCAATGCCTGATACCTTCCTTCTCACAGAATTCTTGCATAAGAAGAGACTCAAACTCAGTGCCATGATCACTTCTGATCAATGCAACTACAGTAGAGTATTCAATCTGTATGCTCTTAAGAAAGTCTGTAAGAACTTTAAAGTTATCTGACTTTTCTCTCAAAAAGAATACCCAAGTGAATCTAGAGAAGTCATCTACAATAACTAGAGTGTAAGACTTCCCTCCTAAACTCTTTATTGCTATAGGTCCAAAAAGGTCTATATGTAGCAAAAATATGATTCTAGGTGAATCACTTTTAGATAAGGATTTAAAACTGTTTTGGTTTGCTTACCTAGCTGGCATGCCCTACATAAACCTTCTTTCTTATATGATCCTGATGGTAGACCTCTAACAAGATTATCTTTAGATAGTTTGGCAATTGTTCTAAGATTTACATGCCCTAATCTTTTATGCCATAGTTCACTAGGTTTGCTTAGCTCATTAAACAGGCAAATTTCTGATTTAGAGGAATTGAAATTTACTAAATATATATTACCCTGTCTAATACCTGATAAAACAATGACATTATCAGATGACTTGATAATGCATTCTGATTTATTAAAGGTTACCTGATAACCTTCATCACATAACTGACTTATGATGATGAGGTTGTGCTTCAGACCCTTCACATAGGTGACTTCCTTGAATGTTACTGCTCCAACCTTGATTTGACCAAGGCCTTTGGTTTGACCATGGTTGGAGTCTCCAAAGATCACTTTGGGTCCAAGCTGTGCCTTGTAATTTTTCAGATTGTCCTTGTTTCCTGTCATGTGCTTTGAGCAGCCACTGTCCAAGTACCATTTTTTATTTAATCTTGGATGGCCGTGTACCTGCAAAGACAAAAACATAAACTAGTTGTTTTTGACCCAGACTACCTTGGGTCCTTTTGTGTTACCACAAAATTCAGAAATAAATGACATTTCAGGCTGGTCCTTATAGCCTTGTGGATGATATCTCCTTGGAGGTATTATCCATTCAGTGAAAGGATTTTTAGTTTGTTTGGAATTAAGATTTCTAGTATTTCCTGTATAGTGTCTGTTCGACAAATTTGGATAAATTGGTCGACTATTGTTCATCTGATGACTATACTGAAAATCTGTTTTCAGACTTCGTCGAGCTCCGTTCGACGAATTCTTTTGAATTCTATTATCCTTAACAGACTTGCTTGAAATATCTTTATCTCTTTTTGCAGCTTCTTTGCTTTTAGCAGAAATAAATTTTATAGGTGAGGAGAGGATATTTCTCTTAATCAGAGATGGCTCACTTGATGAGGCACCCAAGCCCAGTTTGCTATTATTAAGTCTAGCATTGACTGTGCTTATGATGTCCATCAATTTTATACTTCTCCTATTTAGGGATTCTTCAAATTTCTTGGCCTCATAAAGTTTATTCTCAATGAGAACAATGTGTTCTCTGGAGGCAGCCAGATCTTTCTTAAGATTTGCATTTTCTTCACTCATCTTTTTCATTTCAGCTAACTTACATCTGAGTGAGATTATTTCTTTCTCAGAGTTGAGTAAGTCTGAGCAAAGGACTTTGAATTCAGCCTTTAATTCATCTGAAGTAAAATCAACATCAGACATTACCTGATCTGCATCATTTTCTTCTACTGATTCTGAATTTTCTTCATCAGATTTGTTGGTTGAGGCATTGATTGCCATCATGCAGAAGTTCTTTTCTTCTTCATCATTACTGGAGCCTGATGAAGATTCAGATTGTGACTCATTGTCTGAGTCATAAATTGCCAGTAGACATTGGCTGTTCTCTTTTATTTCTTCTTCATCAGAAGAGCCAGATGAAGATTCTGATTCAGATTCTGTTTCACTCCAGGATGTTGCTACAAATCCTCTTCCCTTCTTTTTGTGTGAGTGGGAGGAAGATTTGCTAGAACCTTTCCTTTCTTCCTTTTCTCTTTTTCTCTCCTTTCTGTCCTTTTTGTTTTGATTCTCTGGACATTCAGGAGCAATATGTCCTGGCTTCCTGCAACCAAAACATATAATTTCATTAGAGTGATTTTTGTCATACCTTGGCTTGTCATAGCTTCTGGATGACTTCTTCTTGAAATCTTTCTTAGCCATATTATAGAATCTTTTGGCTATGAAGCTCATCAACTCCTCTTTGGTAGGAGTTGGTCCTTCTTCTTCTGCAGCCTTGAAGGCTATGCTTATCTCCTTCTTGAGTGCTGGGGATGAAGTGGATTCTTCAGCTTCCCTACTTTTGACAAGCTGCTCATAAGATTTGAGCTTGCCCAACAAGGCTTCAGTGGTGATCTCATTTAGGCTTCTGGCTTCTTTGATTTGCCAGACTCTGGAGTCCCATGTGCTGGGAAAGCACATAAGAATTTTGTCATTGATCTCTGTGAGTGAGATCACTTTGTCCAGAGACTTCAGCTCATTTATTATGAGGCTAAGCCTATTGTACATATCAGCAACATTTTCTGATTCTCCCTTCTTGAAGTTCTCATATTGAGAGATCAGGTGAGATCTTCTATCTTTCCTTTCATCTGCTGAGCCTGCCACCATGTTGTTGAGAGATTCCCAGATTTCTTTTGCTGAGGTGCACTCAACAACTTTCTGGAATATGTCATCTGACATAGTTAGGGCTAGAATGTTCATGGCCTTTGCATCTGCATTTCTCTGCTTCTTCTGAGCCTCAGTCCACTCAGGAGGTGGAACAGCAGTGTTTTCTGTTGTTGCAGTAGTACTAGTTGTTGCTATAGGTGCTGGAGGTCCTGTAAGAATAACATTGAAAATCTCCTCATCAATAGAGTTCATATAAATCCTAATCCTTGCTTTCCATAGTGCAAACTTACTGAGATTGCACATAGGGGGTCTTGTGCTAGAATATTCCTTGTTTTGTGCCATGAGTTTTGAATGATATAAAATTCTTAGATAAAGAAGCTCTTAGACAAATTAAGATTTGGTTGATCTTTGTGATTCAGATGTTAGTCTGTAAAGAATCAACCTTCCTCTGATACCAATTGAAAGTGGAGGTTAAATCTTAAGTTACTCTAGAGAAGGGGTGAATAGAGTATTAAAACTTTTCCTTAGTTTTTATAGCGGAATTAAAATAGTATTATATATAAGTGTAAGCAGTGTGAGAATTATATAAAAAAAATTAGTAAATGAAATCACAAAACAAACAGCACAAACACAGAAAATGACCAAACACAGAAGACACAAGGAGCTATAGTAGTTCCCCATTAAATCTGGGTACGTCTACTCTTCTACCACCTTTGGTAGGAATCCACTAGGAGGTTGTTGATAAGGTGCCCTCTCACCAGGTGAGCTGTTGATAAGGTGCTCTAACCAAACAGCAGGTTTTTGCTAAGGTGCCCTGCCACCGAGATTAACTTTTGAAGGGAGTTATAACCCTGTACAAGAGAGGTAAGAAAGAGTTTATAGTGTTCTTCTCTGTCAAGATGCTGAGAGAAGACTCTAGTGGATGTTGTTGTAAAGCTCCCCCTGTCAGATTGAAGTATTTGACAGAAGATGAAGAAGCTTTCTCTTGAAAACTAAGATCTCCTGTAGCAGATTGATCTGGAAGAACAGGTTCTTCAGATTGCTTGTTGCTCTTTTAGAAGATCTGACTTTGCAGCAGATTCTGAGTGAATGCTCTTGAGGATGATGTTCTCAGAAGTTTTATGCTGCTTGTAGAAGAAGATCAATCGTATAACTTTTTGAGATCTATATATATATATCCTTTGCATTCTGTAATAGAATGACGTTTGAATTCAAAACGATTTTGGCAGGTCCTTTTTTTTGACCGTGAAAAGATTCCTTTTCATTAAATGTCAACGGCTATTGCTGCCTTGGAAAAAGGAAAGAAGGGAATATATTAACTGAGTTTAATATCCTTCCTTATCTGTCAGAATACGTCCAAAGATATTAAATAGATCTGTTATATTCGTCGTTTTGCTGTTAGGATAAATAGAATATAGTTGATAACAAATCTGGGCTTCAATAAATGATCTGTCGAACGCTGGCTATAATCTGTCGAGCGCTGTCCAGAAGATGTTGAACGCTGGCTAGAAAACTGTCGAGCGCTGTCCAGAAGATGTTGAACGCTGGCTATAATCTGTCGAGCGCTGTCCAGAAGATGTTGAACGCTGGCTGGAAAACTGTCCAGCGCTGTCCAGAAGATGTTGAACGCTGGTTATAATCTGTCGAGCGCTGTCAACAAAAACTGTCGAACGCTGGGAGCCATCTGACGAGCACTGCTAGCCATTTGTTGAGCGCTGAGAACCTTAGATTTAATCTTGAGTTCTAGCTAATTTATCAGCCTAAAGACTTGACCCTTAAACTATACAATGGGGTCAACTGATCCTAATTAGTACTTAGTGATCCTAGCCCAAAACAGTAAAAGGGTTGCTCCAACACTCTCTCGAGGGTAGAGCGCACTTCTCTTTACCTATGAGCGACCAGTCCCTACACACGAGCCTCTCGGCTAACTAGTGTACGGAGACGGAAATGAAAACTACACATCGATTATGTGGCTCCACTCAACGTTATTCTCGGGTAAACCTTAAGCGTTAATTTTTTTAGAAATAGATGTTTTAATTTTTAGAAAAACTATTTTTGGGTCCCAATGCTCTTCGACATCGTGTGCTAAAGGAAATTAGCCACTCATCGGAATGGGGACGACATATTTAAGAAAATACATGTTTAATAATTTAAGCGGATAAAAAGAGAAATAAAAGGACTTATATAAAGCAGTAATAGTATCTTTCCCAACCATCTTAAACAAGCGCTAAAAAGTTCTTAGCCTCTTATCCAGGACGGGGGTGGTATAGAAATGAAATACTTATAAAGGTGCAGAAATAATATCCGTCCCAACCGTCTTAAATAAGTGCTAAAGGAAATTAGCCTCTTATTCAAGATGGGGGTGGTATTAACAGTTATATAAGGACTGAAATAAAGCTAAGTTACAAAAAAGAAAAACACTATCTCATATACGCACGCACTCTACTTGTAATAAAAAGACTGAATCGAAAGAAAGCATTTAAACGAAAGCGATAAATAAAGCGTTAAAGAAAGCGATAAACTATTTTTATGAAAGCAATAAACTAAGTTATGAAAGCAATAAAGTTATACTCATACACACACACAAACAAAATAAAAAAGGAATATGATCCAAATGAGAAAATAACATTTTTATTTCTAAAATACGCATTACAACTAGACTAAAAAGGCGAAAATTACAAATGAACATAAACTTAATTGCATAAAGAAAGCTCGCATTCACTCAAAGAACTCAGAAAATACATTACAAACACTCAAAATTTGGATGAAATTTACTTCAGTCGAGCCCCTCTATTTATAGGCAAAATTTTATTTTTACATGCCCTAGGTCACGGGCGTATCTTCTGGTCACGGGCGTGACCCTGGGGCGTGACATTTGCGCGTTCTCTAGGGGTCGAATCCGCCGTCTTCTGGAAGGTTTGGCCGCCAAACATGGCTGTACATGGGTGTGACTTGAAGTATCACGGGCGTGACAGTGGGCGGCACATATCTGCTTTAACTGGGGCGTGACGGCTGGCGTGTGTGTTGGATTCTTCAAACGCCTGGACAGAGAAAGTTCGTCAAACGCAGATCGTCGTTCATCGAACGCTGAGACAGTTCATCGAACGCAGAGCGCCGTTCGTCGAACGCTGGACGCTGAGAGGGATTCGTCGAACGCAGAGCGCCGTTCGTCGAACGCTGAGAGATTGGTGATTTAAAATTACACGCCCTTGGGTCACAGGCGTGACTTGTTGTCACGGGCGTGACTCAGGGGCGTGATTTAGCAAAAATTGCCAAGATTTGCAAAAACAAAAATAAAACTAAGTTAGTAAGAAAATAATGAAAAGAAGCAATTTATTTATTAATTTACATAGAAAATTCACAATATTAATTAAACTATAATAATAACTATACTAAAAATACATATATTTTACTACTCATCACATACAAATTTGGTGATAACCAGAAAAAGCATCTAAAAAACTCATGACATGGAATCTGACGGCCGAATCTACTAGCTCGTTGATTCTAGGCAAGGGACAGCAATCCTTGGGGCAAGCTTTATTAAGAAGAGAAAATTCGATACGCATGCGCCATTTTCCGTCCCACTTTTTTACCATTACAACATTGGAGACCCAGCCTGGGTACTGGATCTCTGACACAAACCCCGCCTCCAGCAGCTTCCTGACCTCCTCTCTGATGGGCTCAGCCAGGGAAATGGTGGTTTCCCTCTTCTTCTGCTGGATGAGATGGACTCCCATGTCTAGGTTGAGGTGATGGTAGGTGACATCTGCATCGATTCGCGGCATGTCCATTGTGCTCCATGCAAAGATATCGGCATTCTCCTGAATGCAGGATATGATCTTCTCCTTATCTCCTTCCTATATCTCCTCGCTGATCTTCACCTTCCATGGCCTCCCACCATTAGATACAATCTCCTTCTCTTCCACCTCCTCGGCCACCTCCAGCCTTGCCATCTCCTCCATCACCTGATCCACAACCTCGGCTTCCTCCTTCCAGATGATGGTGTTGACGACATTGAGATAACATTGCCTCACCACCTTGGGTTCACTTCGGATCCTAATCTGCAACCCCCCTTGGTTGTACTTCAGACATTGGTGGTAGGAGGAGGGTACGCACTTGCAGGCACTGATGAGTGGTTTGTCGAAGATGGCTCTGCAGCTACTGGGGGCGTCGACAATGATGAATCTGCAACATTTAGTGGTTCCCCCCAGTGTCACGACCAGCTCCACTCCTCCTTCTACCTCCTTCCTTTCTCCCGTGAAGCCAAAGAGCGGCCCCTCCGTCATGGTGACCCTCTTCTCCTCCACCTTCATCGCGTCGAATGCATTCTTGAACACCACATTGATGGAGCTCCCATTGTCCACCAGGATGCGGGAAACTGTGTAGTTCTCTACTGCGACCTTGATTACCTTTGCGTCATGGAAGGGATTCTCATTGCCCAGCATATCCTCCTCTGAAAAGATAATCTCACATATCGGCGATGGAATCTGAGTTGTCGAGGCCACACCCCTCCGGTACACGGCATTAAGACTCCCCTTCTTGGTTGCCTCCAACCATGCTCCTCCGTGCATGATGCTTATGTTCGAACCAAAAATGTACCAGTTCCTCACTTGCTCAAGATGGAGAAGGAGGGGGGAAACGGTTGGGTGGTCGGTTACTTTGAGCTACGCGTGAAGAAGTAAGTGAGGGAGAAAAGAGATGGTCGCAAGCAGGAAAGAGATTGACGGGGGAGATGGGAGATGATGGAGTCACTAAGTTCACTGAGGGAGATTGCCCAGCAGGTGCGAGATCGCCCAGGCAAGGATGAAGAGGTCATTGCGGTCTCAAAATTGTATACCGCTCAAGTCTCCGGTTGGGTGCTGGAAACTCTCTAAAGTCCATTTCTGGTACCCCTACCCCTCTATTTATAGGCGTGGGACATGCCTGAATGGGCAGGGCCAGAAAAAATGGGATGCCCGAGCCACAAGTGATCGGCAAAGGGGAGATCGCCCAGAGGGATGTGAAATTTTCCGTAGATCTAGGAGTGAGCAGAAATTGTATAACTAAAAGTTCAAGCCCAACAACCAGAAGCACATGAAGAAAACACAATCTTTATTGATAAGCAAAGTTCTTCATTACAGAGCGAGGTATACATGGCGAGACATGATTTTGCCAGTACACGAAAACAGAAGAGAAAAGCAGCAGAAAGGAAAACCAACGGTCTGACTAACTGAGACCGCCTGATCGCTCGACCTAACAGTCCGCCCGGCTAGAAAACTAGATTGCCTGAACTGCCTGCCTGCGCCTTGAACAACACCAACTGAGAACCTCGCGAACTCCCAAACTCCACTGATCCTCCCGAACTCCAGCAACCCGCAATGCAAGCCGTGAGACCGCCCGAACACCTTCAGAAGAGGAGGTGACCGCTGCCACCCGCACAATCCGCAGAAGCTGCACAAAACAAGTTCGATCAGCTAGCCGGCCGGTTACAAAAAATAGACCGCAAGAATAGGTCACGAGCTCAGCTTACACTTGGTGATGTATATTTGCTGCTACAGTGGCTCCTATTTATAGGCATGAGACCTGATCCAGTCACCACCCTATGAGATAGGATCACCACCCCTTAGCCACGCGACCAGACCGGTCAACCCGCGCAACCAGCAAAAGATCCTTCTGCTTAGTGAGCTCGCCGAGTTCAACAGAAGCCACGCGATCATGACAACTCGCCCGGTCATGTCGCTCACCACCTGTGTTCGACACCCGATCTCTTCCAGAGACCGCGAACACACCAGATCGACTAGGGCACGAGCCTGTCAAGTCGACCAAACACATGTGACCGCATATACTAGCAGATCGTCGAGAGACCAGCTATGCGAACACAAACCAGAGACCGCGCGACTAAGAAGACCTTAGTCTACGTGCACCACAAAGAACCCGGACAGACTCCAGACTGGCTACCCGCACCACGCGGTCACACGAACAGACCGCGCGCCGCCCTTAACAGGAAGAAACCTGCTCCGCCATGCGATCATACGACCAGACCACGCGGCCACACCTCGGCACCCTTGGACAAAAGAACGGAGGTCATGCCGAGAAGCCCGCGGCTAGACCAGAGAGGTCAGACTGCCAGAGGAGACCGCAAGACCGAGCGATCAGACCAGACTGTGCGGTCTCCCGCCCCCCCAGACCGCCAACTTCACAAACTTCCACTTCAACATTTTCAACACTCCCCCTTGAAGTGGGAAGTTGAAAATAGCCCAAGTAAGCTCCTTAGCCGAGTAAACGGCCCCTTCGCTAGCGCCTTTGTGAAGATGTCAGCAATGTTGTCTTGACTCCGAACATGCTCGGCCGAAAGAAACCCCTCCAGTACCTTCTCACGAATGAAATGTTGCTCGATCTCGATAAGCTTGGTCCTCGCGTGACAAACTGGATTAGTAACCAGTTTGAGAGCACTCTCATTGTCGCCGCGGAGCAGAGTCGGACCCCGAACCTCCTTATGGACGTCTCCAACCAACCTCCTAAGCCATATGGCTTCTTGAGCTGCCAAGGCCGAAGCCTTGTATTCCGCTTTCGTGGTTGAGCAGACACGGAATCCTGCTTCTTACTGCACCATGATATAGCTGTGGGGCCCTCCATGAAGATGTATCCAGACGTCGACTTCCGATCATCTGAATCTCTCTCGTAATCGGCATCCATGTACCCATGCACCTCGAAGCCCGCATCCCTCCTGTACAGGAGACCCATATCCGAAGTCGCCTTGACATACTTCAATATATTGTTGGCCACTAGTAGATGAGGCATCCGTGGTTCCGCCATACACCCTACCAACTGCATACGCAATATCCGGCCTGGTAATCGTCAGATAAATCAAGCTCCCAACCAGAGCCCGGAACACCAGCGGATCTCCCAAAATCCTCCCCTCATCCTTGCGAAATTTCATGGCCTTCTCTAGAGGTGTGGAAATGCACTTCCCTTCCTTCATGCCGAACCGCTCCATAATTTGCTCCGCATATCCAGCCTGGGATACCAGCACTCCACTTCCCTTCCTCTGCACTTCGAGTCCAAGGAAATGGTGAAGCTCACCTAAGTCCTTCATCTCAAACCTGATAGATAGCTCAGCCCGAAGCCTTGCTACTTCCTCCTTCGAATTCCCTGTCACGATCATATCGTCGACGTAAAGCAGCACGATGACTTGAAGCTCCCCGCTCTTCTTGACGAACAAGCTTGAGTCTGAGTCTGAAGCACCAAACCTGCAAAATAAGAGATACTCTGCTATCTTTCCATACCACGCCCTCGGCGCTTGCTTCAACCCATATAGGGCCTTCTTCAACTTGCAGACATGCTCCGAAAAATCTTCAGATATGAAGCCTGGCGGCTGGACCATGAAGATGTCCTTGTCAATCTCGCCGTACAAGAACGCATTCTTTACGTCGAGCTATCAAATATCCCACCCCCAACACGCTGCCAAGGCAATCACAACCCGAACTGAAGTCATTTTTGTCACCGGACTGAATGTCTCTTCATAGTCTTCACCATATTGCTGCGAGAATCCCCGAGCCACAAGGCGAGCCTTGTATCGCTCGATACTGCCGTCTGCCTTCTTCTTGAGCTTGTAGACCCACTTGCATGTCACAGGGGTGATACACTTGGGCTTGGGCACCAGAGACCAAGTCTCATTCTTTTCAAGAGCACTCATCTCTTCCTGCATAGTTGAATCCCACAGTTCCACGCCTTTGGACTTTTCAAAGCTCGACGGCTCCCTCTCATCCAAGGGACCAGCAAAGAAACATGAGACAAAGCTCACCATGTTTCCTCATGTATAGCGATCAGGGGCAATGATTATTTGCTTCGATCTCTGCAACGCCTTCCCCTGACTCGCAGTATCTTCAGCTGCTTCTTCTCTATCTCCCCTTCTAGACGTACCTGGAGCATCGCTCCCCCTGCTTCCTGATCCAGAAGCCTCCGTATCAGAACTAGAAATTGATGGACCACCTGGTGACACAGGCAGCTCCACCTGAAGATTTTCCACAGCTTTCTCTGGCTCCTCCACCCTGCTTTCTGGTAGCTCAACACCAGAACTTCCCTTGTAAGCCGTCACCTCGTCGAACACAACATCACGAGATACAACAAATATCCGCGTCTCGGGGTCCATGCACTTCCAGCCCTTCTTCCGATCATCATAACCCACGAAGACTAGCTTCCTTGCTTTCACATCTAGCTTTGTCCGAAGCGCATCTGGAACGTGTACATAGCAGGTGGAACCAAACACCTGAAGGTGTGCCATGCTTGGCTTGTCCTTGAACATCAATTCATGCGGGGTCTTCATATTGATGGGACTATGAGGCATTCGGTTGATGACATAGGCAGCACAAGACATTCACTCCGCCCAGAAGGACTTTGGGATACTCTTGGCATGCAGCCAACACTTGTAGGTCTCCGTTAGATGACGGATCTTCCGCTCTGCAACTCTGTTTTGCTGTGGAGTATGCGCACAAGTAAGCTCCCTCTGGATGCCTGCCTTCCTGCAAAAAGTAGAGAACTCACCAGAGGTGAACTCCCCTCCGTTGTCAGTCCTCAGCTTCTTAACCCGCAGACCAAGTCAACCCTCCACAAGCTCCTTAAACTCCATGAACTTGGCAAACGCCTCTGCCTTCTCCTTTAAGAAATATACCCAGACATATCTGGTGTAATCATCGATCAGCACCAGCATATATCTGCTGCCTCCGAGGCTTGGGGTAGCAGTCGGTCCCATCAAGTCACCGTGGATGCACTCCAACGGCACACTACACCTTGTCTGCAACTTGTCAAACGGTAGTCGATGAGACTTGCCAAACTGACATCCCGCGCACACATGACCGTCTCCGTAGGAAGATAGACTAGGCAGGCCTTTGACCAGACCTTTCACCACCATAGCTTTCAGCTTATCCATTCCTACATGCCCCAACCTCTCATGCCATATGACAGCACTATCATTTGTCCGCATCTTGTCAACATAAGAACTTATCGATAAAACGAACAAGTCTTTAGCTCTCCTCCCCACATGAACGACCTCCGCCTTCACCGCTTCAACATTCCGAAGAAACCTCACTTCTGATGGGCCAAACAGAACGTGATACCCAGCGTCTACAGTGTTGGTCACGGAGAAGAGGTTTTTCCTCATACCAGGCACATGATAGACACTTTTCAAAGTTAGCGGCCCCCTATCACTTCCCATGGAAACAACCCCCACCTTCTCGACAACATGCACGGTATTATCAGCAGTAATAATGGCATCATTACCTGAGTACGGCTGAACTGAAGAAAACTTTGACTCATCCCCGATGAGGTGATGACCACACCCCGAGTCCACGATCCAGTCCTCCTGATGGTTGATAGGAACCGCAGCTCCAACAGAAGCCGAGAAGGCTCCTCACCATCCTCCATCAGTCTGTCTGACCTCGGCTTCCTTCTTTCCTGTAATAGCATGCCCCAGCTAAAGATTCACCCAGCAATCCTTCCTGATGTGACCAACCTTTCCGCACCTGAAGCACTTGGGACCTTCTCCCTTCTTCTTCCCTTCAGCCATAAGAGCATATCCCCTCTCCTGCTATCTAGAAGTTGAAGGCCCATTGCCTCCTCCAGCGGTCTTCTTCTTATCCCACTTCTTCTTCTTTCCCGTGAAGAGAACTTCGCCATCTCCCCCAGACACTGACACCCCCGCCATCTGCCTTGCCAGACTCTCCTGCGAAGCAAGCAGATTTTCCAGCTCCAGCAGAGACGGCTTATTTGCCCAACCCTGCACCGAAGTCACAAAGGCAACATATTACTTCCGCAAGCCACGGATGATGTGCCTCTTCAGCTTCGCCTCAGAAATTGGCTCATCAGGATCCAACGCTGAAATCTCGGCGCACAAGTTCTTCATCTTCAAGAAGAACGTAGAGATAGAAAGGTCACCTTGACCCGATCTGGCCAGCTCATTCTCCAGGAATTGAAGTCTTGCCACATTCTTCTTGTTAAACAGCCCATCCAGGGCTCTCCAGATCTCTGCAGCTGATCCACCCCCCAAGATGTGATCAAATAGGTCAGGTGATATTGCCCTCTTCAGGGCGAACTCTATTTTGGCATTAATCCGCCTCCAGTTCCTCACCTCATGACCATTATCCCCAATCAGAATAACTTCCTCCGTGCTCTCTCCTCCAACTACCTCCCATAGGTCCTCACCCAGAAGATAACTTTGCATACACGACTTCCACTTCTTAAAGTTGTCGATGTAAGCATCTCAATTCCAAGACCCCTTGCATCCATGGCTCTACCATTGGTTCCTTCTTCATAAAGGCGATGACAACTATTAGTTATTCCTCGCTCTATCCACTCCAACCTATCTCTGATACCATGTGAAATTTTCCATAGATCTAGGAGTGAGCAGGAATTGTATAACTAAAAGTTCAAGCCAAACAACCAGAAGCACATGAAGCAAACACAATCTTTATTGATAAGCAAAGTTCTTCATTACAGAGCGAGGTATACATGCGAGACATGATTTCGCCAGTACACAAAAACAGAAGAGAAAAGCAGCAGAAAGCAAAATCAGCGGTCTGACTAACTGAGACCGCTCGACCTGACAGTCCGCCCGGCTAGAAAACCAGATCGCCCGAACTGCCTGCTTGCGCCTTGAACAACACCAACTGAGAACCTCGCGAACTCCCGAAGTCCACTGATCCTCCCAAACTCCAGCAACACGCACTATAAGCCGCGAGACCACCCGAACACCTCCAGAAGAGGAGGTGACCGCTGCTACCCGCATAATCCGCCGAAGCTGCACAATACAAGTTCGATCAGCTAGTCGGCCGGTTACAAAAAATAGACCGCAAGAACAGGTCGCGAGCTCAGCTTACACTTGGTGCTGTATATTTGCTGCTACAGTGGCTCCTATTTATAGGCGTGAGACCTGATCCAGTCACCACCCAATGAGATAGGATCACCACCCCTTGACCGCACGACCAGACCGGTCAACCCGCGCAACCAGCAAAAGATCCTCCTGCTTAGTGAGCTCGCCGACTTCAACAGAAGCTGCGCGATCATGACAACTCACCCGGTCATGTCGCTCACCACCTGTGTTCGCCGCCCAATCTCCTCCAGAGATCGCGAACACACCAGACTGACTAGGCACCAGCCCGCCAAGTCGACCAAACACCTGTGACCGCATATACCAGCTGATCGTCGAGAGACCAGCCATGCGAACACAAACCAGAAACCGTGTGACTAAGAATACCTTTGTCCGCGTGCACCACAAAGAACCCGGACAGCCTCCAGACTGGCTGCCCGCACCATGCGGTCACACGACCAGACCGCGCGCCGCCCTTACCAGGCAGAAACCTGCTCCGCCATGCGGTCATACGACCAGACCGCGTGGCCACACCTCGGCACCCTTGGACAGAAGAACGGAGGTCACGCCGAGAAGCCCGCGGCTAGACCAGAGAGGTCAGACCGCCAGAGGAGACTGCAAGACCGAGCGGTCAGACCAGACCGCGTGGTCTCCCCCAGACCGCCAACTTCACAAACTTCCACTTCAACATTTTCAACAGGGAGATCGCCCGGAAGGGGAGCTCGCTAGGAAGGGGGAGATCGCTCGGAGGGTGATCGCCCGGAGGGAGATCGCCTGGAGGGATATTGCACGGAGGGAGATTGCCCGTAGTGGGAGCTCACTAGGAAGGGGGAGATCCCCCGGAGCGAGATCGCCTGGAGGGGAAGATCGCCAGGAAGGGGGAGATCACCCAGAGAGAAAACGCCCAGAGGGAGATCGCCTAGAGGGAGATCACCCAGAGGGGGAGCTCACCAGGAAGGGCAAGATCGCCCGGAGGGAGATCGCTTGGAAGGGGAGCTCGCCAGGAAGGGGGAGATCACCCAGAGGGAGATCACCTAGAAGGGGGAGATCGCCCGAAGGGAGATCGCCCGAAGAGAGATCGCTCAGAGGTAGATCACACGGAGGGCTAGATCGCCAGGAAGGGGAGATTGCCCCGAGGGAGATCGCTCGGCTGAAGGGAGAGACCGCACGGGATCTCCGAAATCGCTTAGTACCTGAAAAGGGTCAGCTCGAAAAGGGGATCGCTGATTTCTGGGTAAACATGATCCCTGCATTTTTTAAAGTTTTGAAAAACTTCGAAAAAATAGAACTTACCCATGAGAATCGAGATCCACTTTTCTTGTCAGGACAAAACGTAAGTATATAAAAGAGTGAAAATAATTGTGGGAACTTGTTAGTGCCTGAAGTGGTCTTACGAATACCTTCTTATCTCTACAAAAGAGTAGTCAAATCAGGTATCAGAGAAACATAATATGTGAGTACCATAAGAGAACTCGTGAGCACCTGCTTATCTTTGCAAAAGAATAGTCAAAGCAGGTATAAGAGAAACATATTACCCGAGTACCTGAAGAGAACTCGTGAGCACCTGCTTATCTCTACAAAAGAGTAGTCAAAGCAGGTATAAAAGAAACATATTACACGAGTACCTGAAGAGAACTCGCGAGCACCTACTTACTATATGCAAAAGATATGAGAACAGGTATATGAAAATATAATATGCGAGTACCTGAAGGAGAACTCGCGAACACCTATTACTCTCTGCAAAAGATATGAAAACAGATATATGAAACTAGAATATGTGAGTACCTGAAGGAGAACTCGCGAACACCTGTTACTATCTGCAAAAGATATGAGAACAAGTATATGAAAATATAATATGCAAGTATCTGAAGGAGGAACTCGCGAACACCTGTTACTATCTGCAAAAGATATGAGAACAGGTATATGAAAAATAATAAAAAAATATGTCAGGTACCTGAAAGAACTTTGCTGATACTTATTTTTATTTACGTTTGAAGTGTATAGGAAAGAACATCTCATTTATAGAGGGTATGAATGCTTATTAATAATCACTTTCTTTGATGTTGCTGAAATAATATCTCTATGTGAAGAAATAAAGCAGTACCCATGTTTGTGGAAAGAGAAGATAATATTCTGATAACCTGATGAGCCCAATTATATACACATTTATGGACTCATCTGGGTCGATTATCTAGTCTGTGCACTACACTTTAGGCATGTTTTGGTTCATATTTGATATTCCATGTTATGTGCACTTCTAGGCCCGTCTTGGTGTATTTTCATGTTTATCTTCTTTATTAGCTTTCATGCATTGTTAAGTGCCACTTTCAGTGGTTTGATTGGTGTTTATGCTGGAACAGGAGTCGTGCAGGCGTTCCCGGTACAAATCTGTATAGGAACACTGCGCACGATCACTAGTTATATTACGCATGACCACTGGTCGTGCGCCACTGATCGTGCGCACTTAACCCCTAAAATCTGAGTTCTGCCTACGATAGTGTGCACGACCACTTACGATAGTGCGCACGACCACTGGTCGTGTGCCAATGGTCGTGCGAACATTTTATTTTATAAATCTTTGCTTTGTAGGCTCCGCCCAGCCAGCGCGCACGACCGCAGAATGCCAGCGCGCACGATCACTGATTGTGCGCCAATGACCGTGCGCACTATTTTTGCCAGCGCCTATTTAAAGCCCTGTCCAAGAAATTAGGTCGGATCGATCATTTGGCTCCGCCCAGCTCCGTCGTTTCCGCCATTTTCGCAGGTATTCCGCCCCTTTTGGCCTCCTCCATCATCCTCAAGCTCTAAGGAGAGGGATCTAGCCCTACATCCACTATAATCCAAGGAGAAGGAAGCTTGGTCGTGCGGCCGGATCGTGACACAAAGAATACAGGCCATTGGAAGGTAGTGACAGCCTTCTCTACCTCGGACGCAGTTGAGGACCGAGCTTGGACGCAGATTGACAACCCTGTGATTCCAACCGAGAATCTTCGACAAGGCTTCGGATTGGGTCGATTCCTTGCTCTCTCTCTTTTTGTATTGGTAGTTATAAATGTTAGATCTCTTATCTGTTGATGATGTGCACTATGAATCATGCATTATAATGTTTATTTCATTGTTAAGAAATTATATTGTTTATATATGTGTATGAGGTGCGCCCCCATCCATTTTCCATCCACCACTTCATCCACCACTCCATTCCGCTAGCCTACTCGCCCATTCCGTGTGCCTACTCTTCCATCCGCCAAGCTAAGCGGTGTTAATGGCCAGTGTAATCCACCTCGATTCTGCCGGTGTGACCCATTCCATCTAGAAGCCTTCTCGTCCATCCGCGCAGCGAAGCGGTGCATAGCAGCCCGTGTAATCCATCCGCCTAGCCAAGAGGTGCTAACGGCCCTCAAAACCTTTCTGCCAGTGCGAAACACCTCATCCGCGTGCCTACTCTTCCATCCGCCCTTGCGAAGTAGTGCGTTCAAGGCCTACATAGTTTCCATCCCGCCTAGTGAAGCAGTGCGCTCAAGGCCTTCATAGGAGTAGTTGAGTAGTTATTTTCTTTTATTTTCCACAATCCAAATCACCCCTTTTCCGTAATCCACCCGCTCGAAAGGACTTCAATCTCAAGTCCTTCCTTAAAAGTAAACTCCACCTTACTATGTTCCTTCGAGATCGATACTTGGGGATTCACTCCCATATTTTATATTACTTGAATGGTCGGTGGGGGTCTTACAGGTACACTGCCATTTCGTGTCGCAGTCTCGCTACCGCCTATAGCGGTGTACTAGATTAGCGCATCAAGTTTTTGGCGCCGTTGTCGGGGAACACAGTCGTGTGAGTTTTCTGGAGAGAGAGAATCTAAGAGAGAAGCCTTTCCATTTGTAAATTGCATCCTTTTATTTTATTTCTTCGTATTCTATTTTACTGTTTTATATTAGGTTGCTTTAGTAATTATTGTTGGGTGTAGTGTTTTGCACAATAGTGTTCTTCTTTTTAAATCGAGTTATCTTCACGCAATGTGGGCTTCACTTAATATTCGTTGTCGTTGGTGTGGAGATGTCTCTCATGCTAGTGATAAATGTCCAAAGGGAGATAATAGCCCTAGCACTCAAGGCTCGGTATATGTAGTGGCAACTTCGTCTGGTACCTCATATGGTGTGCGTAAGTCATATGGCTATTCTTCTGAGCCTTTACCAGCATACTTCTTTTCGGCTTCAGCACCTGCTGTGCCAAAGAAGCCCGCAAGGCATTGCTTGTTTTGTCAGAGCACAGATCATGCTTTGAAGGATTGTGCTGCTTATCTTCGCCAATTAGACGAGGATGACGAGCCGGATATCCGGATCATCCCGACTCCTAACTCTGGCGGCATACCTTCAACATCTGGTTATGTGTCTGTGTCACCTTCACATTTTTAAGGGTATGGCGTGGACACAGTCACCAGATGTGTAATTGATCTAGGCACTGACATTACTGAGCATATCCCCCCTGTGCATCCATCACCGTGCGTGGAGCCAATTCTTTGTGAGGATTTGGTGCTTGACCTTTATCCGAGCACTATTCCTCCCCCTGTTGTGCATACTACAGTCGTCTCTGCCGACATTGTTGATGATGTGTCACAAGATGAGGCTGGTGATCTAAGTATTATGCTTGTTCCTATGGAGGAGGACAACCTTCTAGGTGAAGAGGAGTTTTCCTCAGCACCGGTGGAGGAAGTCCAAATCTTAAGCCTGGCCACTGTTGATCCCACCGAACCTTGTAGCATTGATGACAATGCTGACATTATTTTACTTTCCCAACCTGATGGGAGTGAGATCGGGACCACTCCCCTGATTATTGATTATTTAAGTCATTCTTCCCTTTTATTTCCTGACCCCTCTTCTTCATCTGAGCCAATGCAGGTTGAGTCTTTACAGGTACTCCAGGAGGACTTGGAGCATTTTGCTCAAGTCAATGATGAGTGTATCCTCTCATGTGAGGAGGTTGATCCCTCCTCCATAGAGGAAGCCTCATTCATTGCCTTCTCTTCCTGCCGCCTCCCTGAAGATGACACCTTGCTGGGCAAGGATTTATTTTGTGGTGAGGCGAGCGAGGACCAGCCTTCCTCCTCTTCTTACTTGCTATTTCCTCTACCTGTGTTAAGCAGGTATTATTATTTAGGTATGGGAGTAACTGTTTTATCGTCGTATCAGTACCCGCTACTGACACGCATATTAGAACAGTTACATGTGCACTTTTCTTTTCATAGACCCATTAGCTAGAACTGTTTTAAATTTGAATAAGTCGTGTTGGGAGGAAAATAACCCCAGTATTTATCTAACTTTTCATGCATTTCATTTTATTCAATCCTGTTTAGTTAGCTGTAGTTTATTTTTGTCTTTTCCTTTTGTTCTAGCGGAGCTGACCCCTGCAGGTATCTTTTGCGGTTCGGGGATGCTACAGTTCTGTCTTAAATTTCAAGCGTCTTCTGGTATGCTCAATTCTGAGCATTAGGTACTCTCTTTCCCTAGCTTCCATTTTAGTCTTTATTGTTTATTCTGTGTTAGAATGTTTAGATTAAGTTTGGGGGAGAGCTTCTGTGTTTGTTACCCACTGCACGCACTCAATGTCAATGCATGCTAGAAGTATTTCTATTTCATTTATTTAGTATTGTTCATTTTCATTGCACTTCACAGCACCCACATGAGTGCGCGCTTAGCCGTTGGCACGTTGCGAGTCAAATTTGTCTCTTTTGTGTGATTTGAAAAATCATTGTGCTGGCTTAGGATTATGAGGTGGAGTAAAATGTTGACTCCTGTAGTGCTCCTAGTAGAGTGTTCATGTCTCGCATAGAAATTCATGTAGATTCAATGTATTTTTATGCTTTTAGTTTATATTTTTCTATTAGCGTAAATATTGTTTACTACACTCAAAAATTGGTGAATCCGGTGTGAATCAAACGGTGGCATAGGGATGTGTGTAGACGTTCGCTAGCTTTGTATTGCCCGGGTTGGGAGGAAGGATTACCTTTCTCGGTGACTAAGAACTTGCCCCAAGCAATTCTTGAAGCATGGGTATACGGTTAGTCAATTGTGTGAATGTGATATAGGCCATCATTTTGGCCCGGTTGAGCCTTTGTGCCCATTCCTATCGCTATATCTTCACTAGCCCAGTTGTGCCTACCCATTCTTTGATTCAGCCCCACTTTTATCTCACCAAAGCCCAAAGGCCAATCCTAGTCGCACGCCCAAATTTGAGCTTTAGTTGTATATCATTTTCATGATTGGGGTGTTGATGTTGTGTTACTTTTGTGAAAATGTGGATGTGCTTGATTGCAAAAATTGCTGAAAATGTTTTGAAAAAAAAATGAGAAAAGGAAAAAATGTGAAGAGAAAATAAAAAAGAGATGAGCTCTATTGAAAAATCTTTGTGTATGAATTTATGTTTGGGAGTAGGCGGTGCATGCACCCATGTTTTCAGGTTCAAGTCTGGGGGTGTAGTGTACCCGCGTATTTGTGTGGTGCTTGAGGATTTATCTTGCGCTAGCTCATTTGGGTTTAGTGTTTGATCCATCGTTTTTATCATTGTATACCTCACCTAGACCCAAACCTCATCTAAAACCTAAAGTCCTATTGATTCACGCATTTGAGTCAAACATGTGTTGTGCAGAGAGTGCGAACGGGCAAGCTTATGGTCACCGACATTGATGGATTTCAATGGAGGTTGTCTCGAGCCCCGATCTTTGGCAATGCTTGCCTCATCGTTCAGTTTACTTTCTTCCTATGTACGACCTTATGATTCACCGTGATTCACTTTTGAGTAAATGTAATATATAAATACGCCCCTAGAAAAGTATAAACTAATATGTATAATTAGAAATTTTGTCTACTGTATTTCTACGTGCATGAGCATGCAACTTCGCATGGTACTCCGCTTTACAAATTCTATGTCAGCTTATGTTTTTCTTGTCCGCGTAAGAGATGGTTTGCTCGGGACGCACAAACAGTTAAGTCTGGGGGTGTGATGAGTCCCAATTATATACACATTTATGGATTCATCTGGGCTGATTATCTAGTCTGTGCACTAAACTTTAGGCATGTTTTCGTTCATATTTGATATTCCATGCTATGTGCACTTCTAGGCCCATCTTGGTGTATTTTCATGTTTATCTTCTTTATTAGCTTTCATGCATTGTTAAGAGCCACTTTCAGTGGTTTGATTGGTTTTTATGCTGGAACAGGAGTCGTGCAGGTGTTCCCAGTACAAATCTGTACAGGAACACTGTGCACGATCACTGGTTCTATTGCGCACGATCACTGGTTCTATTGCGCACGACCACTGGTCGTACGCCACTGATCGTGCGCACTAAACCCCTAAAATCTGAGTTCTGTCTACGATAGTGCGCACGACCACTTACGATAGTGCGCACGACCACTGGTCGTGTGCCAATGGTCGTGCGAACATTTTATTTTATAAATCTTTGCTTTGTAGGCTCTGCCCAGCCAGCGCGCACGACCGCAAAACGCCAGCGCGCACGATCACTGATCGTGCGCCAATGACCGTGCGCACTATTCTTGCCAGCGCCTATTTAAAGCCCTGTCCGCAAAATTAGGTCGGATCGATCATTTGACTCCGCCCAGCTCCGCCGTTTCTGCCATTTCCGCATGTATTCCGCCCCTTTTGGCCTCCTCCATCATCCTCAAGCTCCAAGGAGAGGGATCTAGCCCTACATCCACCATTATCCAAGGAGAAGGAAGCTTGGTCGTGCGGCCAGATCGTGACACAAAGAAGACGGGCCAATGGAAGGTAGTGACAGCCTTCTCTACCCCGGACGCAGTTGAGGACCGAGCTTGGACGCGGATTGACAACCCTGTGATTCCAACCGTGAATCTTCGACAAGGCTTCGGATTGGGTCGATTCCTTGCTCTCTCTCTCTCTCTTGTATTGGTAGTTGTAAATGTTAGATCTCTTATCTGTTGATGATGTGCACTATGAACCATGCTTTATAATGTTTATTTCATTGTTAAGAAATTATATTGTTCATATGTGTGTATTAGGTGCGCCCCCGTCCATTTTCCATCCACCACTCCATTCTGCTAGCCTACTCGCCCATTCTGTGTGCCTACTCTTCCATCCGCCAAGCTAAGCTGTGCTAACGGCTAATGTAATCCACCTCGATTCCACCTGTGTGACCCATTCCATCTGCAAGCCTTCTCGACCATCTGCGCAGCGAAGCGGTGCATAGCAGCCCGTGTAATCCATCCGCTTAGCCAAGAGGTGCTAATGGCCCTCAAAACCTTTGCGCTAGTGCGAACCACCTCATCCGCGTGCCTACTCTTCCATCCGCCCTTGCGAAGTAGTGCGTTCAAGGCCTACATAGTTTACATCCCGCCTAGTGAAGCAGTGCGCTCAAGGCCTGCATAGGAGTAGTTGAGTATTTGTTTTCTTTTATTTTTCATAATCCAAATCACCCCTTTTCCGCAGTCCATCCGCTCGAAAGGAATTCAATCTCAAGTCCTTCCTTAAAAGTAAACTCCAAATTACTATGTTCCTTCGAGATCGATACTTGGGGATTCACTCCCACATTTTATATTATCTGAACGATCGGTACACTGATGTTTCGTGCCGCATTCTCGCTACCGCCTATAGCGGTGTGCTAGATTAGCGCATCATAACCACATATTTGTTAGAACACGGTTCTTCGGCATCCCTTTGATTTGAGAATAAAAAATCCTACTTGTATTTGATCTTGTTTGTCATTATGTTTTTAGTATGCAGGCTTGCACAGTGATGACACTAGTAGGTGGAATTATTGGTCGGGAACAACTCAAAGCTGAAGTATGGAAATTGGTCTAACGTCGGGCATTAGAACTTAACGTTAGGCGTTAGCACGCAGCTCACCGGGATGATTATGGCAAGGAGGAAGCAGCCGTGATTGCAGGGAGAAGTTTAGGAATGATTTGACCTAACGCCAGTGTTAGCCTTAACGCCAGCGTTAGGATTGCCTAAAATAAACAATTTCTAAAGTGCAGAATCTCCTTCTTGTTTTAACAATCCGATCCATCAAAACATTACTATACTGGGTCAACGCCCGACGTTAGCCTTAACGCCGGCGTTGGCTCAAGTTCTATAAATTGGATGATTTCGTCTTCTCCAACTACTGATTGATTACAGCCCTACTCCAGCACTCCAGAAACTTAATCTGGGCCGTATTTCCAGACCAACACATCTCCCACTCAATTTCAAAAGGAGGAATCGAAGGAGGCTTGGATCAACATGCTAACTCAACGCGAAGAACGCACGCTTGGACTTCAACGATCTTCAGCGATTCTTCAGCGCCTCCTTCAGATTACCTCATAGGGAGTTTTTATATTTGTCTTTTGTATTTGTCCTTTATATTTATATTTATAATCGGTTAGTGAATTCGCCTCGTGTTGGCAACTAGGCCTGGGTAGGACTTAGGGAGGAATTCGCCTCGTGTTGGCGACTAGGTCTAGGGAGTAGATCTAGGGGGTGTTAGAGGCCTTTCTGGGGATAGGAAGGCTAGAGCGGCTTGAGGCCGTATCAGGGGAGAGATCGGCTAAAGCCAACCGGTTCGTGGGGATACGAGTCGGTATATAAAACAAAAAGAGATTTTACTTTATCGCCTATGATTTCTAGCGTCATAAGAAATCAAGTTTTGTAATCTTATATCTCAAGTTAATAAAATCATGTCTCTCATTTATATTTCTTGATTTCTTCTTTAAATTAATCTCGTATCTTTTCCAATATTTCAAAATATAACATAAGATTTTAAAACCCTTATTCACCCCCCCCCCCCCCCCCCCCTCTAAGGGCGCCTCAAGATCCAACAATATTCACATATTCCAGAATAATGAGTGTGAAGTCAGCATGGCTAGATAATTTTTGACTTGCCGATAATAATATTACTAATGATATTACGTCAGTTAATGCCCAACTCAACATATTATTTGAGAAATCTGAGGTTATAAATAGATTAATCATGAAATCCCGAAGTCAAGAAATCTAGAAATTCAGTAATCCCGACATGAAGAAAATATGGGATTTTATGGTACCTGAAAAATTAGTACCCAACAAATAATTACTAATTATTTGGTAGTGCATTGTGGTACATACTAAAATTAGTCTATTTCTCTTGCAAACAATATCACACCATCTAACATCAGTTGTTAGTGATCTATCACAATCAATCCATTAATAATGGAGTTATCTACATTCAAGTAGAACACGTCGATTAACTCGACAAAATATCATTGCAATTAATGACAATCAATCATAGAGAAATAGAGAGAGGAAGAGAGGGGGAGAGAGATGCACAACTCAAAAATAATCAAAAAGGAAGGTGCGGTCATGCTGTAGAAGCTACACCGACATTGCTTTCCTCAAGAGATCATTAAGTTTATTACATCCTAAGAAGAAGAGAAGGGATACCACTACACATCTGCGGATAATCTTGCGTGATGTGGTTTTGGTGGGTTTTACGACCCGAGAGGAAATAAGCAGAGGTGGTATTCCACAATTCACATCAAACATCAAACAAAAGAGGTGGCATTCCCACCCTTCACATCCACGCAGTTTTTATAAGTACTAATGTAAACAACAGGAAGTAAAGTAATGAAAAAACTTAAGACATAATTGGATAAAAGTCTGCAGTGGAGGATACGGTGGTGGATATGTGTATAAGGTCTGATGTGTCTGACTGCTGAGAGGATCTTCGCGACGATAGCTGCTTGGTAGGACTTGGTTACTGCTATACTTATTACAAGTAAAGTTACAAAAGGGAAGGTGCACAAAACTCCAACCAAATAGGAGTTATAAGAAACAAGAAATAAAATCACATTTTATCTCATCTTTACTCTATGCACTTCTTTTATTGAATGATAGATTCTTTGCTTGCAACACTACTTCTGCTAGAGGAAAAAACATCAGATTATTGAGCAAGATAGTCTTGTAACTTTCATGCTTCTCATGGTTCATCTACTAGCTTCTGAAGAGCTTGACAATGTTCTGTATCATGACCAATGTCTGAGTGATATTTGCAGAAGAGTACTCCATGACGATACTTGGCTTTTGATCTCATAGGGCGAGGAACTCTAAACTCTGGCATATCCTGAATGGTCACAAGAACTTTTTCCATGGGAATATTAAGCTGAGTATACCCTCCTGGATAATTCTCGGTTTTAAGTGTCCTCGGATTGAAAGGCTGAATTGGACAGGCTTCCACAAATTCAGGTGATGCATTTCGATGTGGATGTTGAGTAGATCTATTCTGAGGAAAGGAGTAAGATTTGAAGCCTTTATCTTGCGGGATATTTCATGATGAAGACATATGTTGATAATAAGAATTCATTTTTCGTTGTTGAGTTCTTTGATTCAGAGAAGAAGCGCAATTAGGATTTGTTGTCTCTTCTTTAATAAATTGATTTGTTATTCTGATAAGATGCCCATAAGTCTCGGGTTCATTTCGGCTGACTTCAAATTTGAGAGGACCTTCTTGTAATCCATTTATCAAGGCGATTTTATACAAGTCGTGATTAACATCAACAATTTCAAGAATTTCCTTTTGGAATCTATCAACGAATTGAGCAAGAGTCTCATTATCTCCTTGCTTGATTTAAAAAAGAGTTGATGTGCCTCTGCTTCCTCGAGGTTGCAAACCTCAAGAGAAGTGCTCTTCGTAGATCAACGAAGCAAGTGATTGATTGAGGTGGCAGCTTGTAAAACCATTCTCTAGCTTGACCATCAAAGGATATAACTAATAATTTGCACTTAATCCCATCTGAGATAGTCCTCAATGAGATAGCAGATTCGAAAGCTTGAAGATGGCTGACGGGATCTTCTCCTCCCGAGAAGACCGGAAGATAGGGCTCTCTAAACTCATTAGAAACATACTCCAAACAAACTTGATTTGAGAAGGGGGAAGGATCTTCCATTTCAACAATAATGGGAGGAGCTGAAGGACAAGCAGCATCAGCAGGGGACGGAAAATAAGCACAGTCCTCAAAGTTTAGCACTTCTGCTGGATCTTTCTGGGCAGCTGATCAGAAGTAGTCATGGAAAGCAGTTGTGAACTCCTCGGATTGAGACGGGAGAGGAGCGATAGGATATGCAAAATATGTAGGAGGAGGAGGAGCCTCCTCAAAAGGAGCTTGGGTGAACTTGCGGTCAGCCATGGCTAATCTCCCGTACAAAAATAAAAATTGTCGAAATTGTTGAAAGAGAAAAACTGCAATGACTTCTAAATGGATTCGAATTTGAAAAATCTGAGGGTGCAAAATGAACTCGAACAAGTAAATCGTTTCGCCAATGGATGGATGGCTCTAAGCCAGTTCCGAAAAACAATTGTGGGCTAAAAACGGACAAGCGGATCAAAAGTTATGGTTATTTTAAGTTTGGGTGTCATTCTCGGCAAAATCCCACATCTTCCTCGCAACTGTTGTTCATCAACCACTCAAGACCTGAAGGTCGCGTGTTGTGTTCAAACCAAAAATGTACCAGTTCCACACTTTCTCAACCTAGAGAAGGAGGGAGAAAATTGTTGGGTGGTCGGTCACTTTGAGCTACGAGAGAAGGAGTAGGTGAGGGAGAAAAGAGATGGCCGCGAGCAGGAAAGAGATCGGTGGGGGAGATGGGAGCTGATGTAGTCACTGAGGTTGCTGAAGGAGATTGCTCGCCGGGTGGGAGATTGCCCAGGCAAGGATGAAGAGGTCATCACGCTCTCAAAATTGGAGACTGCTCAAGTCTCTGGTTGGGGGCTGGAAACACTTCGAAGTCCATTTTTGGTACCCTTATCTCTCTATTTATAGGCGTGGGACATTCCCGAATGGGCAGGGCCAGGAACAATGGGCTGCCCGAGCCATAAGTGACCGACAGAGGGGAGATCGCCCAGAGGGAGATCTCCTAGAGGGAGATCGCCTGGAGGGAGATCGTCTAGAGAGAGATCGCCCAGAGGGTGATCGCCCGGAGGGGGAGCTCATCAGGATGGGGGAGATCGCTCGAAGGGTGATCGCCCTGATGGAGATCGCCCAGAGGGGGAGCTCGCCAGGAAGGTGGAGATCGCCCAGAGGGAGATTTCCAGGAAGGGGGAGATCTCCCGAAGGGAGAGATAGCCAGGAAGGGGAGATCGCCCATAGGGAGATCGCTCGGAGGGGGAGCTTGCCAGGAAGGGGGGATTGCCCGGAGAGAGATCACCTGGAGGGAGATTGCCTGAAGGGAGAGATCGCCAGGAAGGGGGAGATCGCCCGGAGGGAGATCGCCTGAAGTGAGATCGCCCGGAGGGGGAGCTCGCTAGGAAGGGGGAGATCGCCTGGAGGGAGATCGCCAGAGGGAGATCACGCGGAGGGAGATCGCCCGGAAGGGGAGCTCACGAGGAAGGGGGAGATCACCCAGAGGGAGATCGCCCGGAAGGGGGAGATCTCCCGGAGGGAGATCGCCCAGAGGGGGAGCTCACCATGAAGGGGGAGATCGCCCAAAGGGAGATCGCTTTGCTGAAGGGGAAGACCGCCCGGGATCTCCAAAATTACCTAGTACCTGAAAAAGGTCAGCTCGAAAAGAGGATAGCCAATTTCTGGGTAAATAGTTTAACCCTATGTGAGCTCTGAGATCTCCCCGATCTTCACACCTCCTTGGGATGTGGGATCCTCCCACCCCCACCCCCCCCCCCCCCAACCCCCCATTCCTCTGCACTTCTTGTTAGGAATATTGCACTCAATGTTCCCTTGATTTGAAGAGGCATTACTCACAACGCTAAGTACATATTATATTTGATAAACCCTACTTTGCATCAGAAATGTGCAGGGTTAAGATATTCCAATCATTGGAATAAGTTCAGAGGTTTGATGTCAAAACCGCTGAGAAGGAGTCACTGTCTCAGCGAAACTGCTGAGACGAGGCCAGGAGCCGCTAAGAATTGATCTGCCTCAGCTGAGCTACAGATAGACAAAATCCGCTGAGAAGACTATCTGTCTCAGCGGATCTGCTGAGAACAAGATAGCTAAACCGCTGAGAAGGAAAACTTCCTCAGCCAACTGCTGAGACAGATTCAAATCAGGAAGAAGACAGTGGCGCGACATGCTTTTGGTGCAAACAGCTGTAAAGGAGAGATAAAGTATTTTATCCTCTTCCAAAGTGTCAGGGGCCTTTCTAAGAGTCGTTCAAGACGCATGAAGTATAAAAGAACATCTTAGGGCACTTTCAAAAGCATCTATTGGTGTGCTGAAAAGAAGAGAGTCATTATCACTATTCCATTGATGGATTTCAAGTTCTCTCATCCTCCTGCTAACTGAACCAGCAAGAAGACACAAGGAGAGAAGATAGCTCTTCTACTCAAAAGAGCAAGGTAATCCTTTCTCATCCACTGAAGTGAAGGTTGAGATAGGAGCAAGGTCTGAAGATTTCATTCAGCTCTGCTTTAAGGTTGCACCAGCTGTGCATATATAACAGAAGACAAACACTACTGTCAACTGTTGTAAGCTATACTTATAACCTTTTGTAGGAATTGTATTGTTCTGAGCTTGTAGGGCCATGTGCCTGAGATTGTAAGGTTGTTGAACCTGAGTAGTAGGGTTGTTGAGCCTGAGGTTTGTAAGGTTGTTGAGCCTGAGGTTTGTAAGGTTGTTGAGCATGAGCTGTATGGCATATTGCCTGAGAAGTAGGGCTTCTTGATAGGCCTGAGGTAGGAGGTCAAGGGTATCTTTGAGCTGTAGGAGTGGAAGAACTCTGATTGGTAGGGCTGGTTGGCCTGAGGTATGGCTTGGAGCATGCCTAAGAGATCCTGAGGGATCTGTGTTGTAAGCTCTAGGAACTGAGATTGGAGGAGTTTGCCTTGTCTAACACACTGTTAGAAAGGTGTAGAGGGAAAGTGGACTACCCATAGACACACTGACTTGGGGAACCACTATAAACACTTGTGTGCTTTCTGTATTTGCTTGTTATTTTGTTTACTAGTAACAACATTCAAGTAAAAAACCAAAGAGACCTATTCACCCCCCCCCCCCCCCCCCCCCCCCCCCCCCCCCCCCCTCTAGGTGAATTAGACTACATACTATAAACTATCAAGTGGTATCAGAGTGAGGTTAGTTAAAAAGGACTTAACAGTCTGACCAGGTCCTACATAGGCGTAGTAAGATCTGAATCCAATGGCTACCAATGGAGTTTAGAACGAGATGGGGTCTATAAAGCTTCCAATATGCAAAAAGGAAACCTTTGGCATTTGGAAGCAAAGGGTTAGGCTTTTCATGGAGGCCTCAGACCCTAGGATCTTTATCATTGTCCATGAGGGCCCCTTTCTTATCACAAATCCCTCCACCATTGATCCTACTAGGCAGGTAGGCAAGTCATACACTGAAATGACAAGGGATGAGATAGCATTGGCAACAATGGACAAAAGAACTCAAATCATTATAGTCAATGCTATTGATGATTCAACATTCCAGAACTTGGTACACTGTGATACTGCCAAGGACATGTGGGATACACTGATAGTGTACATGGAAGGGACTGAAGAGGTGAGGGATGATAAGAAATCCCTCCTCAATTAGGAATATGAAGCCTTCAGGCAACAAAGCCTGGAATGCATAGTTGATTGCTATGAAAGATTCTACATGATAGTGAATGAGTTGACGACCTATGAAAGGACCTTCACACATTATGAGCTAAATGACAAATTTCTAAGATCTCTAACAAGAGACTGGGATACCAAGATCTATGCCATCAGGCAGATGGTAAAGCTGGGTGAGACTCCTCCTCATACTCTATTTGGAAAGCTGCTCTCTTATGAGATGCAGCTATCCGCTAGGAAGGAGGAGGACACATCCTCCAGGCCTCATTCAAGAGAGAGTACTGTGGCCCTCAAGGCTGAGGGATCCAATAAGAGCAAGGCAAGGATGCCTACACCTCCAAAAAGGGTTGTTGGCTCAGAAAATTCTGAGTCCATCTCATCTGATAGCAGCTCTTCTGATGAGGAGTTTGCTGTCTTCTCAAGGCATTTCAAGAAGATGATAAGGAGGAAGCTGTGGAAGAATAAGCCTTCCTCTTCCTCACATTCCAGGAAGGATCTCAACAGATCAGACAAGCAGCGCCCCAAGGGTGGCAGGTTTAACTCTAAACATGTTAAACATGTTTCAGCTAATGTAATTTGTTATTGCTGCAGTAAGACTGGATATGTCAGTGCTGACTGTCCAGTCAAGAGGAAGGAGAAGGGTGATAAGAAATCTTATCACCAAAAGGGAAGAAAGGGTGAAAAGTCCTTCCTAGCCAAGAAGGACAAGAGCTGGAGTGAATCTGAGTCATCATCCTCATATACAAATGAAGAAGAAGAAGCCTATATTGGGTTGTTTACAGTTGAGGAAGAAGAGGACATTCCTGCTGCAAAGGTGAGCATCAGGGCCCCTCTATCACATTCAGACGGTAATATAGAGGAGGATGAAGATGCAAGAGAACATCATGGCTTAATGGCCATAACAGATGATGATGAAGATAGTCAGGACATTCCTGACAAGGTACCTACTCTTCCCCCTTCTTCTGAGTATGAGTCAATGCCAGACTCTGAAGCATGCTCATCACTTAATGAAAATGATTCAGAATCTGAAGTGGATGTCAATCAATTGATTGACAAGTATGATGATTTATTGGATGCTCTGAAAAAGAGCAAGAAGATGGCCAAGAGGCAAGCTCAAGAAATTGATTCCCTTAAGTTGGCTAAGCAAGATTGCACTGAGTCACCTCCCCGGCGGCTCAGATGAGTAGAGAAATAAACCAACTCAAGGGGATAATAGTTGTCCAATTGAGAACCATTTACCAAAAGAACAAGGTCATCAAGGACCTTGAGGAGAAGCTTCTTAAAGAAAAGAGCCTAGTGTCTCAATTCTCTAGGACAAAATCAGTGCTTCCAATTATTGACACCTTTTCTTCTCAAACCAATAGGAGAGGACTAGGGTTCAATAAATTGGAAGTGGGTGAAGGAACTGGATAAAAGAGCAAGGATAAGGCTACGCCTCATACCACCTTTCAAAAGGTATTATTTCCCTCTAACAGGTATGACCATGACAGCATGTATGGTCACTGGAAGAATGGGAGTTCCTATAGGAAGGAAAGCACTCCTTCCCATAGTAGAAGAAAGGGCACGAGGATGAGTGTTATGAAGGCTCCCCATGAAGAAATTCAAATGGACCATGCTGGACCATTTGCTTTTTGTACTTCAGCTCCATCATTCAAGAGTAAGGAAGCAAGCTCTTCCAAGTTCATTCCAGCAAAGTACATGGCTGCTGTCAAACCTGTAGATAGGCCTAACAGCTTAGTGTCTAATACCATCAAATCTTGTCTAGCTTCCAAGACAAGGCAAGCTGATGTCATTATGACAAACACTGCTAAGACTGTCCACAGGTTAACCTTCAGCCAGATCATTGCTGAAAGGAAGAAGAAGAATATTGTTGTTTCCCCTCCTGAACACAAGCATATTAATGCTCATTCCATCTCAAGAAATGTTCAGAAGAGAAGATACAACATTCATGAATGTTGTGATGTGGTAAGGTGGGACACTTTGCCATAGATTGTTGGCACAATCCCAATGTGCCAAGTGCAAAGAAGAGCCTTTCTACAAAGGTTGCAGCAGGTGTGATGTCATCCTTTCATGCTAACAAGAGCCTAGGACCCAAAATTAATTAAGCTCCTAAGGGTAATTAAATTCCTTCTTGCAGGTTAGTTCAAGTACCAACCTTGGGCAAATATGGTACTTGGACGGTGGGTACTCAAGGCACATGACAGGTACCAAAAGTCTTCTACAGGAATACAAAGCTGTGAAGAATGGACCTGAGGTCATCTTTGGTGGATCAGAAAAAGGCATCACCAGAGGTTATGGTATGATTTCAAATGGCATAGTCCCCATCACAAGGGTGGCTTATGTAGAAGGGTTGCAACACAACCTTGAAAGCATAAGTCAACTATGTGACTTAGGCTATGTCATTGAATTCCTCATTGATAAGTGTTTGATCAAAAAGTCACATGACTTAGAGATCATTCTCTTAGGCACTAGGAGTGGGAATGTGTATTGCTTAGATTTTATATGCAATTCTTCTTTATCTCCAGTGTGTCTTGTAGCTAATGAAAGTGAGTCTCTTTGTGTTCAATGGCACAAGAGACTTGCCCACATTAACTACAAGACAATGTATAGGTTATTTTCTAGAACCCTAGTTAGAAATAGTCCTAATTTGAAATGTGTTAAAAGTTGTCCATGTCATGCATGCCAAATGGGCAAGCAAACAAGGGTCACCTTTAAAAGCGTTGGCTCCAAAGACACTGAAAGATGTCTTTATCTATTGCACATGGACTTGTTTGGACCTTTGCCAATTCAGAGCCTAGGTGGGAAATTGTATACTTTGGTGATTATTGATGATCACTCAAAGTATACATGGGTATTCTTTCTTAAGAAGAAATTTGATACTTTAGATATCCTTATAAACCATGTTAAGGCAATCCAGAATGAACTCCAATGTACTGTGGTCAAGACTAAAACTGACCATGGTACAAAATTTCAATCTGGGGCAATGACAAGGTTTTGTCAAGAATTTGGTATCACCCAAGAATTCTACTCCCCAAGGACTCCACAACAGAATGGTGTGGCTGAGAGGAGGAATAGGACCTTGATAGAGGCTGGGAGAACACTACTTAGTGACTCCTCACTCCCAGATTATTTCTGGGCTGAGGTAGTCAATACTGTATGTTATGTTCTCAATAGAACATCTATTAATAAGGCCCTAGGAATAATCCCCTATGAGATACTAAAAGGCAAACAATCAACTATTTCATACTTTAGAATCTTTGGTTGCAAATGCTACATTCTAAATAATGGAAAATCTCAATTAACTAAGTTTGCTGAAAAATACAATATAGAGGTTCTTGTTGGATATAGCTCACATAGCAAAGCCTATAGAGTATTCAACAAGAAAACTCATGTTGTAGAAGAGTCTATGCATGTAGTTTTTGATGAGACCAGCCTGCTCTATAAGGGCTAGTCTAGCTCTCCTATTTTGATAGGTAATGAACAGTAAATGCAAAATATGTCTCTCCAAGACATACCCAGCACAAGAAAGGTCAATTCAGAGGTAGCAATCCTTGAAGTTGAAGATCAGCAAGTTGCTGAAGATGATGCTGCTCAAGAATAAGAGTTGTAGATAGCTGACAGGTTGCCTACAGCAAACAGACACCTAAGGGATCATCCAAGAAACCAAATAATTGGAGATGTAAACCAAGGAGTGGTTACCAGAAGCAGGGCTCACAACGATGCCCTATTCTTGAGCATTCTATCACAAATGGAGCCCAAGAAATTTGAAGAAGAAAATGAAGATACCTTCTGGATTCAAGCAATGCAAGAAGAACTGCTTCAGTTCAAGAGGTGCAAGGTGTGGAAATTGGTGCCAAAGCCTCAGGGACAACATCATTGGCACCAAGTGGATCTATAGGAACAAGCTTGATGAGAATGACATCATCATCAAGAACAAAGCCAGACTGGTGGCCAAAGGGTACATGCAAGAAGAAGGTATTGACTTTGATCAAACCTTTGCCCCAGTTGCAAGATTAGAATCAATAAGGTTATTCCTTGCCTTTGCTGCCTACAAGGGGTTCAAAGTGTACCAGATGGATGTCAAATTATCATTCCTGAATGGCAATCTAAAGGAAGAGGTATATGTGGAGCAGCCCTCAGGTTTTGTTCATCCAACCCTCTCCTCTCATGTTTATTTGCTTAGGAAAGCTCTATATGGTCTAAAGCAAGCTTCTAGGGCTTGGTATGAGACCTTTTCTAGCTTTCTCATAAAGAATAAGTTATTAAGGGGAAAGATAGATAGCACATTGTTTCTTAGGGAAACAAAGGGCAAGTGTCTTCTAGTCCAAATTTATGTTGATGACATAATCTTTGGGTCTACGGATGACAACCTTTGCAAAAGTTTTGCCAACCTTATGCAGGGGGAGTTTGAGATAAGCAGTATGGGAGAGCTCAAGTACTTTTTAGGCCTCCAAGTGAAACAATCTGATGAGGGAATTTTCATCTCTCAGACCAAGTACAATAGGTAGCTTATTAAGAAGTTTTGGATGGAATCATCCTCCACCATGAAAACTCCCATGGGATCCAACATTTCCCTGGACAAGGATGAAAAGGGTAAGCCCTTTGATGAATTCATGTACTGGTGCATAATTGGGTCCCTGTTGTATTTAACTGCCAGTAGACCAGACATTATGTATGCTACATGTGTTTATGCTAGGTACCAAGCATGCCCTAAGGAATCTCATTACTCAGTTGTAAAGAGGATTTTGAGATACCTTAAGGGCAGCCAACACTTTGGCCTTTGGTACCCTAAGAACAATGATTTTGAACTAATTGGCTTTTCATTTGCAGATTTTGCAGGTTGCAAAGAAGATAGAAAAAGCACAAGTGGAACTTGTCAATTCCTAGGAAGAAGGCTGATATCATGGAGCAGCAAGAAGCAGACCAGTGTGGCAATATCCACAGCTGAATCTGAATACATAGCTGCAGGAAGTTGTTGTGCACAACTATTGTGGATACAACATCAGTTAAAGGACAATATCCTCAAGGTAAGTAATTCTCCCCTATATTGCGACTCATCCAGTGCTATCTCTATAGCTAAGAATCCAATTTCACATAGCAGGACTAAGCATATAGAGATAAGATATCATTTTATTATAGAGCATGTAGAATGTAATGATGTATGCCTTGAATTTGTCCCCACTGATAAACAAGTTGCTGACATCTTTACAAAGCCATTGGATGAGGCAAAGTTTAATGTTTTTAAAATTGAGCTTGGCATGTTGAATTTAGAATAGATCTTATTCTGCCAATTTGTATGTCTTGCTCATGATGTTATTCCCTAGCTTTAATATAGCATGTAATCATGTATAACACACCTTGATAGGAAAAGTAACTATCTAAATAATTGGTAGCATATTCAGGTCTTGACACATGCCTAAAGTTTACTGCTTTCTGAATCTAGCATGTTTAGGAACAATGATAGTGAAATCAGCTGAAACAGCTGAGAGGTTTCAGCTGAACCGCTGAGATAGCTGAGAAGATCTCAGCTAATCTGCTGAGACAACTAGAATTGTCTCAGCGGTTGACAAATCTTTGTCCAAGCGGATAACACCTCCGTCTCAGCGGTTCCACTGTGACGGGTTGGCTCAATTAAATAATTCCCAAACTGACAACTCAGCAATATAAAATCAATCAAATTGATTAAGTCTAATCAACATATACACTTAGGGCAAATCTAACCTAAATTAAGCCCCTATAAATATCATAATGTTGATTATTTCACTACACTTTCCACTAACCTAGATGACGAGACGAAACCTTCTACCCCCCATCTCAGCGACATGTCCTTCAGAATAAATGGCGCCAAAAATGGCAAAAGATCTGCATGAAGGATATGAGATTGTTAGAAATGGATTCATGCATGCTCCTACAGAGATAAAAGAAGTGATTCAACATCTTTCAGACCAAGGACTAGAGTATGTCTTGTCTGAGCCCTCCATGATTCTCAGAACTGAAGTTCTGGAATTTTTCTCTACTGCCAAGATGTCCTCATCCAATTCTTCAATTAAAGGCAAGATATGGAGTGTCAAAAAAAGAATATATTGGAACAAACCAATTACTGATTTGGGCTAGGATCACTATATGTTGATTAGGACCAAGTTGACCCCAATGTATAGTCTATGGGTCAAGGTTTTAGGCTGATAGAGCTTAGGAAAAGACAAGTTTTTTGCGTTCGACAAACTCCATCCTGCGTTCGACGAACGGCATGCTCCTGTGTTCGATGAACTTGGCAAGGTTCTGCGTTCGACGAACGGCTTACATTCTGCGTTCGATGAATGGCTTGCTTCAATCTCAGCATCTCAGCGGCTCAGCGGTCGATGAAATTATCCAGTCTCAGCGGTCGACGATTTTACTCAGTTCAGCGGTTGACGATTTTGCCAACTCATTCTGCGTTCGACGAACTTCTCTAAGCATTCGACAAACTCAGCTCTGCGTTCGAAGAATAAGTATCAGATGTTTAAATCGATGAAAGTTCTTCTCAGCTCAACTAATTCAATTCTTCCAGCCAGATTCAGTTGAGATTGACGAACTCAACATTGTGTTTGACGAAATTTGTTGAGATCGACGAAAATTCTCTTCAACAAATTTATTTCAGAAGATCAGTTATATTATTCTCTTCAGTTCGACGAACTTCGTTCTGCGTTCGACGAACTCAGCTCTGCGCTCGACGAATATCTTCAAGTCGACGATCTCAGCTCTGAGATCGACAAATCCAATTCTGTTCGACGAACTTGTTTCTCAGATCGACGATTTTTCTAGACAGCGGATTTATTTCAGAAGATCAGTTATAATTTCTCAGATCTCAGATCGTCTATCATCAAAATATTCAGATCGACCTTCAACAAGTTAAGTAAGAGATTTATTCCTTCCTTATTATATTCCTTTCCGAGAAAATAGACGTTGGCTTATATTGGAAAAGGATATCATATTAAAAAGGAAAAGGAATTAAAGGCTTGCTTGTAGTTTCAAGGAAATATTAAATGCAAATTATTTTATTCCTTATTTTGTTGATTTGAATTTCAAATCAGAGACATATTGTAAAAATAAGGAAGAAGATATACAGCACCAGATAAGATATTACAAAATAAATATACAGGAAGAAGAAGAAAATACAGTCGAGAGGAAGAAAGAAAGAAAAATACAGAAAAAGCTTTTCAGCATTCATCTTCTTCAAGCACCAATTTCATTCACTGAGAACATCAACACCTTCTCTCAGTATTTCTGATGCAAGATCAGAGCTTCAAAGAGCGCCAATAATTTAAGGAACTTATTCTCTCAGATTCATCAGCTACAGGAAGATCAGTACATTCAAGAGAAAGCTCTAGCCATCTACTGTCAAACATTTTCAATCAGACATAGGAGCTTTACAACATCATTCCACTAGAGTCTTCTCTCAGAATATTGACAGAGAAGAACATCTAACCCTCTTTATCCCATCTTGTACAGGGTCCTAACTCCCTTCAAAAGTTAACTCCTTGGTGACAGGGCACCTGAACAAAAACCTGTGGTTTGTTTAGTGCACCTGATCAAAAACTCACTTGGTGTGTGGACACCTGATCAAAAAACCCTTGGTGATAGGGCACCTGATCAAAAACTTAGTGGAATCCTACCAAGTGTGGTAAAAGAGTAGACGTACCCAGTTTTATTGGGGAACTACTATAAAAATCTGTGTGTCCTCTGTGTTGTTATTATTTTCTGTGTTGTGCTGTGTGCTTTGTTTTATTTTGTTTTATAACTCACTCTGCAATACACATATAAGTAACACTATTTTAATTCCGCTATAAAATTAAGTGATAAAGTCTTTAATACTCTATCCCCCCCCCCCTCTAGAGTAAATCTAAGATCTAACCTCACTTTTAATTGGTATCAGAGCATATCAATTGACTTTCAATTGGTATCAGAGGTTGGTTGATTTTATACAGGCTAACACCTGAATCAAAAGATCAATTAGATCTTAAATTTATTTTAGAGTTTTATTTTTTCTTAAAAACCCATGGCACAAAACAAAGAATATTCCAGCACAAGACCTCCTATGTGCAATCTAAATAAGTTTGCACTATGGAAGGCAAGGATTAGATTATACATGAATTCTATTGACGAAGAAATCTTCAATGTTATTTTGACGGGACCTCCTACACTTATAACAACATCAACTGCTGAAACAACAACTAACAACAATGATGTTCCACCACCTGAATGGACAGATGCTCAAAAGAAGCAGAGAAATGCTGATGCCAAAGCCATGAACATTTTGGCACAAACAATGTCAGATGACATTTTCCAAAGAGTTGTGGAATGCACTTCTGCAAGAGAAATCTAGATCTCACTCAATAATATGGTTGAAGGATCAGTAGATGAAAGAAAGGACAGAAGATCTCACCTTATCTCTCAATATAAGAACTTCAAGAAGGGAGAAAATGAAAGTGTAGCTGATATGTACAACAGGCTCAGCCTCATAATCAATGAGCTGAAGACCTTGGACAAAGTGATCTCCATCACTGAGATCAATGATAAGATCCTAATGTGCTTCCCCAGCACATGGGACTCTAGGATCTGGCCAATCAAGGAAGCCAGAAGCCTTAATGAGATCTATACTAAGAGCTTGTTAGGCAAACTCAAATCCTATGAGCAGCTTATCAAATCCAGAGAAGCTGAACAATCCACCTCATCTCTGTTGAAATTGTTGAAGTGGAAGTGAAGGGGGCTGTTGGACCTGGGCGGTCAGGAGGAGGTCGGGCGGTCTGGTGTGACCGCACGACCTGGCGGTCTGCATCTGCGGTCTGGCTGATCTTAGCCTAGCTGCGGTCTCCCGGGTTGACCGCTGGTCTTGTCCAAAGTCTGCTGAAGGAGCCACGCGGTCTGTGCGTGACCGCGTGGCGTGCTGTCCTCTTCAAGGCTGTGGCGGTCTGGTGTGACCGCACAGTTTGATCCAGGTTCTCTCCGGAATGCGGTCTGGTAGCTGACCGGGGTTTCTGGGGGTATTCGCGGACTAAGGGTCTTAGTCGCGCGGTCTCAGTTCGCGGTCTCAGGAGGAGACTGGTATGCGAGCTAGTTGCTGTTCGCGGTCTCAGAAGGAGATCGGCATGCGGACAGGAGTTCGCGGTCTGATGGCGAACTGACTGTGTTCGCGGTCTCGTGCGAACACAGGTGGTGAATAGCTTCGGGAAATCTGGCGAGCTCTTTGTGGAGTCGCGGTCTGCTGTGAGAGTGGCGGTCTCTCATGGCGACATTGAAGCTGGCGGGTTCACCAAAAATGAAGCAGAAGTAATATTGCTGATCGCGCGGTGTGACCGGTCAGGTCACGCGGTCTGAGGGGTGGTGATCCTATCTCTAGGGTGGTGACCAGATCAGGTCTCACGCCTATAAATAGGAGGCCACTGTAGCAGCAATTAAGACACACCAAGCGTAAGCTAAACTTTTCTCTTTCCTGCGGTCTGTGTTTATGTGACCGGGCGGTCTCCTGATTGAACTTCTGTTGTGCAGCTTCTGCGGATAGTGTGGGCAGCAGCGATCACCTCTTCCTCTGAAAGTGATCGGGCGGTCTGCGGCTTGGAGTTGTGGTGCTGGAGTTTGGGAGAATCAGGCGGTCTGGAGAAGTAAGCGGCTGGGAGCAGGTGGTGTTCTGTGATCGCCGAGTAGCAGCGGTCTGGCAGCTATCGAGATCGCAGTGAGGTCGCGCGGTCTGGGCGGTCTCAAGTTGTCTTCAACATTGTATCTTTCCTTTGTGTTTGTGTTGACGAAATCATGTCTCGTCAAGCATGCCTCGCCTTGTAATTTTTTGAAGTACTGCTATCAATTAAGATCAGTTGTTTGCCTTCATTCGTTTCTGGTTGTTTTGGTTTTTATCTCTGAGTTGACTAGCTCCTGCTTGCTCCATAAAGATTCGAAAAATTTCACATGGTATCAGAGGCAGGTTGGAGTGGTTAAGCAGTGAGTAACTTAGAGTAGCCATCGCCTTTGTGAAGAAGGAACCAGTGGAAGAACAATGGAAGGCGGATTTGCAAAGGGTCTTGGGATTGAGGTGCTTACATCGACTAACTTCAAGAAGTGGAAGTCGTGTATGCAAAGTTATCTTCTCGGTGAGGATCTTTGAGAAGTTGTTGGAGGAGATCAGACGCAAGAAATTGTCCCGGCAGGGGATAATGGAGCTGAGGTGAGAACTTGGAGGAGGACGAATGCGAAGGCAGAGTTCACTCTGAAGAGGGCAATCTCACCTGACCTATTTGATCACATCTTGGGGTGTGGATCAGCTGCGGAGATCTGGAGAGCCCTGGATGGGCTGTTTAACAAGAAGAATGTAGCAAGGCTGCAGTTCTTGGAGAATGAGCTGGCAAGGTCGGCTCAGGGTGATCTTTCTATCTCCACTTTCTTTCTGAAGCTGAAGAACTTGTGCGCTGAAATCTCAGCATTGGATCCGGATGAGCCTATCTCTGAGGCGAAACTGAAGAGGCACATCATCCGTGGCTTGCGGAAGGAATATGTTGCCTTCATGACGTCGGTGCAGGGATGGGCAAATCAGCCGTCTCTGTTGGAGCTGGAGAACTTGCTTGCATCACAAGAAAGTTTGGCAAGACAGATGGCGGGGGTGTCGGTGGCTGGGGGAGATGGCGAAGTTCTCTTCTCGGGGAAGAAAAAGAAGTGGGACAAGAAGAAGAAGACCGCTGGAGGTGGCTATGGGCCTTCAACTTCTGGGCAGCAGGAAAGGGGGTATGCTCCCAAGGCTGACGGGAAGAAGAAGGGAGAAGGTCCGAAGTGCTACAAGTGTGGCAAGTTTGGCCATATCAGGAAGGATTGCAAGGTGGTCACCCAAGCTGGGCATGCTG
The DNA here is from genome assembly GCA_033032865.1 of Dactylorhiza incarnata. NCBI lineage: Eukaryota > Viridiplantae > Streptophyta > Magnoliopsida > Asparagales > Orchidaceae > Dactylorhiza > Dactylorhiza incarnata. The sequence goes on from JAWHQI010000078.1 coordinate 3,652,024, forward strand.
CGGAGAAGGAGGAAGCTGAGGCCAGGAACATTCAAGGAGGTTGGGGAGGAGCCTTTTCGGCTTCTGTTGGAGCTTCTGCTCCTATCAACTATCTGGAGGATTGGATCGTGGACTCAGGGTGTGGTCATCACCTCACCGGAGACGGGACCAAGCTTTCTTCTGCACAGCCATATACAGGTAACAATGCAATCATTACTGCTGATAATACTGTGCATCCAGTAGAGAAGGTTGGGGTTGTTTCCTTGGGCAGTGATAGAGGACCACTTACTTTGAAGAGTGTTTATCACGTGCCTGGTATGAAGAAAAACCTCTTCTCCGTGACCAACGCTGTAGACGCTGGGTATCACGTTCTGTTCGGCCCAACAGAAGTGAAGTTTCTGCGCAACGTTGAGGCCGTAAAGGCGGAAGTCGTCCATGTTGGGAGACGGGCAAAGGACTTGTTTGTTTTATCAACAAGTTCCTACGTTGACAAGATGAAGATGAATGATGGTGCCGTTATATGGCATGAGAGGTTGGGGCACGTAGGAATGGACAAGCTGAAAGCAATGGCGGTGAGAGGTCTGGTCAAGGGCCTGCCAAGTCTATCCTCCTACGGAGAAGGTCATGTGTGTGAGGGATGTCAGTTCGGTAAGTCTCATCGACTACCGTTTGACAAGTCGCAGACAAGGAGTAGTGTGCCGTTGGAGTGCATCCACGGTGACTTGATGGGACCTACTGCTACCCCAAGCCTCGGAGGCAGCAGATATATGCTGGTGCTAATCGATGATTACACCAGATATGTCTGGGTATTTTTCCTGAAGGAGAAGGCGGAGGCATTTGCCAAGTTTGTGGAGTTCAAGGAGCTCGTGGAAGGTCGGCTAGGACTGCGGGTGAAGAAGCTGAGGACTGACAACGGAGGGGAATTCACCTCCAGTGAGTTTTCTACTTTTTGCAGAAAGGCGGGCATCCGGAGAGAGCTCACTTGTGCACATACTCCACAACAGAACGGAGTTGCAGAGCGGAAGATCCGTCATCTGACGGAGACCTGCAAGTGTTGGCTGCATGCCAAGAGTATCCCAAAGTCCTTCTGGGTGGAGGGAATGTCTTGTGCTGCCTACGTCATCAACAGGATGCCTTTGAGCCCCATCAACATGCTGACCCCACATGAGATGATGTTCAAAGAGAAGCCGAGTGTGGCACACCTTAGGGTGTTTGGTTCCACCTGCTACGTGCATGTTCCAGATGCTCTTCGGACGAAGCTAGATGCGAAAGCAAGGAAGCTAGTCTTCGTGGGATACGATGAGCGGAAGAAAGGTTGGAAGTGCATGGACCCGGAGACGCGGAGGTTTGTTGTATCTCGCGACGTCGTGTTCGATGAGGTGACATCTTACAAGGGGTCTTCTGATGTAGAGCTACCAGAAAGCAGGGTGGAGGTGCCAGAGAAAGCTGTGGAAAATCTTCAGGTGGTGCTACCTGTGTCGCCAGGTGGACCATCTCCTTCTAGTTCTGAGACGGAGGCTTCTGGTTCAGGGAGCAGGGGGAGCGATGCTCCTAGCACGTCTGGAAGAGGAGCTAGGGAAGAAGCAGCTGAAGATAATGCGGTTCAGGGGAAGGAGCTTAGGAGATCGAAGCGAGCAATCGTTGCCCCTGATCGCTATACAGGAGGAAACGCAGTGAGCTTTGTCTCATGTTTCTTCGCTGGTCCCTTGGATGAGAGGGAGCCGTCGAGCTTTGAGAAGGCCCAAGGTGTGAAGGAGTGGGATGTTGCAATGCAAGAAGAGATGGCAGCTCTTGAGAAGAATGAGACCTGGTCTCTCGTGCCCAAGCCCAAGGGCACCACTCCTGTAACATGCAAGTGGGTCTACAAACTGAAGAAGAAAGCTGACGGCAGCATCGAGCGGTATAAGGCTCGTCTTGTAGCTCGGGGGTTCTCGCAGCAATACGGTGAAGATTACGATGAGACATTCAGTCCGGTGGCAAAAATGACTTCAGTTCGGTTCATCATTGCCTTGGCAGCGTTCAGTGGATGGGAGATTTGGCAGCTCGACGTCAAGAACGCTTTCTTGTACGGCGAGATTGACAAGGACATCTTCATGGTCCAGCCACCAGGTTTTGTGTCTGAAGATTTTCCGGAGCATGTCTGTAAGCTGAAGAAGGCCCTGTACGGGTTGAAGCAAGCGCCGAGGGCGTGGTACGGGAAGATCGCAGAATATCTCCTATTCTGTGGATTTGTTGCTTCAGACTCAGACTCAAGCCTGTTTGTCAAGAAGTGCGGGGAGCTTCAGGTCATCATGCTGTTATACGTCGACGATATGATCGTGACGGGGAACTCGAAGGAGGAGGTAGCGCAGCTTCGGGTCGAGCTGTCTATCAGGTTCGAGATGAAGGACTTAGGTGAGCTTCACCATTTCCTTGGACTTGAGGTGCAGAGGAAGGAAGGTGGAGTGCTGGTGACCCAAGCCAGATATGCGGAGCGGATCGTGGAGCGGTTCGGCATGAAGGAAGGGAAGTGCACTTCCACACCTCTGGACAAGGCTATGAAGCTTCGAAAAGATGAGGGGAGGATTATGCAAGATCCGTTGGTGTTCCAAGCTCTAGTAGGGAGCTTGATTTATCTGACGATCACGAGGCCGGATATTGCATATGCAGTTGGCAGAGTGAGTCGATATATGGCGGAGCCACGGGTACCTCATCTGCTAGCGGCCAAGAACATTCTGAAGTATGTCAAGGCGACCTCGGACATGGGTCTCCTATACAGGAGGGATGCGGACTTCGAGGTGCACGGGTACATGGATGCTGAATACGGGGGAGATTCGGATGATCGGAAGTCGACGTCTGGATTCGTCTTCATGGCGGGCCCTACAGCTATATCATGGTGCAGCAAGAAGCAGGATTCCGTATCGGTCTCCACCACGGAAGCAGAATACAAGGCTTCGGCCTTGGCAGCTCAGGAAGCCATCTGGCTTAGGAGATTGGTGGGAGACGTCCACAAGGAGGTTCGGGAGCCGACTCTGCTACGCGGTGACAACGAGAGTGCTCTCAAACTGGTAACCAATCCAGTTTGTCACGCGAGGACCAAGCATATCGAGATCGAGCATCACTTCATACGGGAGAAGGTGCTGGAGGGATCTCTTTCGGTCGGGCATGTGCGGAGTGCGGACAACGTGGCGGACATCTTCACAAAGGCGCTGGCAAAGGGGCCGTTCACACGGCTAAGGGAGCTACTTGGGCTGGTTTCCACTTCCCACTTCAAGGGGGAGTGTTGAAATTGTTGAAGTGGAAGTGAAGGGGGCAGTTGGACCTGGGCGGTCAGGAGGAGGTCGGGCGGTCTGGTGTGACCGCACGACCTGGCGGTCTGCATCCGCGGTCTGGCTGATCTTAGCCTAGCTACGGTCTCCCGGGTTGACCGCTGGTCTTGTCCAAAGTCTGCTGAAGGAGCCACGCGGTCTGTGCGTGACCGCGTGGCGTGCTGTCCTCTTCAAGGCTGTGGCGGTCTGGTGTGACCGCACAGTTTGATCCAGGTTCTCTCCGGAATGCGGTCTGGTAGCTGACCGGGGTTTCTGGGGGTATTCGCGGACTAAGGGTCTTAGTCGCGCGGTCTCAGTTCGCGGTCTCAGGAGGAGACTGGTATGCGAGCTAGTTGCTGTTCGCGGTCTCAGAAGGAGATCGGCATGCGGACAGGAGTTCGCGGTCTGATGGCGAACTGACTGTGTTCGCGGTCTCGTGCGAACACAGGTGGTGAATAGCTTCGGGCGATCTGGCGAGCTCTTTGTGGAGTCGCGGTCTGCTGTGAGAGTGGCGGTCTCTCATGGCGACATTGAAGCTGGCGGGTTCACCAAAAATGAAGCAGAAGTAATGTTGCTGATCGCGCGGTGTGACCGGTCAGGTCACGCGGTCTGAGGGGTGGTGATCCTATCTCTAGGGTGGTGACCAGATCAGGTCTCACGCCTATAAATAGGAGGCCACTATAGCAGCACTTAAGACACACCAAGCGTAAGCTAAACTTTTCTCTTTCCTGCGGTCTGTGTTTATGTGACCGGGCGGTCTCCTGATTGAACTTCTGTTGTGCAGCTTCTGCGGATAGTGTGGGCAGCAGCGATCACCTCTTCCTCTGAAAGTGATCGGGCGGTCTGCGGCTTGGAGTTGTGGTGCTGGAGTTTGGGAGAATCAGGCGGTCTGGAGAAGTAAGCGGCTGGGAGCAGGTGGTGTTCTGTGATCGTCGAGTAGCAGCGGTCTGGCAGCTATCGAGATCGCAGTGAGGTCGCGCGGTCTGGGCGGTCTCAAGTTGTCTTCAACATTGTATCTTTCCTTTGTGTTTGTGTTGACGAAATCATGTCTCGTCAAGCATGCCTCGCCTTGTAATTTTTTGAAGTACTGCTATCAATTAAGATCAGTTGTTTGCCTTCATTCGTTTCTGGTTGTTTTGGTTTTTATCTCTGAGTTGACTAGCTCCTGCTTGCTCCATAAAGATTCGAAAAATTTCACAATCTCCAGCATCCAAGAAAGAGAAAAGCATAGCTTTCCTAGCTACTGAAGAAGAAGAAAAAGCTCCAGGAGATATGGAGTTCATGAGCCTTCTAGCCAAAAGGTTCTACAAGATGGCTAGAAAGGATTTCAGAAAGAAGGATTCCAGATCAAGGGAAAAGCCAAGGTATGACAAATCAAGTTCTAAAGAAATTATTTGTGTTGGCTGCAGGAAACCTAGACACATTCTGCCTGAGTGTCCAGAGAATAAGAAGAAAGAAAAGAGAAAAGACAAAGAAGACAAGATGCACTCCAGCAAGTCTTCCTCCCACAAACACAAGCATAAGGGAAGAGGATTTGTAGCTGAAACTTAGAGTGAAACTAATTCAGAGTCTTCATCCAGTTCATCTGAAGATGAAGAAGAATCAAAAGAAAAAGACCAATGCTTGATGGCTCTCTATGACTCAAGCAGTGAGTCAGAAAATGCATCTTCATCCAGCTCTTCTGATGGTGAAGATAATGAAGAAGAAAGAAGCTTCCGCATGATGACTATCAATGCCTCAGGACAAAATTTAGAAGAATCAAAATCAGAAGCTGACAATGACAGTGATCAGGTAATATCTAATTTTGATTTTAATTCAATTGAATTCAAAGATGAATTCAAAGTTCTTTGCTTAGACTTGATAAAATCTGAGAAGGAAATAATCTCTCTCAGAAATAAGTTGGCTGAAATGAACCAACTTAGTGAAGAAAATGATATTCTTAAGAAAGAATTGGCTGCTTCAAAAGAACACATTATTCTCATTGAGAATAAGTTATCTGAAGCTAAGAAATTTGAAGAATCGCTAAATGGGAGAAGTATCAAACTGATTGACATCACAAGAACAGTGAATGCCTGGCTCAATGGCAAACAGGGCTTAGGTGCATCATCAAGTAAGACACCTATTATTAAGAAGAACATACTTTCTACACCAATAAAATTCATTTTGCTAAGAGCAAAGAGGTTGTAGATGTAAATAAAAACATTACAAGCAAGGATATTAAGAATAAAGGAATTCAGCAGAATTCGTCGAACGGAGCTCGACGAAATCACTTGAATTCGTCGAACTCAGATCGACAAAAGCTGAACTCAGAGTTTCAGTATATGTATCCATCGAACGGCGCTCGACAAAACAACATCACTTCGTCGAACGGCGATCGACGAACTCAGCCCAGTTCGTCGAACGGAAAACATACAGAAAATCTGAAGAATTCTTATTCTAAATATACTAAGAAACCTTTCACTGAATGGATAATTCCTCCAAGGAGATATCATCCACAAGGTTATAAGGATCAGCCTGAAATGTCTTTTATTTAAGATTTTTGTGGAAAGACAAAAGGACACAAGGTAGTCTGGGTCAAGAACAACTAGTTTATTTTTTCTGTTTTGTAGGTACAAGGCTATCCAAGCAAAAATGAACAATGGTATTTGGATAGTGGTTGTTCAAAGCATATGACAGAAAACAAGGCCAACTTGAGCAACTACAAGGCAAAGCTTGGACCCAAGGTGATCTTTGGAGACTCCAATTGTGGACAAACCAAAGGATATGGGAAGATCAAAGTTGGAGCAGTTACCTTCAAGGAGGTAGCTTATGTCATGGGTCTCAAGCACAACCTCATCAGCATAAGCCAGTTATGTGATGAAGGTTATAAGGTAACCTTTAACCATTCCTTATGTCTTATTACCAATAATAAAAACATTAATGTGTTATCTTGTATTAGACTTGGAAATATTTATTTAGTCAATTTTGACTCTGCTAGTTCTGATATTTGCTTATTCAACTCTATAAGTAAAATAAATGAATTATAGCATAAAAGGCTTGGACACATTAACCTTAGAACTATATCTAAGCTTTCTAAGGACAATCTTGTTAGAGGACTGCCTTCTGGTTCATACAAGAAGGAAGGACTCTGCAGGGCTTATCAATTAGGTAAGCAAATTAGAAGTAGTTTTAAATCTTTATCCAAGAGTGATTCACCTAGGATTTTGTATTTACTGCATTTGGACCTTTTCGGACCTACTGCAATGCAAAGTCTAGGAGGGAAGCATTACTCTTTAGTTATTGTAGATGACTTTTCAAGATTCACTTGGGTGTTCTTTCTTAGGAACAAGTTTGACACCTTCAGTGTTCTGACAGACTTTCTCAGGTCCATCAAGATTGAGTACTCTACTCTAGTTGCATTGATCAGAAGTGATCATGGCACTGAGTTTGAATCTCTTCTGATGAGAGAATTCTGTGGAAAAGAAGGGATCGGGCAATGTTTCTTTGCTCCTAGAACTCCTCAACAAAATGGGGTAGCTGAAAGGAAACATAGAACCCTAATTGAATCAGCAACTGCATTGCTTGCTGATGCAAACTTGCCACTCTCTTTTTGGGCAGAGGCAGTGAACACAGCAAATTATGTGTTGAATAGAAGCCTGATACATAAACTTAAGGGCAAAACTCCCTATGAATTACTTAAGAATAAAAAGCCTAAGGTTAACTATTTTAAGATATTTGGTTGTAAATGCTATGTGCATAACAATGAAAAGAAGTATCTAAGGAAGTTTGAAGCAAAAGCTGCTGAAGGCATATTCCTTGGATATTCACTTTATAGTAAAGCATACAGAGTTTACAACAAATCTACTCTTAAGATAGAAGAGTCCATGCATGTATCCTTTGATGAAACTGACATGTTAATTGAGGAGAGGAACACCACCTCTATCAAAAAAACTTTGCAGGTACCAGCTCTATGTGAAGAGCTAAATGGACTAGATCTACAGAAAGAAGATTCTCCACTTCCATCAACTCAAAATCTTGAAGACAGTGAAGAAGAGGATCATCCAGATCTTGCTGACAATTCAAATCAAGTGACAGCTAATCAAATTCCTCGAGTGGATACTATTGCTGAAAAAACTCCAACTGTTGATCACATCACAGTTAGAGATCATCCAATATCACAAGTGATTGGTGATATTTCAGCAGGTGTTCAAACAAGGCATCAACTACACCAAAATCAGATTCACAAATGTTTCCTATCCCAGATTGAACCTCATTCCATAAAAGATGCAGAACAAGATCCAAATTGGATTCTTGCAATGCAAGAGGAGCTCAATCAATTTGAAAGGAACAAGGTATGGGATTTGGTTCCAAGACCAAAAGGCCATCCAGTTATTGGCACCAAGTGGGTCTTTAGGAACAAGCTAGATGATCAAGGCAACATAGTCAGAAACAAAGCAAGATTGGTAGCCCAAGGGTATTCACAGGAAGAAGGAATTGACTATAATTAGACCTTTGCTCCTGTTGCAAGACTTGAAGCTATCAGGATTTTTCTTGCCTTTGCTGCATTCAAGAAATTCAAGGTATATCAGATGGATGTGAAGAGTGCATTTCTTAATGGAGACATCAAAGAAGAAGTCTATGTGGAACAACCACCAGGTTTTATCTCTCCAACTCATTCCTCCTATGTATTTAAGCTTAATAAAGCTCTCTATGATCTCAAACAAGCTCCCAGAGCATGGTATGAGACCGTAGCTAATTTTCTTTTGGAGAACAATTTCTGTAGAGGCATAGTTGATAAAACCCTATTTTTCAGGATACATAAAAATCAAACCTTACTAGTTCAAATATATATAGATGATATTATTTTTGGCTCTACTGATTTAAATCTATGCAAAAGATTTTCTAACTTAATGCAATCTAAATTTGAAATGAGTAGTATGGGTGAATTATCATACTTCCTTGGTCTTCAAGTGAAGCAAACTCCCAATGGCATATTCATATCACAATCCAAGTATGCTAAGGAATTAGTGAAAAGGTTTGGTATGTCTGATGCTTCCACCATGAAAACACGCATGCCCTCAAATGTTGTTGTTGACACTGATGAATCAGGGAAACCTGTTGATCAGAAAGTATATAGAGCAATTGTTGGCTCATTACTTTATTTAACAGCAAGTAGGCCTGATATAATGTTTGCTACCTGTATTTGTGCTAGGTTCCAAGTTAACCCCAAAGAATCTCACCTTATTTTATTAAAAAGAATTTTGAGATATATAAAGGGTTGTCCTAATCTAGGACTCTGGTATCCAACAGCATCAGAATTTGAATTAACTGGATTCTCAGATTCTGATTATGCTGGATGCAGAGTAGACAGGAAAAGCACATCAGGAACTTGCCAGTTTCTTGGTGATAGGCTTGTGTCTTGGTTTTGTAAGAAACAAACATCTGTGACTACATCAACAACTGAAGCTGAATACATAGCTGCAGGCAGTTGCTGCTCACAGATATTGTGGATACAAAATCAGCTCCTAGACTATGGTGTCAATCTAAATAATTCAATTATATTTTGTAACAATACTAGTGCAATATCTATAGCACAAAATCCAGTTCTCCATAGTAGGACTAAACACATAGAAATTAGGCACCACTTTATCAGAGATAATGTGGATAAAAATAAAATTTGCCTACAATTCATTTCTACTAACTTACAAAGAGCTAATATTTTCACCAAGCCATTGGATGAAAAGAAACATATCTTCTTTATAAATCAACTAGAAATGATAGATGGAGATTCAATCTGCTAAAAATTAAGTTTTCTACTTATTCCATCTCTTCATCGAACTGAGATCGACGAAATCTAGTTTTTCGTCGAACAGAGATCGACGAAGTCATCAAGTTCGTCGAACCGAGATCGATGAAAATCTATTTTTCGTCGAACCCAGTTTTGATGAAGCTTTTGTTTCTGAACCTTTCATTATAATCAAATCTTTTTCATTTTAACTGAATGCCTACAAAAACTGCTTCTCTTTCCAGTTCCTTTGCACTTGATCTCTATTTTCTTTTTCAGGAACAATATCAATATTTCTTCAAAAGATTGCATCCTTCCCTACCTCCATCAAATGTCCCTTCTTCTAGGGGCCTAGCTTCAGGCCTTCTTGAAACTAGGCAGGGGGAGAGGTTCTATGAAGAAGCTCCATATGATGCAGTTTTTGCTCAGGGGGAGATGTTCTATGAACTAGGCAGGGGGAGAAAGCTGAAGAAGCTCCTTTTTGTTAAGGGGAGATACTATCCTTTTGACAGGGGAGTTGTTTTATCAAGAGGAAATGTTGTATGAAGAAGCATGTTTTCAGTTCTTAAAAAAGCTCACAGCAGTTTGCAGATTTAGAGGGAGATGTTGCAGATTCAGTTATGACAAATTTAGATTGGTAGCACAGCATATTCAGATTATAAAGCTACAGTTCAGATCAACAAATTCAGAAAGCTGAAAAATAGCAGATATAGCTCAGATATCAAATTTAGATATAGCAGATACAATTCAGACCAATCAATTCAAAAGGCTGAATGCACTATTAGAATTCAGAAAGTCAGAAAGCAAGAAATCAGAGAAAGGAAATGTCAGAATTCAGAGAAAGTCAAAAGGTTCTTTTTATTAGTTTTATTTTCAATGTAAATTTTCAAAACACAGAGTATCATATTTTATATATGAAGAAATATTTAAAATCTATCAGATATGTATGCTCTGTTGTTTTGTTATTTGTTTTGTTATTCAAATTTTATCAAATAGTGTCCTAACACAAATAGGGGGAGATTGTTGAAACAACCCTATTACTGATTTGGGCTAGGATCACTATATGTTGATTAGGACCTAGTTGACCCCAATGTATAGTCTATGGGTCAAGGTTTTAGGCTGATAGAGCTTAGGAAAAGACAAGTTTTCTACGTTCGACGAACTCCATCCTGCGTTCGACGAACGACATGCTCCTGTGTTCGACGAACTTGGCAAGGTTCTGCGTTCGACGAATGGCTTACATTTTGCGTTCGACGAACGGCTTGCTTCAATCTCAGCATCTCAGCGGCTCAGCGGTCGACGAAATTATCGAGTCTCAGCGGTCGACGATTTTACTCAGTTCAGCGATCGACGATTTTGCCAACTCATTCTGCATTCGATGAACTCCTCTCAGCGTTCGACGAACTAAGCTCTGCGTTCGAAGAATAAGTGTCAGATGTTTAGATCGACGAAAGTTCTTCTCAGCTTAACTAATTCAATTCTTCCAGCCAGATTCAGTTGAGATCGACGAACTCAACATTGTGTTCGACGAAATTTGTTGAGATCGACGAAAATTCTCTTCAACAGATTTATTTCAGAAGATCAGTTATATTATTCTCTTCAGTTCGAAGAACTTCTGTTGGGAAAATGATTTCTCTTAACCCCTAGAAATGAGTTAAAGAAAGAGTTTTATGAATGAATAACAAAGACAAAGTACATATGCGTCGAATGGTATTCGACGCTACGTCGAAATAGAGTCGACGTCTTCTTCAGGATATGTCGAAGTAACTTTAGGAAGATTTCGACGTAGGTCCTGTCGACGCTACTCTGATTTCTAGTCGACGCATACAAAGAAGTCGACGCACCTTTGTCGACGCACATTCCTCATATCCCTCTCGACGTTGGGCTAAGATAAATTCGACGCTTACGTCGAATAGTAATCGACGCACGTCGATTTGTTTGACAGATTTGAATCTGCGCCAGATCTCTTTCCTTCTTTTCTGAAGATCTGATTTATATAGAATGATGTTAATATTTTATAGCCGTTCTGAATCATTCTTTCCTTCTATTTGATTCTTGGCTAAATTGATGAAATCTGTTTTGGATATTATTTGAAATCTAAATTAATATTTTCCATTTATGATTAAATCTGCTATGGAAATATTTCTCTCTACCTAAATCTCTGGCTGCTAATTGATTCCTCTCCTATAGTACTATCTTATTACACAGAGCTATAAAATAAAGAGCAAGTCGGCAGGAAAAACAGGAAGAGTGATCCACCACACATTTTATGATATAGAGGAAAAGCTCCCAAAAGAAAAGAGAGATATTGAGAAAAAGCTCTGCAGCAACTTTCATCCATTTCTACTTCTGCTTCTGCTCACTGATCACTGCTGCAAACTCTGATTGCTCTCACTAAAAGAGAGAAAGGCTACAAATCTTCTTCTCTCTATAGAAGAAAGATTCAATTCTTAACTTGTGCTTCAAATCTTCTTGCTAGGAAGAAGATTCATTATTGGCTTTATTCCATTCTTTCCTTTTCATTCTTATTCACTATTGTAAAAGAGTTTTTAGAATCTCTCTTCAAAAAATTCAGTGTATTGGTTCTAAGAGTCTCCTTATCAAAAGACTCAGGGTGGTTCTAAGAGTCTCCTTATCAAAAGACTCAGTGCAAGTTAGTGAATTCCTACCAAGGGGGTAGAAGAGTGGACTACCCAAAGTTTGGGGAACCACTATATTTTCTTGTGTTGTGCTGTGGATTTTCTTTCTTACATTTGCTTTATTGTTTTAATTCTTGTTGGTGTGTGTGGGAAGCTCTAATCTGTGATCATACATATATATATATTAACTTTGCACAAAATATTTCAAATCTCTATTCACCCCCCCCTCTAGAGAAATCTAGTGAGGTTAACTGTGCACTCTCAATTGGTATCAGAGGGAGGTTGATCTAAAAAGGATAACTCCTTGATCAAAAAGGTCCTACCCCATATATATATATTTTTCAAAACTATTTTTCACATGGCACAAATCAAAGATTATGCTTCCACCAGACCACCAATTTGCAACCTTGAAAAGTTTGCACTTTGGAAGACAAGAGTTAGAATTTATCTAAACTCTATTGATGATGAATTGTTTAATTCTATTTTGACAGGTCCCCCCAAGCCATTCAGGAAGGACTCAAGTGGAAAAGTGACTGAAACACTTGCTCCAAGAACTGAATGGACAGAGGATGAGAAGAAAGCCCAAGGACATAATGCCAAGGCTATGAACATTCTAGTCTCAACACTCTCAGATGAAATCTTTCAAAAGATTGCTGATTGTGAGTCAGCTAAGGAAGTATGGGAAGCTCTCACCAAAATGGTAGAAGGAAGTGCTGATGAAAAGAAAGACAAGAAGGCCCTATTAATCTCTCAATATGAAAACTTCCAAAAGAAAGAAAGTGAAAGTGTTGCTGACATGTACTCAAGATTCAGCCTCATAATTAATGAATTGAGGTCACTTGAAAAGGACATATCTCTCACTGAGATAAATGATAAATTGCTGACTTGTTTTCCCAGCACTTGGGATTCAAGAATCTGGCCAATTAAAGACTCCAGGAGTCAAGAAGAAATATCAACAGATGTTCTACTGGGTAAACTGAAATCCTATGAACAGCTATTGAAAACCAGAGCTGAGAAAGAAAAGGCATCTCCACTCTCAAAAGAAAAGAGTATTGCATTGAAGGCTACTGAAGGTGAATCATCAACTAGTGATGATGAGCTGATCAGCTTGCTGGCTAAAAAGTTCAAGAAATGGATCAAAACAGAAGAATCCAGAAGAAGAGAATCAAAAACCAGGTATAACAAAAAACCCTCTAAAGAGATTATCTGTTACACATGCAGGAAACCTGGACACATTGCTCCTGATTGTCCTAAGGAGAACAGCAGCAAGAAAGATCTGAAAAGTACAGATCCAAAGAAGAAGAAGAAAGGAAGAGGATTGATTGCTCAATCCTGGAGTGATTCAGAATCTGAAGAAAACACCTCATCAGATATTGATCAAGAAGATGTCAAGCAAGAAGAAACATGTCTGATGGCCACTGAGAAGCTTGAAGATACATCTATGGTAAATATACTAAATAGTATAGATTTCTCCTCCACTAATTTTGCACAAGATTTCAAAGAATTCTGTTTAGATCTAATCAAATCTGAAAAAGGGGTAAAAGAATTAAGGATGGAGTTAAGAAAACTAAAGCAAGTAAACACATACCATAAAAATTATAAACTCAATCTAGAACTCTCAGAGGAAAACCTAAACAAAATCTATTTAGAAAATCTAACACTAAGGAAAGAGCTAGCAAAAGCTAAAGCCTTTGAGGATTCTCTAAATGGAAAAAATCAGAAAATCAAAAATATCTCTGAAAATCTCACTAATAGATCTAATCAATTAAAACTGAAAGCTAATGAAGCATCTAAGTCTAAAGCACCCAGCAAATCTGTCTGGAAACACCCCATTCACTTCACCAGGGAAAATCACCTAGAAGAAGCAAGATCACAAGAAAGTCAAGAAACAACCACTCTTTTCAACAAACCTAATCCCATTATAAATAAAGGAATCTTAGGAAAGAATCCTAACAAGAATTTTGAATCTACGTCGAATTCATATCGACGCAATCAATCTGCGTCGAATCGTTATCAACGTACGTCGATTCTTAATCGACGCTTATACCAAAAGGCGTCGACTTCCACTCCACGCACGTCGAATTCATATCGACGCAATCAATCTGACAGAAATGTCTCTCTGTTCAAAAAGTCTCCCTCTCTTTCCTTACACTATGAACACTATTTCTGTGACATCACCAAAACAGATTGGTATGATAGACCATTGCCCCAAAAGGAGGAAGGATATTCTGAAAAACCTACTTATTCCTTCATTAGTTCTGATTATAAGAAGGGACCCCAGCTGAGCAGGGTTCAAACTAATGTTTAAAATTTTTTATGTGCAGATGTACCACATCTCCAGGCTTGTGTGGTACTTGGACAGTGGATGCTCCATGCACATGACAGGATGCAAAAACCTGCTAAACAACTTTGAGGACAGACTTGGACCATCAGTAACCTTTGGAGACTCTAGCTGTGGCCAAACCAAGGGATTTGGAGACTTCATTGAAGGGAAGGTCACCTTCAAGAATGTGGCAGTAGTCAAAGGACTAAAACATAATCTGATAAGTATAAGTCAGATATGTGATAATGGTAAGTATGAGGTAAAATTCACCATACTACTCTGCCATATTATTGATATCAAGACTGGTGCCACAGTACTTAAAGGAATTAGAAAAGGTAAAGTATATGTAGTAGACTTCAGTTCCTCTCCCACAGAAATATGTTTATTCAATAATATTATTGATAAAAGTGAATTATGGCATAGGAGACTAGGTCATCTAAACTACAAAACAATTAGTAAACTAGCAAAAAATAACCTAGTGAGAGGCCTACCAAAGGGTAGATACTCTAAGGATTCTCCATGCAGACCTTGCCAACTAGGAAAACAAACCAAATCATCCTTCAAACCAATTGGTAAGGATGACTCTCCAAGGATCCTTCACTTGCTCCACATGGACCTCTTTGGTCCCATATCTACTCAAAGCTTGGGAGGAAAATCCTATACCCTAGTTATTGTAGATGACTACTCTAGATATAGTTGGGTATTCTTTCTAAAGGCCAAGTCTGAAACCCATCAGACTCTCTCAAAATTCATAAAACAAATTCAATCTGAATTCAACAGTCAGGTATCAATAATAAGAAGTGACCATGGAACTGAATTTGAAAATCAGGCTATGAGTAGTTTCTGTAATGAAATAGGAATCAAACAAAATTTCTCAGCACCTAGAACTCCTCAACAAAATGGAGTTGCTGAGAGGAAGAATAGAACTTTAATAGAATCAGGAAGGACCTTGCTTGCAGAATCAGGATTAACAAAAACCTTTTGGGCTGAAGCAGTCAATACTGCAAATTATGTTCTAAATAGAAGCCTCATTCATAAAACTAAGTTAAAAACTCCTTATGAACTCCTGAAGGGAAAAACACCTATTGTCAAATACTTTAAAATTTTTGGGTGTGCTTGCTTTATTCTAAATAATGGAAAAGATCATCTTGCAAAGTTTGACAAAAAGTCTGATGATGGAATATTTGTGGGATATTCATCATCCAGTAAAGCTTATAGGTGCTATAACAGGAGAACTCTGAAAATTGAAGAATCTATGCACATTGTGTTTGATGAAACTAACATGTTGATTAAGGGGGAGGATACTCCCACCAACTCTTTTTCACAGGAAAGCAAAAGCATAGAAATCCAGCTTGAGCAACTAGCTCTAGAGAACAAAGAAAATGAAAGAGAATACCAGCTAAAGGAACCAAGTGAGGAATCTGAACAAGAACATGAAGAAAGTTCAGAGAGAAGCTTTCAAAACCAATCTCCACAAGAAAACTTGGTCCAGGAAGAACAGTTTGATAATGATCACATTGAGAATGAAGAAGAAGAACAACTAGCAGATCCCAGGAGAACAGGGATCAATTTGAGAGATCACCCAAAATCTCAAGTAATTGGAAACCTCAATACTGGAGTAAAAACAAGGCATCAAGTTTCAAATGGAGTAATGCTTCAATGCTTCTTATCACAAGTTGAACCAAAGAAGTTTGAAGAAGCAAACTGTGATCCTCATTGGATTTTGGCCATGCAAGAAGAGCTAGGCCAATTTGAGAGAAATAAAGTATGGAAGTTAGTAGAAAGACCCAGTAACTACCCAGTGATTGGCACAAAATGGGTATATAGAAACAAGCTAGATTCCACTGGAATAATTGTCAGGAACAAGGCAAGACTTGTGGCACAAGGATACAGACAAGAAGAAGGAATAGACTACAATCAAACCTTTGCTCCAGTAGCCAGATTGGAAGCAATTAGGCTCTTCCTTGCCTATGCAGCTTTTATGAAGATGAAGGTATATCAGATGGATGTCAAGAGTGCTTTTCTGAATGGTGACCTTCAAGAAAAGGTATATGTAGAGCAGCCACCAGGTTTTGTCAATCCTTCTTCTCCTACTTTTGTTTATAAGCTTAACAAAGCACTATATGGTCTTAAGCAAGCTCCCAGAGCTTGGTATGACACTCTCTCTAACTTTCTTTTAGAAAACTCTTTTGAAAGAGGAAAAGTAGACAAAACACTCTTCACTAGAACTCATAAAAACCAACTCCTTCTTGTTCAAATATATGTAGATGACATCATATTTAGCTCCACTCATCCTAAACTTTGTAAAAGATTTGCTGATCTAATGCAATCAAAATTTGAAATGAGTAGCATGGGTGAACTCTCCTACTTTCTAGGACTTCAAGTGAAACAAAGTAGTGAAGGAATCTTTATCTCACAATCAAAATATACTAAAGAACTAATCAAAAAATTTAGTATGGAGTCAGCCTCCACCATGAAAACACCCATGGCAACCAATGCCATTATAGAAAAAGATGATAAAGGAAAATCTGTGGATCAAAAGACTTATAGGGCAATCATAGGATCCCTTCTATATCTAACAGCCAGTAGACCTGATATAATGTTTGCCACTTGTATATGTGCTAGATTCCAAGTTGATCCAAAAGAATCCCATCTCACCTCTGTTAAAAGGATTCTTAGATACCTTAAGGGAACTCCTGAACTAGGGCTATGGTATTCAGCAGAAACCAACTTTGAGCTAACAGGTTTCTCAGATGCAGACTATGCAGGCTGTAGGGTTGATAGAAAAAGCACCTCTGGCACTTGCCAATTCCTAGGTGACAGGTTAATCTCATGGTTTAGTAAGAAACAAACCTCAGTCTCCACCTCAACAGCTGAAGCTGAATATATAGCTGCTGGGAGCTGTTGTTCACAGATCCTGTGGATGCAAAATCAGCTCCTTGATTACAAACTAGAAGTCAATAACTCTAAAATTTACTGTGATAGCTCCAGTGCTATATCCATAGCATCTAACCCAGTTCTTCATAGCAGAACCAAACATATAGAAATTAGACATCACTTTCTTAGAGACAATGTAGAAAAAGGTAAGATAACCTTAGAATATATACCTACAGACAGTCAAAGAGCAGATATCTTTACAAAACCTTTGGATGAAACCAAGCATAATTTCTTCCTCAACACCCTAGGAATGCTTGATGGAAGTCTGTAAAGCATGATTGCTGAGAAAATCTAAACAAATCAGAGCTTCTAAGAAAAACTTACTGGAGATGCGTCGAATCAAAGTCGACGCACCGTCGAGTTGATCTCGACGCTAATACTGACCTCCTTCAGTTACTGATACGTCGACTATCCATCGACGTACCGTCGAATTTTCATCGACGCATATCTCAACAAAGCTTGAAGATATCAAATCCATATCTATGCTTACGCTGACATCTAAATCGACGCAACATCGATTTCAGGTTACATTTAGAATCAAATCCCTACTTCCTTTTTCTGCCTATTGAATTCCTCGATTTATGTTTCCTTTCTCGACGCTTCATCTACTTTAAATAGCACCTCGTATTTCATAACGAATACATCTCTGAACCCGCCAAAAACTTCTTCGTCTACCTCTCTCTCTCTCTACAATGGCACCTACTCCTGTTCAAGCCGACCACGTCCAAGCAATACATGCTGCTCTGAAAAATCTCCTTAAAGACTTTCAGACTCGTCTACAAAGCTTCTCTGATGAATGTGCCAATATGATCGCCCACTGTGAAGCAAAGCTGGCCACTCTATCTGCATCTCTTCCTGAGCTGCATATCCTTCTTCGAGAAGTTTCTCTGTCGCCACAAAGGTTTACATCCTTCATACAGGATATAAACCAGGGGGAGAGTTGCTCCAGAAACCCCTCTCACCAGGTTCCAGTCTTCTCAAATCATTCTGACTACACCTTTAACAAACACTTTGGTGAATCTTCCTCTTACAACACTGAAGGGGAGCATGCTGTGGATTCAGCATTCAGAATTGATATTCCTAGTATCCAGGGGGAGATTCCTGTAGAGAATCTGCCAGTAATCCAGGGGGAGGAAGAAGCAGCCATCTCTGATGATTGGAATGGGCAAATATGGATTGACACACCCTTATGCGAGGAAGAACTTCAGCATCATTCTCCTGGTTTCTCGGCCAGTTATATCAAGCTTAAGACTCCTTTGCTTGAGGATATCCCTACAAAAGAGTCTGGAGGAGACATTCATTCATCTACAGAAATCAACCTACCAAATATTTCTCTGCCCTCTATTACAGATCATCTAAGAACTCTTCTTGAAATAACTCCTTCTCCACCTAAAAAGAAATCTCCTCCTCTTCCTCCCTTACCTTCTTCTCTACCTCCTTTGCTACCTCTACCTCCTCAAGTAGCAAGACTCTCTAAACAAATAACTCCTAGGCAGAGTGCAGGAGGTCAGATAAAAAGAAAAAGGGAAGTCACTCCTCACTGGCAAAATTTCTCTAAAGAAGAAAGGAAGGAGTATGCAAAAGAAAAGAAATATAGAAAGGCTATTGAAGAAATAAAAAGATTTGAGAAGGTACCCATTCCTTCTAATCCTATAAAGGACTATCATGATCCTGACATGGAAAAGAGACATGAAGAGATAAGAGAAAGAGAAGCATATGAATATGAAGCAGCTAGGAAAGAAGTGGAAGATAAAAGGAGGGCTTGGATGGAAAAGATCAACAAAGGAATGACTAAGGAACAAATCCTTGCTGAATCTTCTATCAAAATTCCAAATAAATTGTTTGATGTTGAAGCCTATCGAAAGAAGAATCCTCAAGCAGGGATTACTCTGAATAAAGGTCAAATGAACAAGAAAGGTATAGGATGTACAGAAGATACATACATACCCTACAAAAAGCCATCAAAACCTCCAAGGCTAGACAAATGGCTCAACTCTCCATGGAAAGGAAAAGGAAAAATGCATGAAGTCCCTGAGAAACAAGAACCTGAAAAGAAGAAACCCTATAGGCCAAAGGTTGACAACAAAGGACCTCCTGAGCCCAAACCTGCTCAAAAAGAATCTCACAATATTACTATTGAAATGATTGATGAAAAGGCAGCAATCATTATCAGCAAGGGCTACTCCTTAAATGACACCATCCCTGAGGGTGATAAGCTCTTGGCAAAATTGCATACCATCATCAGGAATGTCCAAGAAAGACCTGATAGAGCCAGGGGATACATTTTTGATGCTATTAATGATTTGTCTAGGAAACTTTATTCTGCCTTTGTCAACTTCATGTACAAAAAGAAGTTTCTAGTTTAAGACAAATACTTGTCATAAGCTCTCTTTATTAACTTTCTTTTCCAATCAATATATTTCTCATTTATGCAAATTATTTTGGTATGAGTTGATTTTATGCTAAGACAATTTCTCCTTAAAAAGGGTTAAGACAAATAGGGGGAGATTGTTGGGAAAATGATTTCTCTTAACCCCTAGAAATGAGTTAAAGAAAGAGTTTTATGAATGAATAACAAAGACAAAGTACATATGCGTCGAATGGTATTCGACGCTACGTCGAAATAGAGTCGACGTCTTCTTCAGGATATGTCGAAGTAACTTTAGGAAGATTTCGACGTAGGTCCTGTCGACGCTACTCTGATTTCTAGTCGACGCATACAAAGAAGTCGACGCACCTTTGTCGACGCACATTCCTCATATCCCTCTCGACGTTGGGCTAAGATAAATTCGACGCTTACGTCGAATAGTAATCGACGCACGTCGATTTGTTTGACAGATTTGAATCTGCGCCAGATCTCTTTCCTTCTTTTCTGAAGATCTGATTTATATAGAATGATGTTAATATTTTATAGCCGTTCTGAATCATTCTTTCCTTC
The DNA here is from genome assembly GCA_033032865.1 of Dactylorhiza incarnata. Taxonomy (NCBI): domain Eukaryota; kingdom Viridiplantae; phylum Streptophyta; class Magnoliopsida; order Asparagales; family Orchidaceae; genus Dactylorhiza; species Dactylorhiza incarnata. Next base: position 3,671,891 of record JAWHQI010000078.1, read on the forward strand.
TATTTGATTCTTGGCTAAATTGATGAAATCTGTTTTGGATATTATTTGAAATCTAAATTAATATTTTCCATTTATGATTAAATCTGCTATGGAAATATTTCTCTCTACCTAAATCTCTGGCTGCTAATTGATTCCTCTCCTATAGTACTATCTTATTACACAGAGCTATAAAATAAAGAGCAAGTCGGCAGGAAAAACAGGAAGAGTGATCCACCACACATTTTATGATATAGAGGAAAAGCTCCCAAAAGAAAAGAGAGATATTGAGAAAAAGCTCTGCAGCAACTTTCATCCATTTCTACTTCTGCTTCTGCTCACTGATCACTGCTGCAAACTCTGATTGCTCTCACTAAAAGAGAGAAAGGCTACAAATCTTCTTCTCTCTATAGAAGAAAGATTCAATTCTTAACTTGTGCTTCAAATCTTCTTGCTAGGAAGAAGATTCATTATTGGCTTTATTCCATTCTTTCCTTTTCATTCTTATTCACTATTGTAAAAGAGTTTTTAGAATCTCTCTTCAAAAAATTCAGTGTATTGGTTCTAAGAGTCTCCTTATCAAAAGACTCAGGGTGGTTCTAAGAGTCTCCTTATCAAAAGACTCAGTGCAAGTTAGTGAATTCCTACCAAGGGGGTAGAAGAGTGGACTACCCAAAGTTTGGGGAACCACTATATTTTCTTGTGTTGTGCTGTGGATTTTCTTTCTTACATTTGCTTTATTGTTTTAATTCTTGTTGGTGTGTGTGGGAAGCTCTAATCTGTGATCATACATATATATATATTAACTTTGCACAAAATATTTCAAATCTCTATTCACCCCCCCCTCTAGAGAAATCTAGTGAGGTTAACTGTGCACTCTCAACTTCATTTTGCGTTCGACGAACTCAGCTCTGCACTCGCGAATATCTTCAGGTCGACGAACTCAGCTCTGAGATCGACAAATCCAATTCTATTCAACGAACTTGTTTCTCAGATCGACGATTTTTCTAGACAGCAGATTTTTTTTCAGAAGATCAGTTATAATTTCTCAGATTTCAGATCGTCTATCATCAAAACATCCAGATCGGCCTTCAGCAAGTTAAGTAAGAGATTTATTCCTTCCTTATTATATTCCGTTCTGAGAAAATAGCCGTTGGCTTATATTGGAAAAGGATATCATATTAAAAAAGAAAAGGAATTAAAGGCTTGCTTGCAGTTCCAAGGAAATATTAAATGCAAAGTATTTTATTCCTTATTCTGTTGATTTGAATTTCAAATCAGAGACATATTGTAAAAAAAGGAAGAAGATATACAGCATCAGATAAGATATTACAAAATAAATATACAGGAAAAAGGAAGAAGAAGAAAATACAGTCGAGAGGAAGAAAGAGAAAAATACAGAAAGAGATTTTCAGTCTTCATCTTCTTCAAGCACTAATTTCATTCATTGAGAACATCAACACCTTCTCTCGGTATTTCTGCTGCAAGATCAGATCTTCAAAGAGCAACAATAATCTGAGGAACTTATTCTCTCAGATTCATCTGCTACAGGAAGATCAGTACATTCAAGAGAAAGCTCCAGCCAACTATTGTCAAACATTTTCAATCAGACAGAGGAGCTTTACAACATCATCCCACAAGAGTCTTCTCTCAGAATATTGACAGAGAAGAACATCTAACCCTCTTTATCCCATCTTGTATAAGGTTATAACTCCCTTCAAAAGTTAACTCCTTGGAGACAGGGCACCTGAACAAAAACCTGTGGTTTGGTTAGAGCACCTGATAAAAAACACGCTTGGTGTGTGGACACCTGATCAAAAACCCCTTGGTGATAGGGCGCCTGATCAAAAACGTAGTGGAATCCTACCAAGTGTGGTAGAAGAGTAGACGTACCCAGGTTTATTAGGGAACTACTATAAAAATCCTTGCGTCATCTCTGTTGTGATTATTTTCTGTGTTGTGCTGTGTGCTTTGTTTTATTTTGTTTTATAACTCACTCTGCAATACACATATAATGAACACTATTTTAATTCCGCTATAAAATCAAGTGATAAAGTTTTTAATACTCTATTCAACCCCCCCCCCCCCCCCCCCTCTAGAGTAAATCCAAGATCTAACCTCACTTTCGATTGGTATCAGAGCATATCAATTGACTTTCAGAATATCTCCTAAGAAAATGGAGAAGGCCCTACAGTTGACCTCTTGCAGTGAAGGGGAGGAAGATGGCATTTCTGTACAAGACAAAGATCAAGCACTGCAATGGTGTGAATATAGTGATGCCAAATATGGGTCACTAAAGGGGAAGTTCTTTAACCAAAGAGGCAAATTGAACTCTGATATTGTTGGCAAGGTTATCTTGTGCAAGTGAGGCTCTCATGACACCATCTCAAAACACATGTTTGATTTGATGTCAAGAGTTATTCTGAAGAAGAAGACTTCTTGGGCTGAGGTGCTATTCCAAAGAATAAGGGAATGTCTGCAGGACCCAACCTAGGAAGAATTCTCTCCATCTATCTCTTAAACACCCATCCAGAAAAGTTTGGCAACTCTAAAGGAACAAACCTCCATTACTTAAAGAGAATGGACATAAAAACCCTGGATAGATTCTCAAGGGTCCTCCCCATGAGCCAACCCTTTGAGCTCAAGGAGAAGAATAAAAGCTTAGTCAAGGGACTGAGAAAAGCCAAAATAGTCTACTCTGATTCTGGGTCAGAGGCGGAAGAGAATGTCCCAGCTGTGGACAATCAAGGTCTAGACAACAGTCATCCAAAGGATGATCAAGGAGGATATCATGACCCTGAAGGTCATGAAGGCAATGCTCCTGAGAAAGGGCGTGACAAAGGAAAGAATGATGCTACTGAGAAAGAGCATCAAAAGGATGAAGATACTGCCACTGCTGATAAAGGTGTACAGATGATACACTCCTCCTCAGAAGATAATAAGGATGATGAAGACATAGCTGCTACTGATCTTCATGGTAAGACTGACTCACTTATATTCAATATAGAGCAAAGAATTAATCTAATCCCTCCTGAACCAGCAGACTTCTGGGGAGATTATCAAGATAAAGATGATCCTTCATCTGAGGGGGAGCAACAGAAGAAATCTCCTGCTAAGGACAATGATATTGCTCCAAGTGAGGGGGTCCAGTAAGACAAATCTCCTGTTAAGGACAAGGAAGATGCTCTAATTATGGGGGAGCAAGCAAAGTTGGATGCTCAAGCTCAGATAGGTGATAAAGTTGAGGGGGAGCATCATCAATAGGCAATAGAGCCAGTGGTAGCTGAAGCCCAAACATCTGCAATATCATATGACAAGATCATCAGCTCAATCAATCTATTAATTGAAGGCCATATGGCTTCCATTAAGAATCATATTGATAGCTCCATCTTATCCGTAAAGAAAGAAGTGATGGCAGAAGTATAAGAGATTAAGGAAGAAACTACCTACCTTAATAAACAAATGACAAAATGGTTTGACCTTGCAGAGAAGTCAATGGTTTCTCAGAATACAATCCTGAGATCAATGGACAAACACCTCCAACTATCTGAGCAAGATATGTTATATGTAAAGAACTATGTAAGCAAGACAGATGAGCTTATAGAAAAAGGCACCAACCATATACAAGAATATGTATGGAATACTGCCACTACTATGATCAGTGAGGATGAGAAAATGAAGGAGGAGATGAAATCTGACTTTGAAAATGTCTTCCAGACCATCTCAAGTTCTGTAGCAGCTGCCTCCCAGTCCCTAGAAGCTAAAATAATTGAAGAAGACAAAAAGAGGGAGGTGTCCAATGCTGAGACCATTTCTGAATTGGATCTCCAAGTGCTGCAAGGAACCAGAATTACCCTGAACCTGCACCTGCTAGATAATTACATGAAAGATAACTTTGACATTGAGGGGCAGGCTAAGATTTCTCAAAATATTCAATTGGCAAAGAAAAGAAAGAGAGAAAGAGTATTTCTAGCAGAAGAATTTATGGCTAAGAAAGGAAAGAGCAGGGCAATGACCTAGACTATGAGTATTGGAGTGAGGACTCCAAGAGAATTATCCTGAATGCCTGGCTAAGCCATGCTCAAATGTGCAAGGATATTGATAGAATCTATCCAGTTGAAGAGTGGATTAAACATCTGGAGAGAAACACTCACAGAGATAAAATCTTCAAGGAAAATCTAGTAAGAAAGAACAATCCAAGGAGAATGCCTTCTAAGTACATTCCAAAGCCATATCTTTATTTCAAGAGGCAAGAAAATAAGAAGAAGCTAGCTGAGATTACTGTTGCTGCTGCTAAAGGGAAGGAGGTTGCTGATGATAAAGATGGAAGCTCCAAGAGAAGAAAAACTTAGATGAATGTATTTAGTTTTTCATTAAATCAACTTGTAATTTGAACAATGTAGAAACAATATGACAGCAATGAAATTGAAAGTTCTGTTGAATCAATTGGTGTGTGTTATAGGCTAATCTAAGTCAAAGCTTAATATTTTTCAGTATTATTGTTTTATATAATCTGTGATGCCTAGACAGAATTAGTTAACAATATTATTGTGTTGACAAACAATGTTGTTATGTTGTCATGAAAATAATCTATCATGACATTTCTTATCTGTGATGCCAAATGAGTGTCAACATTTATATGTTATGATATCATGTTGCTATGTAATACATTTACATGATAAGTTCTTTTTGTTGGTTATATATCTTAGCATTGGGGATGTTCTGCCTTCTTCAAATAGGGGGAGATTGTTGGGAATATTGCCCTCAATGTTCCCTTGATTTGAAGAGGCATTACTCACAATTCTAAGTACATATTGTATTTGATAAACCCTACTTTGCATCAGGAATGTGCAAGGTTAAGATATTCCAAACAATGGAATAAGTTTAGAGGTTTGCTGTCAAAACCGCTGAGAAGGAGTCACTATCTCAATGGAATCGGTGAGACAAGGTCAGGAGCCGCTGAGAAGTGATCTGCCTCAGCTGAGCTGCAGATAGACAAAATCCGCTTAGAAGACTATCTGTCTCAGCGGATCCGCTGAGACCAAGACAGCTAAACCGCTGAGACGGAAAACTGTCTCAGCCCAACTACTGAGACAGATTCAAATCAGGAAGAAGACAGTGGCGCGACTTGCTTTTGGCGCAAACAGCTGTAAAGGAGAGATAAAGTATTTTATCCTCTTCCAAAGTGTCAGGGGCCTTTCTAAGAGTCGTTGAAGACACATGAAGTGTAAAAGAACATCTTAGGGCACTTTCAAAAGCATATGTTGGTGTGCTGAAAAGAAGAGAGCCATTAACACTGTTCTATTGATGGCTTTCAAGTTCTCTCCTCCTCCTGCTAACTGAACCAGCAAGAAGACACAAAGAGAGAAGATAGCTCTTCTACTAAGAAGAGCAAGGTGATCCTTTCTCATGCACTGAAGTGAAGGATCAGATAGGAGCAAGGTCTGAAGATTTCATTCAGCTCTGCTTTAAGGTTGCACCAGCTGTGCATATACAACATAAGACAAACACTCCTGTCAACTATTGTAAGTTATACTTATAACCTTTTGTAGGAACTGTATTATTTTGAGCTTGTAGGGCATTGTGCCTGAGATTGTAGGGTTGTTGAACCTGAGTAGTAGGGTTGTTGAGCCTGAGGATTGTAAGGCTGTTGAGCCTGAGCTATAGGGCATCTTGCCTGAGAAGTAGGGCTTCTTGATAGGCATGGGGTAGGAGGTCAAGGGGATCTCTGAGCTGTAGAAGTGGAAGCACTCTGAGTGGTTGGGCTGGTTGGCCTGAGGTAGGGCTTGGAGCAATCCTGAGAGATCCTGAGGGATCTGTGTTGTAAGCTCTAGGAGCTGAGATTAGAGGAGTTTGCCTTGTGTAACACACTGTTAGAAAGGTGTAGAGGGAAAGTGGACTACCCATAGACACACTGTCTTAGGGAACCACTATAAACACTTGTGTGCTTTCTGTGTTTGCTTGTTATTTTGTTTACTAGTAACAACATTTAAGTAAACACCAAAGAGACCTATTCACCCCCTAGGTGAATTAGACTACATACCTATAAACTATTACTTCTCCTCCTTCTCGCTCCTGCCGCCCCTCTTGGGCCCCTCCTACTCCTATTCTCAACTCTAGGAAATAAGGGCTTGTAGCCATTGCATGACACTCCACCTGATGGAAGTCGCAATAAGGCATTGTCTGGTGATCCTCCTCGCCTCGAGGTTATCGTGGTCTCGCTCCCTAACCCCGTCCTCGTCCTCTCCTGATGACATTTTCCTCTCGGGGCAGTGCCTATTTCTGCCTCCACTGTCCTTGCCTCTGGTCAGTGGAATGACTGCGGTCCCGATGCTCGGGGGAAAATCTTCTTCCCTGCCTCCCAGGGTAACCTCCTCTAGTGGGTCTCCAGCGCATCCTGTTTGGCAGGGCCTGGAACCTCCTCTCCTGATCCCGTTGATCCATGTTCTCTCAGAACCCTCTCCCTTCTTGCCTCCTCGTCTCTTCCTTCTTCTTAACCTCATGTTGGCTGCCTCCAGCTTCCTTCTTCTCCTTGCCTCCCTCCAGTCTTGCCAGCTTGGGCATGAACTCTAGGCTTGTCGCCTCGCCATCGATTTGACTCATGGCCCATTCAATCATTTCCTCGAATGACAAGGGAGGATTACGGGTGATCTCCATCTTGAAGAATCATGGTTGCAGTCTGAGCTTGAACGCCAACATCAGAGTATGCACTGGAACTTCCTGGACTAGGAGGATCTCCTCTTGGAAGTGATCAATGTACGACCCCAACATCTCCTGTGTCCCTTGCTTGATAAGGAAAAGGGCTTCCGAGTCCTTCTTCCTCTTCTTGGAAGTGGAGAAATGAATCAGAAAGCCTCTGCGCAGGTCCTTGAAACTGTAGATACTACCTGCAAGGATCTAGTGGAACCAGTCCCGAGCCTTCTCTTTAAATGTTATGTCGAACAGTCGGCACTTAAATGCATCCATAATTTGCTTGATGGAGACCATGTCATTGAACCATTGCAGGTGCTGGATGGGGTCATCTTTTCCAAGTAAAAAACTCATGGCGGGTTCTGTGAAACCCATCGGGAACAGGGACAGTCAGCACAAACGCAGAAGAGACTGTCCGGTGCGAGCAGGCGGGCCGGGCGAACTCGATCGTACTCGCCCTTTGAGTGGCGGGTCTCGATCGGACTCGCGAAGAATACTCGCGCGTGAAGCGACTGATCACCATCTTCGGGAAATCCTTCTTTGTCGGGGCGTCGACTCTGCCTCACCTCACTAGGCGAGGTGACCGATGTTGTGGAGGGCACCCCGCCTCGGCACCGCGAGGCACGAGTAGCCTTCGGATGGTGGCTTCCATCGACCTCCTGAAATGATCGAAATCGCTCTTTATCACGAACTCGCCCATAGGTGGCGAGCTCCCCTGGCCGGTCCCCAGCTCGCCATGTTCATCCATGGGATCGTTAGATGATATTTTCTTCTCTCGCTACAGTCCACGCTCACCGCACCAAAAATGTTGGAACACAGATACCGGTCCAACTATGTTCGAGACATGAGGAGTAGTTTGAGTTACTTCTCTCTTCATTCGATCCCTAGGTCTGAGTATTTCGAGCTGGGAACTGGCCCTCACAGATTGATAGGTAGTTGCTTAAAAATATATACACTGGCTGTAGCGAGGAGGTCCCAGCACTAACCCGGAAATCTGACTTGATTTCCCTTTCCAATAACAAAGGATGAGCCTGTCTCAGATAGCACAAGGACAAAGAAGAAAGCTCGGGCTCTCTTGGGGGTGGACCAGTGCTGATCTGAGACATAATGGGCCCTTTTTATAGGTGAATCTTTCTGAGGGAAAAATGGTCCCGAAGGCCTGCAGATAGCTCCCTCTGCCTTAACCAAGTTACTATATGCAGACCAAAATGGTCTGCGAACAGCTCCTCGCGCATCATCGTAAATACTAATCGCAACCCCTACTGGTCTGCGGATAGTGAGAGAGGACTGAGGAGTCGTGTTGGCCCGAACTCGCCTCGCTCTCTCCTTGAGCAGTGCGGCTGGGGTGACTAGGTCAGATCCTACTCACCATGAGCGAGCTCTCTCGAAGCGAGCTCGCCTGAGGCAAAGTCAACTCGCCTCGGCCCCGGGCGAGAAGGAACTTTGTCGTCGGGATGGACTATTGGTATCGCCTGGAGGAATCGCACTCATGTCATCGAGAAGAGGTCTGTGTCGTTGAGAAGAACTATGGGGGGGTGTACTCGCCTCACCCCACCCTAGGCAAATTAGATCGCTATTGGGTCTACTCGCCAAACACTCGTCAGCCTACTCGCCAAATATGGGTTGTACAATCTTATGGTTCAACTCTCAGATCTTCATAGTCATACACATAATTCACATCTCCTAAACTTAGAATGCTAACACCTTAATTTTTATGCTTTCTAGGAGTCATTATACTTCTAAGGTCATGACATGGCACAAATTATCGTCGTTCAAAATTCTTGAATCTTCACTTCTTGACTTCCATCTCAATTCATAATCAAGTCTCGTAATCATATCATTTTACTAGTCGCGACACTAATCCACTCTAATCCACTGTTTCCCAAACATGATGTCATCGTGTCTAGATTCAAGCTTGACAATGATATATTTCTAATGTCTCCAACAAGAAATTTGTTCAACCATTGGCGTTTAACAATTTGACCTGACAATATTACAAATCAACGTCTTAGGGTCAAGAAGGAGATGAATTTATGATTCCACACCTCGCATGGGATTATAAGCAGATCTTCCATCTATAGGAAATGAGAACCCATATCAAGTCCTACTCCTATCTAGCCTAGATCACATTTAGACTTGCACTGAATTCGCAATTGTTATCATTTTAATCTCACGTTCATAATTAATCACATGCACTCTATGATGATTCTTATTACTCATTGGAAAAAAAAAACACAATCACTCCTTATGATGTGTGTTAAGTAATTATCTACTTCATCTAACTCAAAGTCCTAAGAAAAATCCTGGAATCTGTGGGTTATGGGCCCAATAAACAAAGAAATAGGATACGCCCTTATAATCCTGGCTAAGTTTCTTTTATCCAAAGATATAGGTATTCCATGTATACGCATAACCTTAGGGCATAGATCTTCGGCTTGGAATCCTACCAACTAAGTTCTCGTATCAAAATACTTTTATGACAACCTCAGAGAATTATTGATTTACTGAATGCTCAGGATCCTTAGCATTCATGTAAACTCTTCAGGGGTCTATATGTGGCTGGTCTATGCCTCGGTGCTGGGGTAGTCCGGCTACTTCTCCGGAAAGGCCTCAGAAAAGTCCCGAACTACTAAAATATCAGTTATGGAGGCCTCCGCCCCTGTCTCCCAGTCGATGGGCCTTGACGACATGGATGGATAATAACTGAGTTTGGGAGACTGGTCTAAAGCGAAGAACTGATTGTGGGAAGATTTGTGATCTCTGTCATGAAATCCTTGGATCACTTTGTACGACAGTCCCAGAGACTTGTAGATATTAAATGTTCTTTGCCCTCAGAATTACCATTTACCGCAACCTTTTCAAGGGTCATGTGCGAGTTATCCTATAAAGTGGAATTATCTAGGTTGGAATTCTCATTCAATATTTGGTGCCCTATCCTTGTGATAGCTTTTACATAAATGGGAGTGGGAGGTATCAACTTATAAGCACAAAAGTTAAGATTTCAAGTCTTCCACTAATCCGTCATTATATTATAGGCCTCAAATCTCCTTGAGATGATCTTATTAGCTCATTTAAGGGGTGATAATATCACCCGAGAATTGAAGTGAGAATATAAGAGTGTAAGGCTTGAACACTTACACCTGCATTGAAATCTTTTGTTGGAAAAACCCATAGTGATTTAACTTAACAAATTACTTATAAGTGATTTTACCCTCTAGGCTTATTACTTACATTGTATAGTAAGGGTAATCTAATCATTAGATGTCTTACGATGTCACACTCAACTTAGAGTGTCAAGACTAGGTCAGGACAAACACAATCTGAGTTGAATTAATACTTGTGTTGAATATAATTTGACGCAACTTTGACTTATTGTCGACGCAACTCAGACTAAAAGTCCAAGCAACTTAAACCCTCTGTCAAATTATATCAAGTCAATGCTACGTCGAATAAGAGTCGATGTAGATAAAGGAGCATGTCGAAGTTATCTTAGAATTCGACGCAACCTCGACTTCAATTCAACGCAGAAGGAAGTATCTGTCGGAGCCATCTGAAATCGACGCAATGTCGACTACAATTTGACGCAGACAATGAAGTTCATACTGAAGTCTTCAACTCGACAGTTACGTTGATAAGTAATTGATGCAATGTCGACAACAAAGATCAACCAGAGCAAGAAGGAATTCGAAGCTGCTCTTACAAGAACTCGAAGGCACATCGATAAGAGAGAAAACAAAATCGACGCAGCATCGAATACAGTCTGAAAAGAAACCTATTCAGCTGTCCTTTTAGAACTCTCTCTAAAGGCCCTTAGCACTAGAGACCGTTCTACAATGGCTTGTTTATTGCCTAGAATAGAGAGGAGCAGTAAAGAAGACAGGAAAAGCTTTCTTGAAAAGGATTAAAACAGTTGGCAGACGGGTCATGAGCAATTGTCCAAGATTGTGCCTTTTCAGGACAATCCAAAAGAGGAAAAGAATTCAAATATTAATCATAGATAATAAATAGGAAGAAAAGAGAGAAGAAATTAGAGCATTCATTACCATCTGCTTCAGCTTGTCGATTTGGGTTCCCACTTCTTCTTCTTCCTCCTAGAACCCTAACAGAAATAATACAGAGCAAACAAGATCTCTTTCTGGACAGAAAACTGTGTTGCTTCTTCATCAATATCTTATAGCAGCCAGATAGCGAGCAAAAGAAAGAGAGAAGGATCTGAAGATACCATTTGTAAGATCTCTTTTCTCAAAACCCGTTCGGGTACTTGAAAACTCGAACCTCTCCTGTATCGCTCGGTTGAGGTGGATCTTCGCCCAGAATCGCTGCCTTGCGGTGTCACCAACACTCGGGTTGGCTAACACCGCTCAGCACCAACTCTGCCGGCTATACGATCATAAGTAAAAATATGCCAATAAAAGAAGTGCAGTAGTAAAGGCATGTCCACAATGTCACAACATCATATATATATATAATGAAAACAGAAAGTCCAAAAGAGAAGTACAAGCAAAAAGGGCTTAAGCCCGATACAAATCCAAAATATGTACTCTCTCTCTCTCTACATCATGCGGAAACTATAACAAAACCCTCAAATGCGGAAATCTAACAATCTAATCATCAACCTGTGGCATCGTGGTAGTGCGCTGCATCCGCTGCTCAGGTCCTGCAATCTCATCCTGCTGCGGGCGGGACAACTCCGTCTCCTCGGACTCCTGCGGTTACACCGACCGTTAGTCATAAAGACTAAGTCATTTTGTCTTCGCCTCCCTCCACGACTCCTAGGTACCGAGCGGGAGGAAGAAGCGGAGGACAAGAAGGGGTAAACAAAGGAAGAGGTGACATGGCACTAATCTAGCAGGTATATGTAAAACAGTAAAATTAGCTAGCAGTATATTGCAGGTAAATGACAGTAAGGTAGAGCATAAAGTAAAGCAGTAATGGAAAGAAAATGCGGTGCAGTAAGTAAAACTAAACTACCCTCACAGATTCGTACCTTAACTTATATGAACGCCCATATGACATATAAGTTAAGATATCCAGGTAACCCATCATATAAAAGAGCCCATACTAACTTATATGATGGGGGCATGCTAATGTGAATGTTATGATATACTATGTTTATGATGTTTTAATGTGTTTATGCAATGTGACTCAATGATACGTTTTTTTAGTTTGTGATTGCTCTCTCTTTGAAAGAGAGAAGAAAGAGAAGAAAGCTCTTTCTTTCTTTTCGATTCAACCTTGGGCGGACGTTTTTGAAGAGTCCCGCGAGTAATTCTTATTTGAGGAATTACCCGTTATCCTATCGAAGGATAGAAGTAACGGACTCTTTCTCTTTCGAAATATCGAGGATTACTCCTCGGCCGCGTCCTTTGAAGGCTAAATGAAAAGATTGAAAAAGGGCTTTATGTTGAAATTAAAATTGAAAGCTTTTTGAAAATATTGTTGCAACAATTTTTTGAGTAGTTGCAACAATTCTTTAAGAGCGTTTTAAAACTTCTTTTACCTTGAGCTAGTTGCAACAACCAAAGAGGTGTTGCAACAAATTTTTTAGTGTTTCTTTTAAAAGAGAGTTTTAAAAAGTGCTTTAGAGAGAAAGCTTTTGGGTTTATGTAATTATCCGGACTAAAATCAATAAAGGCAAGTGGACCTTATCGATAGTAGTATAGGATATTTCTTTTGAAATATCAAGGTCGTATTTTTCCAAGGTCGTATCGATTATTTCTACTTCTTAGGAACGCGCTATTATTTTATCGAAAAGAGTTTGAAATTGATTTTTATGATTTTATAGAAAAGCTAGTGACGAAAATGATAACTATCGCGGGCTTGGTGTGCGTTTAGCAAAAACCAAGAAAAGCGATGAAAAGAAAAAGAACGAAAACGTTAATTTAAAAAGTAGTTTTGCTTAGAATTTTTTTTAGGGTTTTATAAAACGATAATGATAACTACGGCGATAATAAGCGATTGAGCGGGTAGCGGAATTAAGCAAAAAGCAAATATATAAAAAAATAAAAGACGAACTAATTGAAAACTCACGCACTCTACGGGATTAAAATGAAAGCTGTAAATTGCAGAAATTGAAGAAATGCGATCCCTACCCAAATGGGTAGAGGGGAAATAAATGCGTGAGCAAGTCCTATCCAAACGGATAGGCGGGAAATAAATGCGTGAGCAAGTCCTATCCAAACGGATAGGCGGGAAATAAATGCCTGAGCAAGTCCTATCCAAACGGATAGGCGGGAAATAAATGCGTGACGGAAATGGAAACTATTCGATTACAAAAAAGGCGCAAACTTTATACTCATACACACACTCACTCTACGTTAATGAAATCTAATTAAAATAAAACAAATCTAAACTCATACACTCACACACACAACAATAATGAAACTAAGTTAAAAAGAAAAGAAAATCTATTCTCATACACTCACACACACTAATAACAAAATGAAAATAAAAATAACAACATTTTACTCTCATACACAAACACACACTTACAAAAAAGCAAAAAGAAAGTAAAAAGAACAAATGAAAACAAAACAAAACAAAAAACTAATTAACCTCCTACACTCACACACACTAATATGAAATCATCTAAAAATTACAACAAAACTAAAAACAAGAAAATTACACTCATACACACACACACACAAATTAAAATGGACAAAACTAATTGAAATAACAAAATCTAAATTAAAAGAAAAGAAAAAAACAAAAAGAGAACACACACACACTTTCACAAGAACAAAGAGAGAGTTACAAAAAACAAGCAAATTTTATTTCATTTTCATCATAAAAAAGGGTTACAAAATATGAGAGAGAAAGAGTGCAAAAAATTACCTAAACACAAAAACTAAGAAAGCAGCAAGATTGGATCAAAATGTCAAGAACAAGTCTCAAAATTTTGAACCCTTAGACTCAGCTGAATCTGGCTATTTATAGGAAAAATTTTGGAATTACACGCCCTCGGACACGGGCGTGTCTGAGGGCGTGACACGGCTTGGGGTGCGAATAGCCAGAACAGCTGGATCCAGGCAGGCATCTGGAAGGCTTGACCGGCGACTTGGAAGTACACGGGCGTGACCATCGTACACGGCCTAGGTCACGGGCGTGACCTAGGTCGGCTGGCTGGAGCTTGAACTGGGCGTGACACCTGGCGTGTCCTTTGTTCTTCTGGAAGGAATTGAGGGTCACGGGCGTGTCTGAAATGTCACGGCCATGACTTTGACTTCTTGGATGAAACACTTCAAGTGGCTGGAATCTGGGATGGATATCCAACACGGGCATGACCAAGTACACGGCCTCGGTCACGGGCATGACCGAGGGCGTGACTTGATGTTTGAGGTGGAAAAAGAACAGAGAGAAGAAAATGTTAGGGATTAGTGAACACGCCCTTGGACACGGGCGTGACCTAGGGCGTGACTTAACAAAATTACAGAAACCTTACAAAATGAAAATAAAACTAAGTTAAAAACAAAAATAACAAAAACAAACATTTTATTCATTAATTTACATATATTATTTAGAAATCTAATTAAAATTATACTAAAAATTATATAGAAAAATGCGTATATTTACTATTCATCAAACACCCCCATACTTAAGCTTTTGCTATTCCAGAGCAAAAGTAAGGGATACCTATAAGACGTTTAATAAAATTTCTAATTTACTAAAGTTTTTATTAAATCAAAAGTAAGATCGAAATAAATGTAGGGTATTTAAAGAGGTAAGTCCAAAACTATGAAAGTAATTTAAAAAGAGCGAAAAAATTTTAGCGAGACTTCAAAAGTTAGCTAAATAGCGTCGATTATTGCAGTCTTTGGTACCTTTTAATTAGAATAGAATTATATAAAACTTTAACCTTTTTTAAGAAAGTTTTTAAGAATAAATAAAGCCTACTAATTATGCTCTCTCAAACTTTTTTTAAATTAAAATCTAGGTACAATTTTATTGGCTAAGGGGTAGGGGAAAAAAGGTAGCCTTGGCAAAAAGAAGAGTGCTTGGATTTAGGGGTGACGGATTTTATCCTCTCACCCCACCTTTTTGGTGGCCTTTGCTTTGATTCCCAGCGTTGGTTTACGCGGGAGAATTGAAATCATTTCTAAACTTAACCCAATGCCCGTGTTTACGGAATTATTAAATTTTTTATTCCCATTGACACGGGATTTCTTTTAACAATATTGGGTGCCTGTGTTTACGGAATCTCTTTATTCCCATTGACACAGGATTTCTTTTAAAACTCCTACTTTTATTATTTTTATGCCAAGCTAAGGGGTGTTTATAAGGGGGGTTTCAAGAGAAATTCTAGATTAATAAAAAAAGATTTTTGAGAGCAAGTTTAGTAGATTAAAAATATTCCTAAAGTTTCACAAGTTTAGAGTTAGAATAATTGAATCTAAAGATGGTTTGCCAATATAATACAAAAAGGAATCTATTTAGGGTAAACCCGAGGTAGTGCTAAAAATTCTGTTCTCAAATTAAATTAAGATCGCAAGATTTTCTTTACTACTGAAAATTCCAAGATTTAAATTTTTCAAACTATGAAATAAATAAAATTGTTTTAGCAAATCATAAATAATGAAAAACGCTTAAAGATAAAACTAACCTAGCCTTGGAAATAACAAAAAGCTAAGTAGGGGTTTTATTTTATTTTTGGATTTTTGATAAGTTTTTCATCATTTTTTTTGAAGTTTTTTAAGATATGATATACTTTTTTATTTTTGATTTTTCATAACAAAATACATATATAAATACTAAAAAGAGGAAGAAGAAAATTAAGAAAAGTTATATACAAAATATTTTTGATAAGTTTTTCTACAAAATTTTTTTTTTTTCAACATATATTTTTTGATTTTTTAATTTTGTTAAAAATATGTACATTAATAAAAAGGAAAGAAAAGAGAAAATAAAAAAAATTTGGTGTTATGACAAAATGAATTTTGTTATAACAAATTTTTAAGTATTTTTTTTTCATTTTTTTTTTATTTTGATTTTAAAAATAAGGTCTATTTATATACAAATAAAGACATGAACATAAAACATTGATCGCATTTTTTGTTTTTGTGTGTTTTTTAATTTTTTTCTAAGTTAATTAAAGATTTTTTGGATTTTTTCTAATATGGGAGGGGCAAAAATAATTACAAAAGGAGGGAAAACACGCCCCCATACTTAAAACCAACATTGCCCTCAATGTTGAAGGTAAGTGTGAGGAACGAAAATATTTACAAAAAAAGGATGAAAATTTTAATTACAAAATAGAAAAAAAATATATACAAGGTTAGTTACAAAAAAAAACTCCACGAATATATACAAAATTGTTTTTTTTTTTTGGGTTTGTTTTAGTTTTTCGAAATGTACAAAACACGAATACAATACGTATAAAAGAAGTAAAAAAAACATATATTTTTTGGTATGATAAAAATAAATTTTTATCATCTTTTTATGTTATTATTTATATTATATGTATTTTTTTGTTGTTTTGGTTTTAATTTTAAAATATGCATGTTTTAAAATATATCTAAATTTTAAGAAAGATAAAATAAGGTAAAATAAAGAAAAGACTTTAAGATAAAAACCAAGGAAGAAAGAAGAGAAATAAAAAAGTAAAAGCAACGGGGTTTTCTCGTTTCGAAATATCGACAAAAATCCCCTCTCGGGTCTGTCGAGTAATCCTACTTTGAGAAACTTCCTATTGTCTTATCTTAAAATTCCCAAAATTCTTTTTGATTTTTGTTTTAAAGTTTTTGCATTATTTTATTTTGTTTTATGTTTCTTTTTTGAAAAAGAATGATAATTGAAAATATGCATAATTATTAATTTTATTATTATTTTTTTTTCATTTTATTTTTTTATTTTTTATTTATTATTATTATTTATTATTATTATTTTTGTTTAAGTTTTTATTTTATTTTTTGAAATGAAAATTTATTTCATCATTTTTTTTTGTTTTATTTTTGAAATTAAATAAGAACAATAAAAGAGCGTAATTGGATAAATATGGGGGTGCCTCCCACGAGCGCTTTGTTTACCGTCTCGTAGCTTGACGCGTTGGCGGGGTACGATCTTTTTAGAGGTGGGGGAGGGGTATGGAATTTAACTTCCCTCCCAGTTGATCTCCCGCGTGGTAGAGTTTTAGTCGGTGACCGTTAACTTTTAAGTCGCCTTTTTCCGGGTGGGTGATAAGGACGGTCCCGTATGGCCAAACCTCTTTCACTTGAAAGGGACCGGACCAACGGGATTTTAGTTTCCCCGGAAAAAGACGAAGACGTGAGTTATATAGGAGGACGAGATCGCCCGGCGCAAATGATTTTGGATATTTTATTTTCCGGTCGTGGTAAAATTTCGAGCGTTCCTTATAAAATTTATTACTCTCGTAAGCGTTCGCACGCCATTCATCGAGTTCGTTTAATTGGAATTTCCGGTTTTCGGCGGTTAAATTATGATCGAGATTTAAGAGTTTTAACGCCCAAAAAGCGCGGTGCTCTAATTCTACGGGCAAATGGCACGCCTTGCCGTAGACTAATCGATAAGGCGTACAACCGATTGCGGTCTTGTACGCCGTACGATATGCCCACAGCGCGTCGTCTAATTTAATCGCCCAATCCTTCCTATTTATTGAAACGGTTTTTCTAATATGCGTTTAATTTCTCGATTTACTACCTCCACTTGGCCGCTCGTTCGGGGGTGATAGGTGGTGGCGAGCTTATGCGTAACGCCACATTTGGTTAATGTTTTTGCAAATTGGGCGTTGCAAAAGTGCGTACCCCTATCACTAACTATCGCACGGGGCGTACCGAAGCGAGAAAATAATTTTTTAAGAAAGTTGACGACGACTCTCGCATCATTGGTGGGGAGAGCTTGCGCTTCCGCCCACCTAGATACGTAGTAGACCGCCACTAAAATGTAGCGATTATTATATGAAGGAGGTAGGGGGCCTACGAAATCTATCCCCCATAAATCGAAAATCTCGCATTCTAAATAAAAATTTTGGGGCATCTCGTCGCGACGAGAGATGTTACCCGACCGTTGACAGCTATCGCATGCGCTCACAAAAGTGTGAGCGTCTTTGAAGAGAGCGGGCCAATAAAAGCCCGCCTCCAGCGCCTTCTGCGTGGTCCGGTTGGCTTGATAATGCCCCCCGGCCGGCCCATCGTGGCAGTGCCGCAAAATTTGCGCACCGTCCTCGCTCGAAACGCATCTCCGCACGACTTGGTCCGCGCAGACGCGAAATAAGAAAGGGTCCTCCCAAAAGTAATTTTTCAAATCAGAAAAGAATTTCTTCTTTTGCTGTTTTGAAAAGTCTTTCGGGAGCACCCGCGCAACTAAATAGTTGGCGTAGTCTGCGAACCAAGGCGAGGGAGAAGTTTTTAAATTATTTAAAGCTAAAAGACGCTCCTCGGGAAATCGTTCATCGATTTCTGGTTCGAAGAGCGCTTCCGCGATTGGGTGTTCTAAACGAGAAAGGTGGTCGGCTGCTAAATTTTCGGCCCCCTTCTTATCGCGGATCTCTAAATCAAATTCTTGTAATAGGAGGATCCATCGAAGAAGGCGGGGCTTAGCGTCCATTTTTTCTAATAAATATTTTAGGGCGGAGTGGTCAGTAAATACTATAATTTTTGAAAGCGTGACGTAGGGCCTAAACTTATCTATGGCGAAGACGACGGCAAGGAGTTCCTTTTCCGTTGTCGTGTAATTAGCCTGTGCGGCCGTGAGCATGCGGGACGCGTAGTAGATAGGATGAAAATATTTATTAACGCATTGGCCTAATACGGCCCCTACCGCTATATCACTCGCGTCGCACATAATCTCAAACGGAAGGGTCCAATTGGGCGCCACCAGAATGGGAGAATGGATAAGTTTATTTTTTATGGCATTGAATGCCTCTACGCACGCGTTATCAAAAATAAATGGAGATTCCTTCTCCAGGAGGTGGGTTAGCGGTTTTGTTATTTTGGAAAAGTTTTGAATAAACCGCCTATAGAAACCCGCGTGGCCAAGAAAACTACGAATTGATTTTATATTTGAGGGCGCGGGGAGTTTTTCAATTATTTCTACCTTGGCCTTGTCGACCTTCATCCCTCTTTCAGAAATTTTGTGCCCGAGAACTAAGCCTTCTCGAACCATAAAATTACACTTTTCCCAGTTTAAAACCAGGTTCGTGTCTTCGCATCGTTGGAGGACTCGATCTAAATTTTGGAGGCAGTTTTGGAAGGAGCTTCCAAAAACCGAGAAGTCATCCATAAAGACTTCCATAATATCCTCTACGAGCTCTCCAAAGATCGCCATCATGCATCGTTGAAATGTAGCTGGCGCGTTGCAGAGGCCGAATGGCATCCTTCGGTACGCGAAGGTACCGAAGGGGCACGTAAATGTTGTTTTCTCCTGGTCTTCGGGGGAGATAGGAATTTGTAAAAATCCCGATAGACCATCGAGAAAACAATAATAAGGATGACCCGATAGTCGCTCCAAAATTTGATCGATAAATGGTAACGGAAAGTGGTCTTTGTGGGTGGCATCATTTAATTTTCGGTAATCGATGCACACCCTCCAACCCGTAATAGTACGAGTTGGAATTAATTCGTTATGTTCATTTGCCACTACCGTTATACCGCCCTTTTTAGGCACGACATGAATGGGACTAACCCACGTGTTGTCGGAAATAGGGTAGATAATCCCCGCATCCATTAATTTTATTACTTCAGCCTTAACGACCTCCCGCATATTTGGGTTTAATCGTCGCTGAGGCTGGATGGTTTTGCGGGAATTATCTTCTAAGAAGATTTTGTGTGTGCAAAAAGAGGGATTTATCCCCCTAATATCGGAAATATGCCATGCAATTGCATGGCGATGCGTGGACAAAACTTTAACTAATTCGGAGGTTTCCGAATCAGATAAAGAAGACGAAATAATAACCGGGAGTTTTAAGTCCGCGGCGAGAAAAGCGTATTTTAAATGGTCGGGGAGTGGCTTAAGCTCCAAGACCGGGGGTTCTTCGTAAGAAGTTGTTATTTTTAAACTTTTAGAATTAAAAGATTCGAAAGGCGAATTTGGCGGTAGCTCGTCCAAAGGGGCGAGGTCCGCCAAATCCGGATCGTCTAAAGTTAAAGCGAGTAATTCTGCAAGCGAAGAACACTCATCCTCGAACGCGGATTCTAAGTGAAAGCAGGAATCATCGTTCGATAAAGAGTTTCGCATCGAGGGGTTAATAAGAAGGGTAACTTCGTCGTCCCCTACCCGAAGGAGGAGGCGTCCGTTACTCACATCAATTAATGCTCGGGAGGTCGCGAGGAAAGGGCGACCGAGGATAATTGGTACCTCGGCGTCCTCCTCGATGTCGAGGATGACGAAGTCTACCGGAAAGATAAACTTGTCAATCTTGACCAGAACGTCCTCCACTACCCCGATAGGATATTTTATCGAGCGATCCGCGAGTTGGATGCTCATTTTTGTTGGGGTGGGAACACCCAAATCTAGTTTTTTAAAGAGGGAGAAGGGCATCAAATTGATGCTCGCTCCCAGGTCCGCTAGGGCGTACTTTATTAATAAATTGCCGAATAGGCACGGGATGGAAAACCTTCCCGGGTCGTTTAGTTTTGGCGGCAATTTATTAAGTAGGACCGCCGAGCATTCCGCATTTAAGGAGACACGCGAAATACCCACGAGCTTCTTTTTATTAGAAAGGAGCTCCTTAAGGTATTTCGCGTATTTCGGCATCTGAGAGAGTGCCTCGCAGAAGGGGACGTTAATTTGAATTTGTTTAAATATTTGTAAAACCTTTTTGTAATGTTCGTCCTCCTTCTCTTTATTAAATTTTGCGGGGTACGGAATTTGCGGGCTCGAGACGCCCGGCGCTAATATTTTTTCCGTATCTACTAAAATAAAATACGAGGGTGCAGGGGTCGGAGGCGAAACAGTTACCTGATGCTCAACCCGCAATGGGGAGTCGACCTCCTTGCCGCTGCGTAAGGTAATGGCGTGGGCATTTTCACGCGGGTTCTGCTCCGAGTTCCCAGGTAGTGCTCCAAGTGGCCGCTCAGAGACCATTTTTGCAAGCTGGCCAACCTGCATTTCTAAATTTTTTAGCGATCCGGTTATATTCCGGATATTTGCGTCGTTGGAAGCCATGTATTTTGCAAAAATCTCCTCGAGCGGAGAAGGTTTTGGAGGAGGAGGCGCAAAACCCTGCTGAAATCCTTGGGGATATCCATGCGGAAATCCTTGCGGGATCGCAGGTGGAGGGCGTTGCGCATTATTAGGGTTACTCGAGGAGAAGTTCGGGTGGCTCCTCCAACCCGGGTTATAGTTATTACTATATGGGTTGAAGGGCGCCCGCACTTGATTGCCCACGTAATCCACCGATTCCTCGCTTAAATTATTGTTATTATTAATATTATTATTAAGATTATTATTATTAAGATTATTAAAATTATTATTATTATTATTTGGATTATTAAAATTATTATTATTATTATTAGGATTATTAGCCCAAGCGGGAGTGGAGGAGGAAGCAGTCATCTCCGCCACTTGCTTACTTAGCCGCTCTACCTGCGAGGCTAAGTGAGTAGTGGCATCCACTTCGAAAATATCAGCCGGTTTAGGAGGACGCGACCTTGGCACGTTCCATTGGTACGCGTTCATGGCCATTTCTTCGATCAGAGCTTGAGTGGCCTCCGGGGTTTTGTTGTTTAACGTTCCCCCGGCGGCTGCGTCGATCATCTGTCTCGTTGAGAAATTCAAGCCGTTATAGAACGTTTGTACCTGAAGCCAAGTTGGTAGCGCGTGATGAGGACACCTACGCAAATATTCTTTAAAACGTTCCCAAGTCTCATAGAGAGACTCGGAATCGAATTGAATGAAGGATGCGATATCGGTGCGTAATTTAGCGGTTTTTGACGGAGGAAAATATTTAGTTAGAAAATTCTCCGTCAATTCGGCCCACGTGGTTATGGACCCTCTCGGAAGAGAAGTCAACCACGATTTCGCCTTTGTCCGCAGGGAAAAGGGAAATAAGCGTAAGCGAATGGCGTCATCGCTGACGCCATTAATCTTGAAGGTGTCGCAAATTTCTAAAAAATTATTAAGGTGTTGGTTTGGGTCCTCATCTAGCAAACCGTCGAACTGAATCGACTTTGTATCATTTGAATTATACTGGATTTGATTTCGAAATTATTATTAGCTATCGCGGGGCGGGTAACGCTCGATCCTGTATCCTCTAAATTTGGCCTAGCATAATAGGACATGGTCCGCTGTGGGGCCGCATTTAGATTAGGATCGCCCATCACGCCTATATGTATATCGCCGACGGATTCTTCGGGATCTATTTGTAGATTTTGATTATGAGATCGGCGGCGCTCGTGAAGCGTGCGCTCGATTTCAGGATCAAAAGGTATAGTCGGATTATCCGAAGATTCTCCTCGGGTCATACACTATTCTTTAATTATTTTTTTTTTTGAAGAGTTTTTTTTTTCTTTTATAGATTTTTTTTGATGTTTTTGTTTTAGAAATATTTTTACAAAGATGAAAAAGAAAGGAAAATAAGTAAAAGAGAATAATATATTTTTTGGGTTTTTCTTTACTTAAGTAAAATATATAAATATATATTTTTTTTGGGTTTGATTTTTTTGTGGGGCTTTTATATGAAAATATATGTAGCTATATTCGAAAATATATGTAAAAAAGGAAAATTGAAAAATATATGTATATATTTTTTTTTTCTTTACTTAGATAGTATATTTTTTTGATTTTTGGTTTTTTAGATAGAAAAAGAGATGAAATATAAGATAAAATTAATAACGTTTCCTATTTCAAAATAACGACACAAGTCCCCGGCAACGGCGCCAAAAACTTGATACGTTTTTTTAGTTTGTGATTGCTCTCTCTTTGAAAGAGAGAAGAAAGAGAAGAAAGCTCTTTCTTTCTTTTCGATTCAACCTTGGGCGGACGTTTTTGAAGAGTCCCGCGAGTAATTCTACTTTGAGGAATTACCCGTTATCCTATCGAAGGATAGAAGTAACGGACTCTTTCTCTTTCAAAATATCGAGGATTACTCCTCGGCCGCGTCCTTTGAAGGCTAAATGAAAAAATTGAAAAAGGGCTTTATGTTGAAATTAAAATTGAAAGCTTTTTGAAAATATTGTTGCAACAATTTTTTGAGTAGTTGCAACAATTCTTTAAGAGCGTTTTAAAACTTCTTTTACCTTGAGCTAGTTGCAACAACCAAAGAGGTGTTGCAACAAATTTTTTAGTGTTTCTTTTAAAAGAGAGTTTTAAAAAGTGCTTTAGAGAGAAAGCTTTTGGGTTTATGTAATTATCCGGACTAAAATCAATAAAGGCAAGTGGACCTTATCGATAGTAGTATAGGATATTTCTTTTGAAATATCAAGGTCGTATTTTTCCAAGGTCGTATCGATTATTTCTACTTCTTAGGAACGCGCTATTATTTTATCGAAAAGAGTTTGAAATTGATTTTTATGATTTTATAGAAAAGCTAGTGACGAAAATGATAACTATCGCGGGCTTGGTGTGCGTTTAGCAAAAACCAAGAAAAGCGATGAAAAGAAAAAGAACGAAAACGTTAATTTAAAACGTAGTTTTGCTTAGAATTTTTTTTAGGGTTTTATAAAACGATAATGATAACTACGGCGATAATAAGCGATTGAGCGGGTAGCGGAATTAAGCAAAAAGCAAATATATAAAAAAATAAAAGACGCACTAATTGAAAACTCACGCACTCTACGGGATTAAAATGAAAGCTGTAAATTGCAGAAATTGAAGAAATGCGATCCCTACCCAAATGGGTAGAGGGGAAATAAATGCGTGAGCAAGTCCTATCCAAACGGATAGGAGGGAAATAAATGCGTGAGCAAGTCCTATCCAAACGGATAGGCGGGAAATAAATGCGTGAGCAAGTCCTATCCAAACGGATAGGCGGGAAATAAATGCGTGACGGAAATGGAAACTATTCGATTACAAAAAAGGCGCAAACTTTATACTCATACACACACCCACTCTACGTTAATGAAATCTAATTAAAATAAAACAAATCTAAACTCATACACTCACACACACAACAATAATGAAACTAAGTTAAAAAGAAAAGAAAATCTATTCTCATACACTCACACACACTAATAACAAAATGAAAATAAAAATAACAACATTTTACTCTCATACACACACACACACTTACAAAAAAGCAAAAAGAAAGTAAAAAGAACAAATGAAAACAAAACAAAACAAAAAACTAATTAACCTCCTACACTCACACACATTAATATGAAATCATCTGAAAATTACAACAAAACTAAAAACAAGAAAATTACACTCATACACACACACCCAAATTAAAATGGACAAAACTAATTGAAATAACAAAATCTAAATTAAAAGAAAAAAAAAACAAAAAGAGAACACACACACACTTTCACAAGAACAAAGAGAAAGTTACAAAAAACAAGCAAATTTTATTTCATTTTCATCATAAAAAGGGTTACAAAACATGAGAGAGAAAGAGTGCAAAAAATTACCTAAACACAAAAACTAGGAAAGCAGCAAGATTGGATCAAAATGTCAAGAACAAGTCTCAAAATTTTGAACCCTTAGACTCAGCTGAATCTGGCTATTTATAGGAAAATTTTTGGAATTACACGCCCTCGGACACGGGCGTGTCTGAGGGCATGACACGGCTTGGGGTGCGAATAGCCAGAACAGCTGGATCCAGGCAGGCATCTGGAAGGCTTGACCGGCGACTTGGAAGTACACGGGCGTGACCATCGTACACGGCCTAGGTCACGGGTGTGACCTAGGTCGGCTGGCTGGAGCTTGAACTGGGCGTGACACCTGGCGTGTCCTTTGTTCTTCTGGAAGGAATTGAGGGTCACGGGCGTGTCTGAAATGTCACGGCCGTGACTTTGACTTCTTGGATGAAATGCTTCAAGTGGCTGGAATCTGGGATGGATATCCAACACGGGCGTGACCAAGTACACGGCCTCGGTCACGGGCGTGACCGAGGGTGTGACTTGATGTTTGAGGTGGAAAAAGAACAGAGAGAAGAAAATGTTAGGGATTAGTGAACACGCCCTTGGACACGGGCGTGACCTAGGGCGTGACTTAACAAAATTACAGAAACTTTACAAAATGAAATTAAAACTAAGTTAAAAACAAAAATAACAAAAACAAACATTTTATTCATTAATTTACATATATTATTTAGAAATCTAATTAAAATTATACTAAAAATTATATAGAAAAATGCATATATTTACTATTCATCACTCAACCACACGACTCTATGCGCACAGCCTTTTATAGTTCCCAATTTGTTAGAAAGGAAGCCAACCTTTCGGGTTCCGACCATCGTGGCTCACGGTGGCAGTGGATCGGGCACTCCACATCCTAGGCGGGTATGGTCACTACCAAGCCTAGACCTCATGTACGCCTCAATGCTAAGAACACAACAGCGGAGCTCCTGCGTACTCTTGCTGGAATCCACCAGACTTTAAGGTCGGGGTGGGTTATTAGGGATTGTCTTCCAGACCGCGGTACACAAACTTACCGGCCCTCTAAACCTCACCCTCACCTGAGTCAACGTACTATCGTCGATGACACGACTAGCCTAGTACCGAAGAATCGCCACTATTTGAATAAGTAACAGGTGTTAACAAGACCAACCGAGCTTCCAGCTCAGGCTCTAACACACAAGCTGATCCAATCCATCTCCTTCCTAAAGGAGATCCATAACAGTTTACTGACCTAATTAGGCTACTCTTGCCTACAATATAGTTAAAGTTATATTTAGGGTGAGTCTTGGACTTCCCGCGGTGTACCCCGTAAAGGGGTTCCCAACGGTACTACGGATTCAATGGGCTCAACCCCACCATCCTCCTCAAGATAATTACTTTAGTTGGTGATTAACATTTGGTTCACCCTTCATTATTTCATATACTTAAGTGACTTAGCTCAACACCCGTCCCACCCAATTGGGTTGGACGTACCTCCACAACACATGCACTAACCCTGACACGACCTCACAGCTAACCCTAGGTTTGACCCTCCTTGAATCATTGTGAGTTATGTTGGAGTTACCATTGTGATCTAGAAGTGGTCAAACATGTAATGTCACTGCCAACGCGATATGAGCCTGCAGGGTCGCACATAAGAGCATGTGTAGAAGTTGGAAGATTGACTTAGTTGGTAAAGGTTACCAATCACCATATAGAATGGGGGAAGTCCAGCAAATGTTGTTGTCTGAATTCGTCGGGTTTACACGGATAGAATTCGTCGGATTCGTCGGGATTCGTCGGATTGTTCCGTGGAATCTCGATGAATTGTTACAGAGATCTTTAAGTCAACAAATGTTGTCGTCTGACATGATTCGTCGGATTCGTCGGGATTCGTCGGATTGTTCCGTGGAATCTCGACGAATTGTCACAGAGATCATTAACTCGGCAAATGTTGCCATCTGACATGATTCTTCGGAATTCGTCGGATTGTCCCGTGAAAACTCGACGAATGCTGTTCCGTGGAATCCCGACGAATTGTAACAGAAGCCCCTATTCTGCTGTGTGGTCTGCGGATAGCGATTCTTCTAGAAGCTGTTTATCCTTTGGGTATAAATAGGACTTCTTTTAGGGTTCTCATTACTTATGAAAAAGAAGCCGACGGAAGGAGTTCCACTCGAACCCTAGACGGAAGGAGTTCCGTCTGAATCGCCTCTGCCGACTTCCTCTCCGACGATTGTCGCCGGTGTTGTTCTTCCTGAAGCGGATCTAGCAATCCGTGGAAGCGCAAGGTGTAGTCTTCTTCTCCCGGCTCGTGTGGACTGCTGTAGAGACGTAGACATTATTCTACGTGAGAACTCTTGCAAAGCCGACGAAGGCAATCTTCTTCTTGGAGCATCTAGGTTGGATTTGATCCAATCCCGCCAAGGTAATTTCATACCTAGCATTTTGATGAACTTCTTGATTCAATATTCATGGTCGATCCAAGTCTTTTTGGGTTGTTTCTCTTTTATTCCGCTACACCTACATGTGATGTATGGTTCTAGAAAAACCCAACAAGTTATTACTCAAATACTGAATGGATATAAGTACTAAGCACTACCTAGGAGTCTGAATTGCCTAAAATTCAAAATTCTGCTTTTACTAAACGCAGACCACTAAGTTGAACTAACCTCAAACCTCATAAGGGAATCCTTCTAAGACCTCATCACCAAGGTCTGGTATAATTATCCTAGGCTCCCACTGACCTTAATAAGGTATTTTCCAATTTCCATAATTTTCCATATTAATTTGATATTTAATATAATTTAAAGTAGTTCAGGCCTTAAGTCCAATTACACAAGAACTACCCTCAAAATGCTTCTACATGCTACATGAAAATTATCAGTAAGGTAATATCCCATATGAAGGTGGTTCACTGAGTTCCATGACCCTAGGATGTCATTTGGACTACTAAATCATCATAGTTGTATAATTACCAAAATGCCACTATAATTAGTAAAAATAGTATTTCAGATCTGAAAATTCTACAAAAATTACCAAGTGTCCAGATGGGGATCTAGAGTCCTCTGCCAAAGGATTGAGTTATTACCATATGATTTGACCTTTTAAAAAGATTTAACTTCCAAGTATTGTAAATACCAATTTCTACATGAGGTACAAGAAATACCAATCTACAGGCTTCCAAATAATTATCATGGGTATATATTAACATCAAATGACAGATGACCAAGTTTCATAATCTTTCCCCATGATTTGACATTTTAAAATGATTTAATACCCAAATGTTGTAAATTCCAATTTCTACATGAGGTACATGAAATACAAATCTACAAGCTTCCAAACAATTATCATGGGTATATATTAACATCAAATGACAGATAACCAAGTTTCATAATCTTGCCCCATGATTTGACATTTTAAAATGATTTAATACCCAAATGTTGTAAATTCCAATTTCTACATGAGGTACATGAAATACAAATCTACAAGCTTCCAAACATTTATCATGGGCATATGACAACATAAAATGACAGTTATCCAAGTATCATAATTTTACCCAATGATTTGACATTTTTCATAATTAAATTCTTCTAAGCTAGTAAGCACTTAAAAATTCCTACACAAGGTATAATGCTTCAATAAATCATAAAAAAATTAATATAGTCCATTTTTAACCCTATTCAGCCACTGATAAAGTTTCAAATCCATACAAGGTCATATGACCATGCACTTTATTTATTTAAGGAAAAAGTGGCAATCTCATTTATTAGGAGAAAAATACTTAAATGACACTAAAAATTCCCATTAAATTACCTAAGTCATTTTATGCTCTTAAAAACATATCTACAAAGTTCTGAGTCAAGGCAAGGACATTTGGTCATATGTCCTTCACAAATCCCAACTTTGCAACCTTAAGAGTTTACCTTTAGGGTTTTAGGTCACACAACCCTAATGGCTCCAAATGGCCCATTAGGGTGTGTTACAAGCATTTGAATATCAATACCTACATAATCATCATGATGGGAGGAGGCTAACTCACTCAACTCCTCCAATGGCCTAAACCCTAATTTGACCCCTTATGGCCCCCATTAGGGTTTCCCATTTTCCATACCAAAACAACTCCAAATGGAGTGAAACTGTAGGCAGGTACTACTCATGTACCAAAGAGCGTGCCACCAAAATTTGGTGGCATTTGGACATCATATGCTCCAAAAATCAACTTAATTTAAATATCCTAATATCACAAAAACTCTAGGTAAAAGTGTCCACTAAAGGCTGGCCTTTGGGCAGGGGGTGCCCCTAGGGTATACCAACCCATGGTTAAAAGCTCAGCTCCAAAGCTTGAGGGGTTTGGGCTAGGTAATTATTTTAGTGGACTGACCTAGTGTAGGACCAGTCCTGGTAAAACAGCTCCCTAGGGAGTTGTGGGTCTCCAAATGACTTGAACTTAAGCCCTAATGAAAGTCAAGACCAAGGCCTACAACTTTCATGTTGGGCACATTTTCTAATTCAGTCATTAAGAGGCCCTAATTATTTATAGAAGTGGACTGATCTTTATAGGCAGAAATCTTATATAAGGAATTAATTAATTAGAGGAAAATAGGGATTTGCACAGATCTTGAAGCAGATCTGGCGGCAGCGGCTCATATTCCTCCTCCAGCCAACTGCTGCGATTCAACCGTGCTGGGTGATGTTGCGGGGGAGATTGCCGGCGATCCAGCCACCACCACCGACACCTTCGTGGTGGTCAGGGCTACCATCCACCGGCGACTGGAGGCCGGAGGCGGCGGTTTCCGGCGATCCCAGGCGTCCCGATTTGAGCCGATTTCCATGGAATCGAAGAGTGGATTCGAGCTCAATTGAGCCCGATCCTTCAACGTTTGTGATAGGAAGCTAGCATGGGGGGAGGGGAGGAGAAACGAACTGTGATTGGGGCGTGGCGGCGGCTCCGGCGACGGTTGGCCATGGATTTGCCTTGCTCCGGCGACCCCGCTCCCGATCTCGATTCTCTGGTGATTGCTCTGCTCCAGGTGCCGTTCTCTACTGCTCTCTACCTCCTGAAGGTGATGGTGTGGCTGGAATGAAGTGAGGAGGCCTCTTTAGTTGGTTTTGAATTGAAGCCACCTCGGGTAGCCTCCATGCTGCCACCCTCCTGTAGCTGCCGGCCTCCTGCTTCCCTCTGGGTCAAGCCCAGACCCACAGCAATCAGGGGAGGCCCCTAGACTGATTGGAGATGGAGTGTAGAGGGGGGAATGTTTGCTTTTGCTTTCTCCTTTTGCTTTATGCTTTTTCATCCCCTTTTGGTCCCCCTTCATTTGATTAATCAAGCCTAAGCTTGGGTTCTGTCTAGGGCTGATATGGACATGACTTAAGTCCATGAATAATGGTTAATTGATTGGTGTTGGGGTTCCATTCAATTTAGGCCTAGAATTCCCTTTAATGGGCTATGTTGACCATGGTTGACTTTGGTCAACCAAGGTGAGTGGGTTGACCCCACTTGGGGGTCATGGGCCCCTTAACATCACCCAACATTGGTTGGTCCATGGTGGGGCCCCAATTGGGCTAATTTAGCCTTAAGGTGTGGTTTTGACCTAAATTAAGCTAGAGTTGAATTTGGTCAAATTAGTCAATTGGTTGACCAAGTGATGGGGCTTTTAGGTCCAATGAGTTCCTTAAAGTGTTTAGAGTGTGGGGGTAAGGTCAATTTGAACATGTAGAGTCAATTGAACCCTAATTGACTTAGTTTGGCTAATGTTGACCTATTGTTGACTTTGGTCAATTTCATGAAATTGGGTCCCACCCAAGTGCAATTCCCATCCTATAGGTCTCCCTTAGTGGTTAGGGCATCATATGTGAGGTCAATTTGGACAATTGAGGATCAATTGACCTAGTTGAGGGGCTTAGGGTTAGGTTAGTTTTTGAGTTTTGGTGTGCACTTAGCAATTTCTACCCTAGCCTAAGGCCCTTGTGGTCACTCACCTCACCCCTATGCCCTAACATTTCCAATGGGTCTAGAAGGATTGGGGATGTTACAAATCCTAATAAACAAAAAAATATATTTCGTCCCCGAAATTTAAGATCGGGTCTACGGGTTTTACGCAATATAAGGAAAGAAAGAAATTTGCAAGGAGGTTTAGGTTGTACCTGAAGTGAAGAGTTTCGGGTAGCGTTGTTGCATGAGGTCCATGGGCTCCCATGTGTGCTCCTCTCGCCCATGGTTGGACCACATCACCTTCACCAACGGTACACTCTTCCGCCGCAGGACTCGGACCTCCGAATCGTCGATCTGGATGGGCTCTAGTAGGACTGACCGATCGGGTGCCACCGGGCCTGATGTAGATGTAACATGTTGCTCGGGACGAAGCAGGGCTCTCCGAAGCGAAGAGACGTGGAAGACGTCATGCAGGTTCTCCAACTCTGGCGGTAACTCCAGCCTGTACGCCAAAGGATCGATCCGCTCCAGGATCAAATAAGGCCCCACGTACCGAGGACTGAGCTTCTTGTGCCCCCGCACTCGAGAAACCCCGTGCATAGGACGAATATTCAAGAACACACGCTCTCCCACCTGTAACTCCACCATATGATGCCTCGCATCATAGTACTTCGCCTGTCTGCTCTGGGCCTCCATCATCCGCTCCCTGATCAGCCTTACCTGCGCATCCGTCTCCTCAATATAGTCTGAACCTAATGACCTCGGGTCCTCGTTCTGGATCCAGGAAAGTGGTGTGCGGCACTTCCTCCCATATAACGCGGCATAAGGTGTCATTCCAATGCTAGCTTGGTGACTGTTGTTAAAGGAAAACTCTATCAAAGGCAACAGTCTCTCCCAGGGCTTGCCTGTATCCAAAATGCACAAACGTAGTAGGTCCTCCATAGTCCGGTTGGTGCGCTCAGTCTGACCGTCAGTCTGTGGATGGAACGACGTGCTAAATGTCAACCGGGATCCCAAGTAAGCCTGAACCGCCTTCCACTCCCTCGAAGTGAAGCGTCCGTCTTTATCTGAAACTATCGTCTTGGGCACCCCGTGATATCTGACCACCTGCTCCACAAATACCCTGACAAGGTCACCGACTGGCCCCTCCTTCTGTACCGGAATAAACCGAGCTACCTTCATCAGCCTGTCCACTATCACCCATATCGAGTCATTCCCAGAGCGGGAGCGAGGTAGACCATGCATGAAATCCATCGATATGTCCTCAAACTTCCACTCAGGTACTGGTAACGGCTGTAACAATCCTCCTGGGCTCCTGCACTCGGCCTTCACGCGCTGGCAGCCCTCGCAGTGCATCACATACTGGATAATATCTCTCTTCATCCCTGGCCAAAACACAATCTTCCGGAGGTCTGCTACCATCTTCGTGATCCCTGGATGCACTGAATACTGAGAGCAATGAGCCTCCCTGAGCACCTCCTCTCTAATACCTCCTCCAGCTGGGATGTAGACTCGGTCTCGA
The DNA here is from genome assembly GCA_033032865.1 of Dactylorhiza incarnata. Lineage (NCBI taxonomy): Eukaryota > Viridiplantae > Streptophyta > Magnoliopsida > Asparagales > Orchidaceae > Dactylorhiza > Dactylorhiza incarnata. The sequence continues at coordinate 3,703,506 of JAWHQI010000078.1, forward strand.
TGGTGAATAAGATCCTCCCTCAATGAATAGTCCCCTGCCACGCCGTCCACCAACGATCTGAATACTGGCCCCAAGGCAGGGTCCTGCAACTGAGCCTCCCGAATGCGGTCCCAAATATTGCAGACAACATTCAAGGATGCTGGATACTCCATATACGTCTCGGGGTCAGCCCTGGATACAACTGTAATGTGCATGTCCTCCAAAGCCTGAATCAACTCCATAGCCGTCACGCGGTTCTCTGCTCCTGGGGCACCTCCTCTCCTGCTCAAAGCATCCGCTACGGTGTTGGCCTTGCCTGGATGGTAATGCAATATGTACGTGTAGTCGCACAAGAACTCTAACCACCTCCGCTGACGTAGGTTCAAGTCCTTTTGCGTATCAATATACTTGAGGTTCTTGTGGTCTGAGAAGATCTCACAATGAACCTCATAAAGGTAGTGCCTCCAGGTCTTCAAGGCGAAGATGACCGCTCTGAGCTCGAGGTCATGCACTGGGTAGTTCTTCTCATGTGCCTTCAACTGACGGGAAGCGTACGCGATCACGTGACCATGCTGCATCAACACTGCTCCCAACCCCTGAAATGATGCGTCGGTGTAAACCTGAAATCCTTCCTTCCCAGATGGAAGTGCAAGGATGGGGGAAGAGGTGAGTCGGCCCTTCAGCTCCAAGTAGGCCGCCTCACACTGCGGAGACCAGACGAATGGGGCATCCTTCTTGGTCAAATAAGTGAGTGGAAGGGCAATCCTGGAGAACCCTTCCACAAACTTCTGGTAATAGCCCGCCAATCCTAGAAAGCTCCGCACATCTGAAGCTGGCTGCAGTCGAGGCCACTCCTGAACGGCCCGCACCTTGGCCGGATCCACTGCCAGACCTGCCCCACTGATGATGTGCCCCAGAAAAGCCACCTCCCGTAGACAAAACTGACACTTGGAGAACTTCGCATACATCTGGTGTTCTCTCAGCTTCCTCAATACTAGGGCCAGATGCCCAGCATGCTCCTCCTCCGTCCTGGAATATACTAGAATGTCATCGATGAACACGATAACGAAGATGTCGAGAAAGGCCTCGAACACCCTGTTCATCATGCTCATGAAAGCTGAGGGGGCATTAGTGAGCCCGAAGGGCATCACCGTGATCTCAAACAATCCATACCGGGAACTGAAAGCTGTCTTCGGTATGTCCTCCTCTCGAATCCGCAGCTGATAGTACCCTGATCTTAAGTCAAGCTTGGAGAACCAGTGAGCTCCCTGCAACTGATCGAAGAGCTCGTCAATCCTCGGTAACGGATAGGTGTTCCGTACCGTCAGTCTATTGAGCTCCCGATAATCTATACATAGTCTGAGTGTTCCATCCTTCTTCTTCACAAATAACACCGGTGCTCCCCAAGGTGAAGAGCTCGGCCTGACGAAACCCGCATCTACCAGCTCTTTCAACTACACCCTAAACTCTGCCAGTTCCTTGGGTGCCATGCGGTACGGTGCCCGAGACACGGGCCTCGCTCCCGGCACCAGCTGAATCGGAAAATCTACCTCTCGATGCGGCGGCAGTTTGGGCAACTTCTCTGGGAATACGTCGGAGAAGTACCATACTATAGGAATGTCTGATAAGGAGGCCTCCACCTCCGACATCTCGAAGCATACAAGATATACCTCGTCGCCCTGCTCGTGGTCCTTGACTACCTGGACAGAAGATAAAGAAGAGCGGGAGATCGGTTCAATACCTTCGAACGTCGCGAAGGTGGTATCGTACTGCAACACCACTCTCTTTGCTTGGCAGTCTATCTGGGCGTGGTTCCCCGCGAGCCACATCATGCCCAAGATAAGGTCGAAGCCCGCGAGCTTCAGCACCGAAGCTGAAGCATCGAGCGTTAGGCCGTCGATGGTCACCTTCAGGGTGCACTTGGCCGTCGTCTCGATCTCTGATCCATTGGGGAGGCGTACCCTCCTGGTGGGTCCCGTGTAATAATGGATTTGCTCCAAGCCCTTAACAAAGTCTTCGGAGACAAAGTTATGCGAGGCACCAATATCGAATAGGGTGTGGGCGGGTTTGCCACACGCCGCTAGTAAGGGCTGGGTCTGCTGTACTGGTGCAATCTGAGGACGAGGACGTCCCCCACCCCTCTGGTGCCTCATAACTTTGCCCCGTTGTGAGCCTCTGCTGCTCTCCACCCGGTACATGGCCTCAGCTGGCCTCTTCACTCTACCCTGCACACCGATCTGATCTGCCTCTAGCTTCTTCGTTGTCTCGATAATCTGAGTCAGGCTGCCCTCAGAAACAAACAAGAGTGCCTGCCTCATCGGGTCTCGAAGTCCCTTGTAGAATCTCTTCGCAAGAGCGCGATCATTTGGAGCATGATACCTCGCAAACCTGGCTAAATGGGAGAACTCCCTCTGGTACTCAATCACCAAGCGTGTCCCCTGAGTGAGGTGTAGAAACCTCTCTTCCATCTCATCTCTGTCCGTGCTGGATATGAAGTGCTCCAGGAAAGTGGCACTAAACTCGTCCCAAGAAATATCTGAGTACTCCCTATCTCTGAAAGTGGTCTCTAGCAGCGACTTCCACCACCTCTTGGCATGTGCATCCAGAGCTGATACTGCCAAAAATACTGCCTTGCCGACTGGGCAACCGATGCCGGCCAGCATCTCCTGAATGGTGTCCAACCACTCCTCGGTCTTCATTGCATCCTTTGTCCCTCGGTAGGTCGGTGGGGAAAGACCTCTAAAGGTGCTCAACCAGTTCGCTCCCGGGTTTAGCAGTGGTGCCGGGATGTACTGGGCCCTGAAGGTCTCTAAAATGGCTGCTAACGTCTGTCCCAACTCCGTCTGCTGAAGAGTAGTGGTAGTCGGAGGGGGAGGGATACTGACATGAGGCTCCCTGCTCACTGGGGCCTACAAAAGATAGGGATTTAGTTAAAAATTTTGGTCTTACTTATTGATTATTGGACTGTTTTAAGTGATTCCAAACATGGGCACACCATAGCTTCCGCTGCCTAGTTTGTCCGCAAACTAAGCTCGAGCGGGGTGACCCAGTGTAACGGCCCAAAGGATGAAGTGACCTAATTTAATAATAAAATAAATTAAAAAGTTTGTCCCCTATGATGAAAAACATAAATCAGTGTCGACATTGTTCATCGCAATGATTTGTATGTTGTGACGAAGCTCTCTTTTTAAAATTGCAATTTCATATTGTATTAATTTGATGAAATTGTGAATTTACCATTGTCGGCGGCAATGGAGGATTAAATGATATGATTATGCGCATTGGAGTGCATATATTGAAATTGGGGTAATAATTGGTGTGCCAAAAGCATGTTAGCTAAGTTGACTTGGGGTGCAAATAGAGGCTTTATGATAGCTATGGTTGCTTATAACTCTTATGAGGTGGCTGTTAAATGAGGCGGTGGCGGAAAAGATAAGAGCGGCTCTTAAATAGGAAAGTCGAGCCCTCATTATCTGCAAGAATTTCGCAAGCCGACTCCTCCAGTTCTCGCCTAGGGTTCGCGGGAACCGCCTACTTCCTCTCCTTCGTTCCCCGATTTCTTACGCCCTCGCCGGATTTTGTGCTGGATCTGGGGCTGGCTGCGACCCCTCTTCCTCATCGACGATCCTTCCTCCTCTTAATGTCGCCGGTGCTAGAGAACTTGCCGCTACCCTTGAGATTGTACCTTAGCTGCAGCAATCATGCAGTTTTGATGTTGGTGACTAACAAGGTTTGACCGAGACATCTCCCTGTTGTGAGCCCTCTTATCTCTTCTCCCTCTTATATATTTACTGAATTGGGTTTTACATGCTAGCCGGTTGTTATACAGTAACAAAATTGGGCCGTTTTGTTTTCCTAACACTTTAAATCAGGGAGTTTTTTTGGGTTGGTGTTAGCCGGCAATATGGATTTATGGGGGGAATATAAGTGGCTTTGAAAACATGGTTGGGAGGTTATAAATGCTTTGAGGAGTTCTTTTCTTTAGAAGTATTCAGCTGCTTTATGGGGGACTCTCTTTATAGTTCGCTATCTCCATTTAGATATGGGGGGGGGTTTTGTTTACAGCAACTATCATCATTTTACTTTAAAAGGAGGATCCTTATGTTGATGTTCTCATTTTATAATGGTTTTTCAAAGGCGGGATGTTGGGTAGTACTCAGGTTGGCCGAAAGAAACTTCCCCTCTGTCGTGTGATAAGTATTGTAGGAGGTTTGGGCTTTGACTTACCTCCTGATGAGCTGCTGCTATGTCTTCTTAAATTGATTTTAAGGGTATTGGGCTTACATATACATGCTTTGAATTGGTTAAATGAGAGTTGTGGGCTCTCTCCTGCCACTGCTCTAGTTTTGGAGAATTTGTTTTAGGTGAGTAATTAGCTGTAGCTTCTCCTAGTTCCAGTTCAAGTTACAATTAGGAGGTATGGGCTTTAGCTTTCTTTATAATTTGTTGCTGTTTAGGCCAGCTGCTGCCTTTAATTGTCATTCCATTTTATAAGGAAAAGGGGGCTTTTGAACTGGATTCTGCTTATAAAATTGGGCCCTGCATTACCTCTGGCCGGCTGTTAAACTATTATATAAGTGGGATTTTGGCAGGATGTCTTAGTACTGAACCAAAGAAGTTATGTTATAGTTTTAATTATGTCGTTATGGCCGGTCAACATGATAAATTAGCATGGAGTTTAGTCATACTATTGTATAAAATAAAGGAGTTTTGTTATAAATGGTTGGTTAAATGAAATAGCTTCCAAATGATGTAAACATAGTAGTTAAAATTGTAGCTATAGTGAGGTGCAACCCCAATATAAATGATCCTAAATGATATGATGCATATACAGATACCACGGAGGATGGCACCTCAAAATAGACATGACAATACTATGAACACTGATACTGATGGTGAGAGCTACCTGTTTCATTTAAGCTTTATGGCTTTACTTTCTTTTTTCATACGCACTCTTATTATACTGAATGTTAAATGCATAGTTGCTATCACTGCTAATTAATGTCGCTATATTGTATGGCCTTGATAAAGGCAAACAGGCGAATTACTTCTGAGGGGATTAATAAATATGAATAACTCATTATTATGTAAACGTGTCGACACGAGGTTATATTACGGGCGACTTGAATATGCATGCACATAAAGGACCCTTCGGGGTAAATGACCCTTCGGGGTAAAGGACCCTTCGGGGTAAAGGACCCTTCAGGGTAAAGGACCCTTCAGGGTAAAGGACCCTTCAGGGTAAAGGACCCTTCGGGGTAAAGGACCTTTCGGGGTAAAGGACCCTTCGGGGTAAAGGACCCTTCAGGGTAAAGGGACCCTTCGGGGTAAAGGACCCTTCGGGGTCAAGGAAAAAAGGAAAAAGAATTTGAATCGCCCATAATATATCCTAAGAAATGAAATGTTCATGGAAGTACTGATTTAAAGGGTTATAAAGGTACATTGATAAATGCTTATAGACATGAAAACTGATATGAAATTATGTATTTGCACTGCTTCCATGATATAGATACAGTTATGATACTTACATGACATGTTCCATAGTTCATACGAATGCTACAACTCCTTATACTGTTATGATTACTGACATGTTCCCCCAGTTATTATGTTCTTTCATAGATACTGATACATGGACACACTGCTTTAATGTTACATTATACATGATATGGTTATGATCTTATACTGCTCATAATGTTTTATTGTTACAACATGTTCATGTAGTTATATGCTTCATAAGTTCATTACTGAGACAGAAAACAGTTAGTATGAAAACTATGTTTTAAAATGCGTAAGTTTTCTAATTGTATATAGAAATGAAAGAGGTATATCCTCACTTAGTCATATTATTATGACTAAGCCCGTCGTCAAATTTTGTAGGTAACAGACATGACCTGGGATACGCAAAACCAAAAGGACTGATTAAGATAGAACAGAAAAGATTCAACGAATAATACAAGGTTTGCAAGTAAATTTCTTATTATGTGTTTTTATTTTGTATTCACTAGCCGTACTTCAACCTGGGACACATGTTTGAATGTAGCTTAGATACAGATGTATGTGAGGTCTAAGTAGGGGCCTCACACCCAGTACGTTGTGGACTGTTCTCTTATGATCGTTCATTCAGTGATACCATTTGTAAGATCTCTTTTCTCAAAACCCGTTCGGGTACTTGAAAATTCGAACCTCTCCCGTATCGCTCAGTTGAGGTGGATCTTCGCCCAGAATCGCTGCCTTGCGGTGTCACCAACACTCGGGTTGGCTAACACCGCTCAGCACCAACTCTGCCTGTTATACGATCATAAGTAAAAATATGCCAATAAAAGAAGTGCAGAAGTAAAGGCATGTCCACAATGTCACAACATCATATGTATATATATAATGAAAACAGAAAGTCCAAAAGAGAAGTACAAGCAAAAAGGGCTTAAGCTCGATACAAATCCAAAATATGTACTCTCTCTCTACATCATGTGGAAACTATAACAAAACCCTCAAATGCGGAAATCTAACAATCTAATCATCAACCTGTGGCGTCGTGGTAGTGCGCTGCATCCGCTGCTCAGGTCCTGCCATCTCGTCCTGCTGCGCGCAGGACAACTCCGTCTCCTCGAACTCCTGCGGTCACACCGATCGTTAGTCATAAAGACTAAGTCGTTTTGTCCTAGCCTCCCTCCACGACTCATAGGTACCGAGCGGGAGGAAGAAGCGGAGGACAACAAGGGGTAAACAAAGGAAGAGGTGACATGGCACTAATCTAGCAGGTATATGTAAAACAGTAAAACTAACTAGCAGTATAGTGCAGGTAAATGACAGTAAAGTAGAGCATAAAGTAAAGCAGTAATGGAAAGAAAATGCGGTGCAGTAAGTAAAACTAAACTACCATCACAGATTCGTACCTTAACTTATATGAACGCCTATACGAAATATAAGTTAAGATGTCCAGGTAACCCATCATATAAAAGAGCCCATACTAACTTATATGATGGGGACATGCTAATGTGAATGTTATGCTATGCTATGTTTATGATGTTTTAATGTGTTTAGGCAATGTGACTCACCCACACGACTCTATGCGCACAGAACATTATAGTTCCCAATTTGTTAGAAAGGAAGTCAACCTTTCTGGTACCGACCGTCGTGGCTCATGGTAGCAGTGGATCGGGCACTCCACATCCTAGGCGGGTATGGTCACTACCAAGCCTAGATCTCATGTACGCCTCAACGCTAAGAACACAACAGCGGAGCTCCTGCGTACTCTTGCTGGAATCCACTAGACTTTAAGGTCGGGGTGGGTTATTAGGGATTGTCTTCCAAACCGCGGTACACAAACTTACTGCCCTCTAAACCTCACCCTCACCTGAGTCAACGTACTATCGTCGGTGACACGACTAGCCTAGTACCGAAGACTCACCACTATTTGAATAAGTAACAGGTGTTAACAAGACCAACCGAGCTTCCGGCTCAGGGTCTAACACACAAGCTGATCCAACCCATCTCCTTCCCAAAGGAGATCCATAACAGTTTACTGACCTAATTAGGCTACTCTTGCCTACAATATAGTTAGAGTTATATTTAGGGTGAGTCTTGGACTTCCCGCAGTGTACCCCGTAAAGGGGTTCCCAACGGTACTACGGATTCAATGGTCTCAACCCCACCATCCTCCTCAAGACAATTACTTTAGTTAGTGATTAACATTTGGTTCACCCTTCATTATTTCATATACTTAAGTGACTTAGCTCAACACCCGTCCCACCCAATTGGGTTGGACGTACCTCCACAACACATGCACTAACCCTGACAAGACCTCACAGCTAACCCTAGGTTTGACCCTCCTTGAATCATTGTGAGTTATTACTCAAATACTGAATGGATATAAGTACTAAACACTACCTAGGGGTCTGAATTGCCTAAAATTCAAAATTCTGCTTTTATTAAACGCAGACCACTAAGTTGAACTAACCTCAAACCTCATAAGGGAATCCTTCTAAAAACTCATCATCAAGGTCTGGTATAATTATCCTAGGCTCCCACTGACCTTAATAAGGTATTTTCCAATTTCCATAATTTTCCATATTAATTTGGTATTTAATATAATTTAAAGTAGTTCAGGCCTTAAGTCAAATTACACAAGAACTACCCTCAAAATGCTTCTACATGCTACATGAAAATTATCAGTAAGGTAATATCCCATATCAAGGTGGTTCACTGAGTTCCATGACCCTAGGATGTCATGTGGCCTACTAAATCATCATAGTTGTATAATTACCAAAATGCCACTATAATTAGTAAAAATAGTATTTCACATTTGAAAATTCTACAAAAATTACCAAGTGTCCAGATGGGGATCTAGAGTCCTCTGTCAAAGGATTTTGTCATTACCATATGATTTGACATTTTAAAAAAATTTAACTTCCAAGTGTTGTAAATACCAATTTCTACATGAGGTACAAGAAATACCAATCTACAGGCTTCCAAATAATTATCATGGGTATATATTAACATCAAATGACAGATGACCAAGTTTCATAATCTTGCCCCATGATTGACATTTTAAAATGATTTAATACCCAAATGTTGTAAATTCCAATTTCTACATGAGGTACATGAAATACAAATCTACAAGCTTCCAAACAATTATCATGGGTATATATTAACATCAAATGACAGATAACCAAGTTTCATAATCTTGCCCCATGATTTGACATTTTAAAATGATTTAATACCCAAATGTTGTAAATTCCAATTTCTACATGAGGTACATGAAATACAAATCTACAAGCTTCCAAACATTTATCATGGGCATATGACAACATAAATGACAGATATCCAAGTATCATAATTTTACCCAATGATTTGACATTTTTCATAATTAAATTCTTCTAAGCTAGTAAGCACTTAAAAATTCCTACATAAGGTATAATGCTTCAATAAATCATAACAAAATTACTATAGTCCATTTTCAACCCTATTCAGCCACTGATAAAGTTTCAAAGCCATACAAGGTCATATGACCATGCACTTTATTTATTTAAGGAAAAAGTGGCAATCTCATTTATTAGGAGAAAAAAACTTAAATGACACTAAAAATTCCCATTAAATTACCTAAGTCATTTTATGCTCTTAAAAACATATCTACAAAGTTCTCAGTCAAGGCAAGGACATTTGGTCATATGTCCTTCACAAATCCCAACTTTGCAACCTTAAGAGTTTACCTTTAGGGTTTTAGGTCACACCACCCTAATGGCTCCAAATGACCCATTATGGTGTGTTACAAGCATTTGAATATCAATACCTACATAATCATCTTGATGGGAGGAGGATAACTCACTCAACTCCTCCAATGGCCTAAACCCTAATTTGACCCCTTATGGCCCCCATTAAGGTTTCCCATTTTCCATACCAAAACAACTCCAAATTGAGTGAAAATTTAGGCAGACACTACTCATGTACTAAACAGCATGCCACCAAAATTTGGTGTCATTTGGACATCATATGCTCCAGAAATCAACTTAATTTAAATATCCTAATTATCACAAAACTCTAGGTAACATTGTCCACCAAGGGCTGGCCTTTGGGCAGGGGGTGTCCCTAGGGTATACCAACCCATGGTTAAATGCTCAGCTCCAAAGCTTGAGGGGTTTGGGCTAGGTAATTATTTTAGTGGACTGACCTAGTGTAGGACCAGTCCTGGTAAAACAGCTCCCTATGGAGCTGTGGGTCTTCAAATGACTTGAACTCAAGCCCTAATGAAATTCAAGACCAAGGCCTACAACTTTCATGTTGGGCACATTTTCTAATTCAGTAATTAGGAGGCCCTAATTATTTATAGAAGTGGACTGATCTTTATAGGCAGAAATCTTATATAAGGAATTAATTAATTAGAGGAAAATAGGGATTTGCACAGATCTTGAAGCAGATCTGGCGGCAGCGGCTCATCTTCCTCCTCCAGCCAATGGCTACGATTCAACCATTCTGGGTGATGTTGCGGGGGAGATTGCCGGCGATCCAGCCACCACCGCCGGCCAACGCCACCGACACCTTCGTGGTGGTCGGGGCTACCATCCACCGGCGACTGGCGGCCGGAGGCGGCGGTTTCCGGCGATCCCAGGCGTCCCGATTTGAGCCGATTTCCATGGAATCGAAGAGTGGATTCGAGCTCAATTGAGCCCGATCCTTCAACGTTTTGTGATAGGAAGCTAGCATGGGGGGAGGGGAGGAGAAACGAACCGTGATTGGGGCGTGGCGGCGGCTCCGGCGACCGTTGGCCATGGATTTGCCTTGCTCCGGCGACCCCGCTCCCGATCTCGATTCTCTGGCGATAGCTCAGCTCCAGGTTCCGTTTTCGACTGCTCTCTACCTCCTGAAGGTGATGGTGTGGCTGGAATGAAGTGAGGAGGCCTCTTTAGTTGGTTTTGAATTGAAGCCACCTCAGGTAGCCTCCATGCTGCCACCCTCCTGTAGCTGCCGGCCTCCTGCTTCCCTCTGGGTCAAGCCCTGACCCACAGCAATCAGGGGAGGCCCCTAGACTGATTGGAGATGGAGTGTAGAGGGGGGTAATGTTTGCTTTTGCTTTCTCCTTTTGCTTTATGCTTTTTCATCCCCTTTTGGTCCCCCTTCATTTGATTAATCAAGCCTAAGCTTGGATTCAGTCTAGGGCTGATATGGACATGACTTAAGTCCATGAATAATGGTTAATTGATTGGTGTTGGGGTTCCATTCAATTTAGGCCTAGAATTCCCTTTAATGGGCTATGTTGACCATGGTTGACTTTGGTCAACCAAGGTGAGTGGGTTGACCCCACTTGGGGGTAATGGGTCCCTTAACATCACCCAACATTGGTTGGTCCATGGTTGGGCCCCAATTGGGCTAATTTAGCCTTAAGGTGTGGTTTTGACCTAAATTAAGCTAGAGTTGACTTTGGTCAAATTGGCCAATTGGTTGACCAAGTGATGGGGCTTTTAGGTCCAATGAGTTCGTTAAAGTGTTTAGAGTGTGGGGTAAGGTCAATTTGAACATGTAGAGTCAATTGAACCCTAATTGACTTAGTTTGGCTGATGTTGACCTATTGTTGACTTTGGTCAATTTCATGAAATTGGGTCCCACTCAAGTGCAATTCCCATCCTATAGGTCTCCCTTAGTGGTTAGGGCATCATATGTGAGGTCAATTTGGACAATTGAGGATCAATTGACCTAGTTGAGGGGCTTAGGGTTAGGTTAGTTTTTGAGCTTTGGTGTGCACTTAGCAATTTCTACCCTAGCCTAAGGCCCTTGTGGCCACTCACCTCACCCCTATGCCCTAACATTTCCAATGGGTCTAGAAGGATTGGGGATGTTACAAAAATAACCCTTGCAAACAATCACAATCTTAAGCAAGGGTTCATCATTAGTAGATCCATTGAAGAAAAGAAAAAGAAGCATAAAGCTTCTACAGAATTTTGGGAACAGAATTCTTTCTCTCCATCCTCTTTCTTCTTTCAACTTCCCAACTGTACAGAGTTTTAAGAATCCATCTTCAAAGGATTCAGTGGTTCAAGATCTCCTTATCAAAAGATCTGAGTAGTTCAAGATCTCTTTATCAAAAGATCTGATTGGTTCAAGATCTCCTTATCAAAAGATTAGAGTGGTTCAAGATCTCCTTATCAAAAGATTTTTGGTTCTAAGAGTCTCCTTATCAAAAGACTCGGGCACAGGTTGTGCATTTCTACCAGGTGGTAGAAGAGAGGACTACCCATATTTTGGGAAACCTCTATAAAATCTTTTGTCTTCTGTGTCATGTCTTTTATGTGTTGTCCCCTTATTTATTGCTTACTGTTTCTCTGGTTTTTAAAATTACAACACTTTATTTATTCTGCACCTTGGTGTTGCTGAAGCATAATTCCTTAGGTGTTTTATTGTATGCATAATTAGGATAGAAATCATTTTTAAATCTCTATTCACCCCCCCCCCCCCCTCTAGAGAATTCTCAGAGGCACACTGCGCACTTTTAATTGGTATCAGAGGGAGGTTGATCATTAAAAGGCTAACACCTTGATCAAAAAAGACTCCTACTCTTATTTTTCTATAATAAAATTATTTTATTAAGAAAATGAGTTCTAAGGATTATGCCTCAACAAGAACTCTAGTGTGTAACCTAAATAATTTTACACTCTGGACGACCAGAATAAAGATTTACATGAACTCTATTGATGAAGACATCTTTGATGTTATGATTTCAGGTCCCCCAGCTCCACTCAAATAAGATACCAGTGGATCTTCAACACTGGAGCTATCCCAAGTAATGAGTGGACATAGGCTGAAAAGAATGCAGAAGCCTGTAATGTTAAGGCTATGAACATATTCTTATCCGCTCTGTCAGATGACATATTTCAGGAAGTGGCTGAATGCCAATCTGCAAAAGAAATGTGGGATACAATGATCAGTCTAGCTGCAGAAAGTGCTGATGAGAAGAAGAGTCAGAAGAATGGAAGAAGTTTCCTAACTAAAACTTGGTGTGTTGGAACCTTAGTTTTGATTTGAGTTAGGATCCATCTTTAATGTCTAAGTTTCTATCATAACACATCTTATACCTTAGATCAAATCCCATTAAGATAGAAGGCTGAAAATATATATAATTAATAGGCTGAGAAAATAAGAGAAAGATAAAAATTATATATGTTCTCTGCGTTCGACGAACGGCTATCTGCGTTCGATGAACGGCGCTCTGTGGTCGACGAAAGATGTTCATTCTGCGCTCGACGAAATCCACTCATCTCAGCGGTCGACGAATAGACCCCATCTTAGCGGTCGACGAACAGACCCAGTCTCAGCAGTCGACAAAAAGCTGCGTTCGACGATCTCAAGTCTGCGCTCGACAAATATTCAGCAGAAGCTCAGAACGACGAATTAAATGATCAGATCGATGAACTTGAAGCAGAGCTCGACGAATTTATCATCAGCAATTATATTTCTCCTTTCTCAGTTCGAATAATATTCTTATATCTGATTAAGCAATACTTTGCTTAATTATATATTGCTGCCCTTCTGTATCATTTAATATTATAGTCGTTGCAGGCATTAAATGTTATAGTCATTGCAGAAAACCAAAGACGGCAATTTACCTTCTCGAGGAATCTAGGAAATGGAAGAGATATTATCTCCTTCCTTGTCGGGCAAGAATTCAAATCAACCCAGAAGCCTTCTCTAGAATATATACAAAAAGAGAAGAGCAGAGAAGTAGAACTAGAGTAGAAGAGAATAAGAAGAACCAGGAAGATAAAATCAGAGAAGCAAAAAGAAGAACACATCAGCAGAATTCTTTATAAAGAACAATATATTTTATCTATCTTCTTTTTGCTAACTCTTCTTTGCAGAACATATTCATCCTGAGACACCAATCAATATCATTTGCTCAGGATCAAACTGCAGAAGAAGAAAAAGGAGTATTTACAATTAGAAGAAGAAGCCTCCACAAACTGTCATCAATTCCAATCAGACAGAGGGAGCTCTTCAACATCATCTTCAAAGATCCAATCTCAACAACCCATCTGGATCTCTAGAGTCTTCTTAGAAAAAGAAGAACATTATATTTTATGTTTCCTTTTTACCTGTATAAAGGGTTATAACTCCCTTCAAAAGTTAAATCCATTGGTGGCAGGGCACCTTATCAAAAACCTGTAGTTGGGTTAGAGCACCTGATCAAAAGCTCCCTTGGTGTGTGGACACCTGATCAAAAAACCCTTGGTGGCAGGGCACCTGATCAACAACCTGTAGTGGATTCCTAACAAGTGTGGTAGAAGAGTAGATGTACCCAGGTTTAGTGGGGAACTACTATATTTCTTTGTGTCATCTGTGCTGTGATTATTTTTGTTGTGATGTGCTTTGTTTTCTTTATTTAGTCCTTATAACTCACTCAGCATTACATTTATATATATATATCATTATTTTTAAATAACCTAAAAAGAGCTTTTAACTTAAGAACTAAACTCCCTTTCAATTGGTATCAAAGCAAGGTTGATTATATTAATCACCTTCAACTGATATTCAATTGCACTTTCAATTGGTATCAGAGGGTAGTTGATTATTTATACAGGCTAACACCTGAATCATAAAGATCACTTAGTTCTTATTTTTTTTAAAGGTTTTTCTAAAATCTAATGGAACAAGTAGAATTTTCAAATCCACCAATCTGTAATTTGGATAGATTTTCTTTATGGCAAGTTAGAATTAAATTATATATGAATGTCATAGATGAAGATATTTACAAATCTATTTTGACAGGACCTCCATCTTCAATTTCTTCAACAGATGATCAAGAGAAGCTGAAAAGTGTTGATGCAAAGGCCATGGACATATTGGCTCAATCAATGTAAAAAGACATTCTTCAAAGAGTGGTTGATTGCACTTCAGCAAGGGGCATCTGGAACTCCCTCTCAAGGATGGTAAGTGAATCTTCTTCCACTTCTTCCACTAACTGTATTTATGATGCAGAACCATTTTCAAGATCAAGTGAAGAAGAAGAAGAAGAACAAAAAGCTAGAGCTTTCTGCATGTTGGCCATATATGGCTCAAACCACATCTCAGATGAAGAAAAGGTAAATGAGGTAACTTCAAATCCCAACTCTACCTCTGAAAATTACAAATCAGATTTTAAAATTCTATATACAGATATAATAAAATCTGAGAAGGAAATTATAAAATAGTTAATAGAAATAAATATTTTAATTCCTGAAAATAATAAACTTAAAGAAAATTTGAAAAACTCAGAAGAACAAATTATTTCTTTGAAAAATAAGTCAATTAAGGCTAAGGAAAAAGAAATATTTTATGTTCAACAAAATCAAAATAATTTTTCAAATTTATATTTTAATGAGATAAAAAGGCCAATATATCCAATTATAAGGCTTGACCAGTTTTTCACCATTAAACTCCATTCCTGATCAAACAAAAAATTTCCTAAGATTTACTTAATTTTTCTATCTTAAAACAAAGTCAGATAACTTCATGTTCTTACAGGCTTTTCTCCAAAAATCATGTTTGAGCATTCTACTCAAGTTGCATTGATTGTGATCATAGCACTGAGTGTGAGTATCTTCTGATAAGGAGATTCTGCAAGAAGGAAGGTATCAGGCAATGTTCCTAAAAATTTCCTTAGAATCCATTAACAGTTGTAGCAATTCAAGATTTTAATGGAATCAAAATCTAAGAAATCTGAATCCATCAACAGCTGTAGAAATTAAAATAAGAGGAATTAAAAGAAGATGAAATTTAGCATCCTAAAACCAAATAGAGGAGGATTACCAGACCACTAGTTTTGATCCCTGTTTATTTTAGGGGGAGACTATAAATTTGTATCCTAAACCAAATAGGGGGAGATTGATAGTCTTAATTTGGATTAGGATCCCAACTCAAATAGGGGGAGATTGTTGGAACCTTAGTTTTGATTTGATTTAGGATCCATCTTTAATGTCTAAGTTTCTATCATAACACATCTTATAACTTAGATCAAATCCCATTAAGATAGAAGGCTGAAAATATATATAATTAATAGGCTGAGAAAATAAGAGAAAGATAAAAATTATATATGTTCTCTGCATTCGACGAACGGCTATCTGCGTTCGATGAACGGCGCTCTGCAGTCGACGAAAGATGTTCATTCTGCGCTCGACAAAATCCAGCCATCTCAGCGGTCGACGAACAGACCTCGTCTCAGCGGTCGACGAACAGACCCCGTCTCAGCGGCCGACAAAAAGCTGCGTTCGATGATCTCAAGTCTGCGTTCGATGAATATTCAGCAGAAGCTCAGAACGATGAATTAAATGATCAGATCGACGAACTTGAAGCTGAGCTCGACGAATTTATCATCATCAATTATATTTCTCCTTTCTCAGTTCGACTAATATTCTTATATCTGATTAAGCAATACTTTGATTAAATTATATATTGCTGCCCTTCTGTATCATTTAATATTATAGTCATTGCAGGCATTAAATGTTATAGCCATTGTAGAAAACCAAAGACGACAAATTTACCTTCTCGAGTAATCTAGGAAATGGAAGAGATATTATCTCCTTCCTTGTCGGGCAAGAATTCAAATCAGCCAAGAAGCCTTCTCCAGAATATATACAAAAAGAGAAGAGCAGAGAAGTAGAACTAGAGTAGAAGAGAATAGGAAGAACCAAAAAGAGAAAATCAGAGAAGCAAAAAGAAGAACACATCAGCAGAGTTCTTTATAAAGAACAATATATTTTATCTATCTTCTTTTTGCTAACTCTTCTTTGCAGAACATATTCATCCTGAGACACCAATCAATATCATTTGCTCAGGATCAAACTGCATAAGAAGAAAAAGGAGTATTTACAATCAGAAGAAGAAGCCTCCACAAACTGTCATCAATTCCAATCAGACAGGGGGAGCTCTTCAACATCATCTTCAAAGATCCAATCTCAACAACCCATCTGGATCTCTAGAGTCTTCTTAGAAAAAGAAGAACATTATATTTTCTGTTTCCTTTTTACCTGTACAAAGGGTTATAACTCCCTTCAAAAGTTAAAGCCATTGGTGGCAGGGCACCTTATCAAAAACCTGTAGTTGGGTTAGAGCACCTGATCAAAAGCTCCCTTGGTGTGTGGACACCTGATCAAAAACCCCTTGGTGGCAGGGCACCTGATCAACAGCCTATAGTGGATTCCTACCAAGTGTGGTAGAAGAGTAGATGTACCCAGGTTTAGTGGGGAACTACTATATTTCCTTGTGTCGTCTGTGATGTGATTATTTTTGTTGTGTTGTGCTTTGTTTTTTTTATTTGGTCCTTATAACTCACTCAGCATTACATTTATATATATATCATTATTTTGAAATAACCTAAAAAGAGCTCTTAACTTAAGAACTAAACTCCCTTTCATGGTGTGACTCAGAATCTGAGTCATGCTCCTCATCTGAAAGTAAACAGGAAGATATTGTTGAAGGAATTTGTCTGATGGCGTTGGGGGCCTCCTCCTCCTCAGATAATGAAGAAGATCAGGTATCATATTTTGATGATTTTGATTTCTCTTCCAATGAATTTAAAACTTACTTTAAAGAGTTCTGTCAAGATCAATTAGAAGCAGAAAATCAAATAAAAATACTTAGGAAAGATTTAACAGAACTGAAAAGTAAAAGGATAGATGAAAATCACCTCTATGATAATCAACATAGGATTGAGGTAGGAGAGTTAGGAAAACAAGTAGATAAAATAAAGGCTGAAAATCTAAAACTCGAGGAAGAGCTTACAAAGGCAAAAACCTTTGAAGACTCACTCAATGGGAGAAGTCAAAAACTAAAAGACATCACATAAAATCTCAACATGAGATTTAAACATCTTGGTTTAGGAGCAGACCCATCCACCAGCACAGAAGTCTCTAGGAGACCTGCCTGGAAAAATCCAATAATTTTTGTTGGATCTAGTGAGAATCAAGTAAGTGAAGATAGTGAAATTTGTGAAGAAGTACATGATCATCCTGATAAAGTTACAATATTCAATAGGGTGAATGTTAATAATCAACAAGGAATACTAAGCAAACATCTTGTAGAAAAATCCACAAACAACAATCATCCAGATATAATCACTACATTCAGTAGAGTTAATCCAACTAGTGAAAAAGAAAGTTTCAAGGAAAAACAATTTAGGAAAACCTGTGAATCTCAATCAAATAACTAACACCGGAAGAAGAATCATTAGACACTCTGCAGATCTATTATATTCAGACTCATTTTATGCACATTTTCAGTATCAAGGTAAAAAACATTGGTTTGGTAAATCAATCCTCTACCATCCAAAAGGATACCATGAAAGACCATTTTATTCTTTCATAGAACCTTACAATGCCCATACCCCCAATGATTGGGGACTATATGGGTTCTGTTGTTGTTGTTGTTGTTGTGATAGAACCTTACAATGGTAAAAGCAAATGGCCCAAGGTAACCTGGGTTCCTTCCAATGTTTGAAATTACTTGTGCAGGGTAAGGTAGGGTCTTACCTAAGAGATAGTGAGAAAGGAAAGAAGAACTAAATTCAATCAAGGGAGTGATTTCTTCTCTTAAATCCCTTGAAATCCCCTTAGTTCATAGAATTAATAGCATAATCACTATTTTCAATAAACATCATTGCTGGGAAAAATAACAAGAATTTTCTAAGAAAATAGAACTATTTATTCAAAGTTGTGTCGAATAGAATTCGATGTATCGTCGAATTCTACTCGACGCAAGTGCCAAGAGCCAATCAGAGTGGATAATTCGAATGCCATTCGACGCAGCATCAAGTTTATATCGATGCATGCGTCGACTTAATAGTCGTTGATCAAATTCGTGGACGCGTTAATTATAACTCGACGCAACGTCGACATCACTACGTCGGCTTAAGAATTGCTGAACAATCTCGAAGTTGCGTTGAATATTAATCAACGCAACGTCGATATAATAGCGCGCGCAGAATTGCTTCTACAAGCAGTCTCGACCTTTTTTGGGGGCCAAATATTAATTCTTATCGACGCAACTTCGACTTAAACCCTAAGTTGCGACGAATCATCTTTTTTTAAGCAACTTCAGCGTCGAATCATTTACGCTTTCAAATTTTCCTCTCCTTGCTCTCTTGCTCTCTCCTTCTCCAGCTCTCTCGTGCTCTTGTTTCTCTTTCTCTCTCCTTTTGTTGTGTTTGCAGGTACCTACAATCCAATGGCTCCACCCAAGATCAACTCTGGCTTTAATGTGGACATCGAATCCTTCAATGCTGCTGCAGAAAGCTTCAAGGCCATCCTTGGCCTATTTCAAAAAGCAGGATTAACAAAGCTGATTTCCACGAGATGTAAAATAGTTGATCCTGAGTTGACATAGCACAAGGAAATTGTGCACATAGGAGATGATGGTTCCTTCCATGGGAAAATTTCTAAAAGAGATATCAGCATAACAAAGGAAATATTGTCTCAAACATTTGATCTACCCACATGTGAGGCTTCTGATGAGTTGACAGGGGAAGAGGCAAAGAAGGCCTTAGAAATCATGCAATTCAAGAAATAGAGAGTCTGAAAAAGGTGGATCTGGCAGAAGAGTACAGATTTTCGGCAGACATAGTGGGAAAAGTGATGTTGTGCAAGATATCAGCACATGATGCTATACCCAAGCATCAACTGCAGATCATGGGAATCCTAGTTCTACATAAGAAGATAAATTGGGGGAGGTGTCTCCTAAAGTTAATTGGTCATAAATACTCTAATAAGGAAAATGCCTTCATGAGGATAATGAGTCAGGTGCTGCTTCACCACTATCCTTGTGTGTGTAAGTCCAAAGGTGTGCCCATTCCACCTGGGAAGAGAATTAATATAGGAATCTTCTCAAAATGGACCAGGCAGATTTTGAAGCCTGGTCAAGCTCCATCTTCACCTCCTCCCTCTCCACCTCCTCAAGATTCAGAAAGGCATCTACCAAATCCCCCAATGGATAACACTCCTCCTCAAGACACTCCAGCAAGTCAACCAGATAATCAACCAACTGTTGATCAAAATGTTGATCCAGCCTAGTACAACCAGGCTAGTTCATCCATTCCTCCCACAGATGCTCCTCAGCATCAACAATCCACATCAGCTCCTGAACCTACACCTCACATTCCATCTCCACCACCAACCTATGTTTCTCCAGAAATCTACCAAACCATTTCCCCTTCCTACAAAGATCCTATTGATCAAAATGAGAACCTCATACCTCCACCTCCACCTGCATCTACTTCCCTTCTTACACCCTCCTTTGACATTGAGCAAGCAATATCAAAAGCAGTAGGGCTAGCCTCCAGGACATTTACTGACCTACTGGCCAGCCAAGCCAGAAAATTTGAAAAGAAATACTCCCTAATGGAGTCTGAACTCCTAGACTCCAAAAGATCTCTATAGGGAATCAAAGACTTAATGTCTTCCTCCCTAGTGACAAAGGAGTTCATAACCTCTCTTGCCAGCAAGGTTAAGAAGGGGGAGAATATTCAGGGGGAGGAAGGGTCTGTCCTAGAGTTGAGTAGCAATAATAAGGAGAATGATGATGAAGCTCCTGATAAAGTGACCATTTTCAAAAATGTCCAGGGAAATTTGAAGTAGAGCCTCTAGAGAATCAAGGGGAACCAGCTGCAGAAAATCAGGGGGAGCTCCCATCAACTCAGGGGGAGCTTCCTAGAAAACCTCAAGAACCAGTCCAAGAGCCAACTGGAGAATTGATTGTTATAGGTACAACAGTGGTCCAAGGGGAGCTCTATGATGATAATTTGTTGTATGAGGTGGCCAAGATTGCCAAGGAAGCTATACATAATGTTGAGCGGAATGCACAGATTCAGGGGGAGCTTCCAAGGACAATGTTGCTAAAGAAGATGATGAGCCTATGAACTTTGCTCAAAGGAAGATAATTCCAAAGGTGTTTCCAAGAAAAAGGAAAACCACTGAGATGGAGCAATGAAACTCAAGTAATTCTGTTATACTGTCTAAAGAGGAACAAAAAGGGAAGGTGGTGTGCTGAACATTAAAATACACTTGGCAATGTATAAAATATTTTGTGATCTCATACTGTAATTCTCTATGTTGTCTTGTATATATCTCTGTTTATGCAAAAGAATATCTCTGTTTATGCAAAATATGTAAAATTTGTCAAGGTAAATATAGGGAGATTGTTGGGAAAACCCCCTTGTGATTTAACTTAACAAATTACTTATAAGTGATTTTACCCTCTAGGATTATTACCCACATTATATAGTAAGGGTAATTTGGTCATTAGATGTCTTAGGATGTCACACTCAACTTAGAGAGTCAAGACTAGGTCAAGGCAAGCACAATCTGAGTTAAATTAATACTTGCGTCAAATATAATTCGACGCAACTTCGACTTGCTGTCGACGCAACTCAGACTAGAAGTCTAAGAAACTCAAACCCTCTGTCAAAGTATATCAAGTCGGCGCTACGTCGAATAAGAGTCGACGTAGATAAAGGAGCATGCCGAAGTTATCTAAGAAGTCGACGCAACCTCGACTTGAATTCAATGCAGAAGGAAGAATCTGTCGGAGCCATCTGAAGTCGAAGCAACGTCGACTACAATTCGACGCAGATAATGAAGTTCAGAATGAAGTCTTCAACTTGACGGTTACGTCGATAAGTAATCTACGCAACGTCGACAACAGAGTTCAACCAGAGCGAGAAGGAATTCAAAGCTGCTCTTACAAGAACTCGAAGGCACATTGATAAGAGAGAAAACGAAGTCAACGTAGTGTCGAATATAGTCTGAAAAAGAAACCTTTTCAGTTGTCCTTTTAGAACTCTCTCTGAAGGCCCACAACAATAAAGACCGTTCTACAACGGCTTGTTTATTGCCTAGAATAGAGAGGAGCAGTAAAGAAGACGGGAAAAGCTTTCTTGGAAAGGATTAAAACAGTTGGCAGATGGGTCATGAGCAATTGTCCAAGATTGTGCCTTTTCAGGGCAATCCAAAAGAGGAAAAGAATTCAAATATTAATCATAGATAATAAATAGGAAGAAAAGAGAGAAGAAATTGGAGCATTCATTACCATCTGCTTCAGCTTGTCGATTAGGGTTCCCACTTCTTCTTCTTCCTCCTAGAACCCTAACAGAAACAATACAGAGCAAACAAGATCTCTTTCTGGACAGAAAACTGTGTTGCTTCTTCATCAATATCTTATAGCAGCCAGATAGCAAGCAAACAAAAGAGAGAAGGATCTGAAGAAAAAATAACCCTTGCAAATAATCACAATCTTAAGCAAGGGTTCATCGTTAGAAGATCCATTGAAGAAAAGAAAAAGAAGCAGAAAGCTTCTACAGAATTCTGAGAACAGAATTCTTTCTATCCATCCTCTTTCTTCTTTCAACTTCCCAACTGTATAGAGTTTTAAGAATCCCTCTTCAAAGGATTCAGTGGTTCATGATATCCTTATCAAAAGATTTGAGTTGTTCAAGATCTCCTTATCAAAAGATCTTATTGGTTCAAGATCTCCTTATCAAAAGATCTGAGTGGTTCAAGATCTCCTTATCAAAAGATCTTTGGTTCTAAGAGTCTCCTTATCAAAAGACTCAGACATAGGTTGTGCATTCCTACCAGTGGTAGAAGAGAGGACTACCCACATTTTGGGGAACCTCTATAAAATCTTGTGTCTTCTGTGTTGTGCCTTTTCTGTGTTGTCCCCTTATTTATTGTTTACTGTTTCTCTGCTTTTTATAATTACAACACTTTATTTATTTTGCACCTTGGTGTTGCTAAAGCATAATTCCTTAGGTGTTTTATTGTATGCATAGTTAGGATAGAAATAATTTTTAAATCTCTATTCACCCTCCTCTAGAGAATTCTTAGAGGCACATTGTGCACTTTCATCTTTCATTTAGTCATTTTAGGTATCCTAACACTTCAGCAAGTCTATACCGGGGTCGATATTAGACTAAGATACCTCCTAAAACTCCTTGATAAGTCAAACCACGATGGTATACTAGTCAGGTCGGCCTAATCTCATTGTTAAGTGGACAAAATTGTGTGATTCCTCACATGGGAACACCACTGCTTCCGCTGCTTTAGTTTGTCCGCAAACTTAGCTCGAGCGGGGTGTCCCTGTGTTTTGTGGACTTCTTTCTCTTAGGATTCGCTCTGACACCAGTTTGTAAGACCCTCTCTTTTTTCCGAGTCTTATCGCCCAGAACCGCCGCCTTGCGGTGACACCAACACACGGGTTAGTCGCCACTACAAGATGTCGATCATACCGGCTAATTCAAATATCTTAGGCCTACCATAAAGAAAAGAATCAAATGCATGTCCACAAGTCCGCTTCACACATAATCTATAATCCAAAAATAAATGTCCACAAATGAGATACAATAATAAAAAGGCTTTAATCCCGGTACATCAAGATCCTCACTAAATACACTCGCGAAAGTAAATCAATAACTAATTGCGCAATCAGTCTAGGGTATCATTATTTTACACTACAACGGCTCCTCACGCTTTATCTACATGTCATGCTGCTCCTCCTGGATGTGTTGCGGCTGCTCCAGCTCCATGCGCTCCTGGTTGTTATGCCACATCCGGTCGTTAGTCAAAAAGACTAAGCAGTTTCGTCCACCCCTTCCCCTATGACTCCTAGGCACCGGTCGGGAAGACGAAGAGAAAGGTATACAATAGCAAACATACAAGCAGGTGACATGGCTCTATCTAATATATCAATGCATAGTATTGTACAGCTAACTGACAGTTCTACTATAATAAGTACTGAAACCAACATGAACCAATAAAGAGCGGTAATAAAGGAGCAGTACTAAAAGAGCAGTAAGTAAGTAAAGGAAATGCAGCTAAGGTATCATCACAGGGAAGTAACTTAACTTATATGAATGTGAATACACACTTATAAGTTAAGGTTCGGGTTGCTTAAGCAACTCATCATATAAAAATAACCAATGCTAATTTTATATGATGAGGATCTGTTTGTATGTAATGTCACGTATGATAAGCAATGTAATGCTTATGCTATGATTTCACACAAGTGCAACACACATACACACGACTCTATACGCATAGACCTTTAGTTCTCCGGTTTGGCGTTAACTCTCAGGTACCTCTCGTAGTGTCAAACAGAGACAATGGGTTGGGTCACCCCACTCCTAGGCCGATATTCACACTACCCAACCAAGACCTTACGTACTACTCGGTACACCTAGCCAGGTGCTATAGAGCATCTTATGCTAATGCTGGAATCCACCAGTCTCTAAGGCTAAGTAAAGGGTCACTAGGAAGACGTCACCACGACACCAGCTGAGCTGACCCTCTAGACCACAACTACTTGTCAGGTCAACGTACTCCCGTCGGTGTGACGACTAGTGTAGTTCCGAAGACCCGCCACAACTTTTATGTACATGCACATATATGTATCACCTCAATCACTCGAGCCTCCAGCTCGCAGGACTAACCAGTCCTCCATATCATAACCATATCACAACCAAACCGAGCTTTAGCTGCCCGTACTATCCAGTTCTTTTAAACAAATCCTTATCATCCTCTGAGGGATGTGTACATAAGTTCTACTTATCTTTCTACTTAGTCAAATTTTTTCTAGAATTTAGTTGGACTTAGCAGATTTGGGTGGATCTTGGACTTCCAGAGGACTACCCAGTGAGGGGCTCGCAATGGTACTAGGAGGTATGATGTGATGACATCCCAAACCTCCCTTTCTCAAGATATTTAATCTTATTGGTGCCTACCCTTCCTTAAAGTCCTCTCTCAATGTTACTCTTATTATCCTATCATGGAGTCATAATCCCTTTAGGGGAGAATTGATCTATCACTTGAAACTCCATATGATCCACACCCTTAATTGTCCATATACTCTATCACTCGCCACCACTTAGATAATTGACCTAGGACCCAATTCAGAAGTTTAACATACTCCAAACATGTCACTAACCCATTTATGAACATGTCCTAGGTTCATTTTCAAGGATTACTCACTAGCTTACGTTTGTTATACACAACTCATTTCTAACTCTCTTAATCAAGTGAATGGTGTAAACTCCAATCACTCTAATCTATATGCTCCAAGATAATTTTAGAGATGCAACTTGTTGAAACCAATAAATTGGTCTCTCGAGGAGTTCGGGCCCTCAATAAGTTGAGGGGTGACCAACACTTACTCCTCCCAAGGGAGAGCTCTAGGCTAAGAGGCTAAGGAACTAGGAACAAGGTCAAGAGCTTAGCGAGGAGGTCCCACCACACACCCGGAAGATCTTAGAGTGCTTCCCCTCCCAAGCCAATGCTAAGCTTGGGCACCTTTGGAGGCTCTCCTCACCCACTAAAGAGACTTGGGGAGAGATATGGCAAAAGAGAGAAGTCCCTCCAAATGGTGCCCCTTGATCCTATTTATAGATTTCTGGACTTGGTCTGTCAATAGCCAGAAATTGGCCTACGAGATTACTAAAACACCCTCGGATTTGGCCTGCGAACAGCCAAATCCCGCCATTTCTGGGTGCTAAACGTAGACCACCCCTTATTCATGGGGCTTGGCGAGAGGGGGCAGGCAGCTCCCCATACTCTCGCTCCCCTTACTGGAGCTGGGGCGAGAGGGGGCAGGCGGCCCTCTCCTCTCGCCCCCCTTGCAGGGTGCGGGGGAGATAGGGGCTGGGGCCTCCACCTCTCGCCCCTTGCAAGGGGCAGGGATGAGAGGGGGCTGGGGCCTCCTGCTCCCGCCCCCCCCCCCTACAGGAGCGGGGGCGAGAGGGGGCGAGAGGGGGCGAGAGGGGGCGAGAGGGGGCTGGGACCTCCTCCTCTCACCCCCCTTACAGGGGAGGGGGCGAGAGGGGGCTGGGGCCTCCTCCTCTCTCCCCATTTGCAGGGGCGGGGGCGGGGGCGAGAGTGGGATGGGGCCTCCTCCTCTCGCCCCCCTTGCAGGGGCGGGGGCGAGAGGGGGATTTGGCCACCTCCGCTCGCCCCCCTTGCAGGGGCGGGGGCGAGAGGGGGTTAGGGCCTCCTCCTCTCGCCCCCCTTGCAGGGGCGGGGGAAAGAGGGGGTTGGTGCTCCTCCTCTTGCCCCCCTTGCAGGAGCGGGGGCGAGAGAGGGTTGGGGCCTCCTCCTCTCTCCCCCCTTGCAGGGGCGGGGGCGAGAGGGGGCTGGGGCCTCCTCCTCTGCAAGGGGGCGAGAGGGGGTTGGGGCCTCCTCCTCTCGTCCCCCTTCAAGGGGGGGCGAGAGGGGCGGGGGCCTCCTCTTCTCGCCCCCTTACAGGGGTGGGGGCGAGAGGGGGCTGGGGCCACCTCCTCTCGCACCCCTTATAGGGGTTGGGGCCTCCTCCTCTCACCCCCCTTGAAAGGGTGGGGGAGAGAGGGGACTGGGGCCCTCCTCCTCTCGCCTCCCTTGCAGGGGCGGGGGCAAGTGGGGGCAGGTGCCTCCTCCTCTCGCCCTCCTTACAGGGGCGGGGACGAGAGGGGGTGGGGGCCTCCTCCTCTCTCTCCCCTTGCAGGGGCGGGGGCGAGAGAGGGTTGGGGCCTCCTCCTCTCTCCCCCCCCCCCCTTACAGGGGTGGGGGAGAGAGGGGGTCAGGGCCTCCTCCTCTCGCCCCCCTTCCAGGGACGGGGGCGAGAGGGGGCTTGGCACCTCCTCCTCCCTCCCCTTATGGGCTGGGCGAGCGGGAGACCTCTGCCTCCACCGCTCGCCCCCCTCTCCATGTCTGTGACCATGCTAAAAATAATGTCCTAAAGGGCCCTTGGATCCCAGGGGTCCACTCAGCGAATACAGGGTTGTACACAATCCCCGCTCTTTTCGAGCAGGGTACACGCTCCGAAAGAAAAGTCCAACCCTGCATATTCGGTGAGTGGCGCTGAATGAAAATGAGAAGACCCCACATCGTTCCTGTGAAAATTTGCTCAAGCTTCCCAGAGAGTCCATCCTACCCTACCGGCTAGTGAGAGCCCGGATAGCGGAGCCACCTAGGGGGAAAAATACTTACCATCCCCGAGAGGCCTTCCTACCCTGCCGGCTAGTGAGAGCCCGGCTTGCGGAGCCACCTCGGGGGAAAATACCTACCCTCCCAGAGAGTCCTTCCCACCTCGCCGGCTAGTGAGAGCCCAGCTAGCGGAGCCACCTCGGAGTAAAAAACACTCAGCCTCCCCACCTCGCTGGCTAGCGAGAGCCCGGCTAGCGGAGGCACCTCGGGGGAAAAAATACTTACTCTCCCCGAGAGGCCTTCCTACCATGCCGGCTAGTGAGAGCCCGGCTAGTGGAGCCACCTCGGAGGAAAAACACTTAGCCTCCCCGAGAGGCCTCCCCACCTCGCCGGCTAACGAGAGCCCGGCTAGCGAAGCCACCTCGGGGGAAAAATACTTACCCTCCCTGAGAGGCCTTCCTACCCTGCCGGCTAGTGAGAGCCCGGCTAGCGGAGCCACCTCAGGAGAAAAAATACTTAGCCTCCCCGAGAGGCCTCCCCACCTCGCTGGCTAGCGAGAGCCCGGCTAGCGGAGCCACCTCGGGGGAAAAAACACTTAGCCTCCCCGAGAGGCCTCCCCACCTCGCTGGCTAGCGAGAGCCCGGCTAGCGGAGCCACCTTGGGGGAAAAATACTTGAGAGAACTTCCGGCCACCGAGCGGTTCCCGACCCTGCCAGCTTGATGGAGCCTGGTCAGCGGTCCAGCATCGGGGCTAAGTACATTGAGACCTTCCTTCCACCAAGCGGTTCCTGGCCCTACCAGCTAGGTGGGAGCCTGGTCAGCGGGCCAGCATCGGGGCTAAGTACTTTGAGACCTTCCTGCCACCGAGCGGTTCCCGGCCCTGCCAGCTAGGTGGGAGCCTGGTCAGCGGGCCAGCATCGGGGCTAAGTACTTTCAGACCTTCCTGCCACCGAGCGGTTCCCGGCCCTGCCAGCTAGGTGGTAGCCTGGTCAGCGGGCCAACATCAGGGCTAAGAACTTTGAGACCTTCCTGCCACCGAGCAGTTCCCAGCCCTGCTAGCTAGGTGGGAGCCTAGTCAGCGGGCCAGCATTGGGGCTAAGTACTTTGAGACCTTCCTGCCACTGAGCGGTTCCCGGCCCTTCCAGCTAGGTGGGAGTCTGGTCAGCGGGCCAGCATCGGGGCTAAGTATCTTGAGACCTTCCGGCCACCGAGCAGTTCCCGGCCCTGCCAGCTAGGTGGGAGCCTGGTCAGCGGGCCAGCATCGGGGCTAAGTACTTCTGAAACATCCGGCCACCGAGCGATTCCCGGCCCTGCCAGCTTGGTGGGAGCCTGGTCAGCGGGCCAGCATCGGGACTAAGTACTTTGAGACATTCCTGCCACCGAGCGGTTCCCAACCCTGCCAGCTAGGTGGGAGCCTGGTCAGCGGGCTAGCATCGGGGCTAAGTACTTTGAGACCTTCATGCCACCGAACGGTTCCTGGCCCTGCCAGCTAGGTGGGAGCCTGGTCAGCGGACCAACATCGGGGCTAAGTGCTTTGATACATTCCTGCTACCGAGCGGTTCCCGGCCCTGCCAGCTAGGTGGGATCCTGGTTAGCGGGCCAGCATCAGGGCTAAGTACTTCTAAAACATCCGGCCACTGAGCGGTTCCCGGCCCTGCCAGCTTGGTGGGAGCCTGGTCAGTGGGCCAGCATCGGGGCTAAGTACCTGGAAAAATTTCATAACTTTGATTATCATATTACATGTGAGGAAAACTAAGTCTGAAAGTAAACCACCATACTACATTGACTTAAAGAAAAAAAACTAAGTATGAGAACTAAAACTTGGTCTCCTACTCCCAGGTCTGATCTTCCTCGACCTCTTCTGGTTATTGTTGTTGCTGCTGCCTCGGACCCCTCGCCTCCCTTAATTCTAAGAACTCAGGGCAGGCGGACATCGCATGACCCTCCTCATTGTGGAAGTAACAGTAAAGTAACTCAACCATATCCCATCTTCTTCCTCTTCTTTCTGCTTTCCTGTCTCTCCTCCTTATTCCTCCGCCAATTGCCATGGCCTGCTGAGGTGGTGGAGAGGGTGCTTTTGATCCCTGCCTCCACCCTGGGGGGTCAGGCCTCTCTCCCTGGAAGTTTCCCTCTTCTCGGTCGACCTTCCTCTTGGGAGCCTCCTTCCTCCCCCCCCCCCCCCCCCCCCCTGCTACCTTGCCTCCGGCTCACTCAGCTTGGTCAACCTTCTTGCGAACTCCGGGTTGTCCTCCTCACTCTCGATTTCTTCCGCTACCCTTTCCACCACCTCCTCAAAAGACAAAGGAGCCCTCCTCTTGAGGTCCATCTTGAAGAATCCTCCTCGCAGCCCCACGATGAAAGTGAGTTGGAGGGTGTAGCCTGACACCTCTTGGGTGAGAAGAACCTCCTCCTGGAACCGATCCACGTAGTGAGTCAGTGACTCCCTTGGCTCTTGCTTGATTTTGAAGAGTGCTTTGACATCCTTCTTCCTCTTCCTTGACGTCGAGAAACGCAGTAGGAAACCTCGACGCAAGTCTTCGAAGGCATAGATAGATCCCGCAGGGAGCTGGTGGAACCAATCTCTTGTCTTCTCCTTCAGAGTGGTCGC
Organism: Dactylorhiza incarnata; assembly: GCA_033032865.1. Classification (NCBI taxonomy): domain Eukaryota; kingdom Viridiplantae; phylum Streptophyta; class Magnoliopsida; order Asparagales; family Orchidaceae; genus Dactylorhiza; species Dactylorhiza incarnata. The sequence continues at coordinate 3,732,492 of JAWHQI010000078.1, forward strand.
GAAGAGACGACACTTGAAAGCGTTTGACATGGGCCTAATGGAGAACATGTCCTCAAACCACTGCAGGTGCAGGACTGGGTCATCCTTGCCGGAGTAGTAAGACATCTCCAGCCCTCCGAACCCCTCTGGAATCGGGGCCGAGAGGATCAACTCACACAAAGGACTTCCCTTGCTCGCCCCTTTTTGGGGCTGGGCGAGTGGGGGTATGACACCTTCCCACTCCCCACTTGGGGCTGGGCGAGTGGGGGCCTGGCACCTCCCCACTCGCCCCCTTGGGGATGGGCGAGTGGGGGCCTGACACCTCCCCACCGCCCCCTTGGGGCTGGGCGAGTGGTGGCCTGGCACCTCCCCACTCGTCCCTCCTTGGGGACCGGGCGAGTGGGGGCCGAATGCCTCCCCACTCCCCCCCCCCCCCCCCCCCGCTGGTACCTCCTTCTTGGATTGTTGGTCAGGAGTGCTCTCGCCCCCTGCTGAGGCGGGACCTCCGGACCACCTCCTCTCCTGCATTCGCCTATCGCGGCAAAAACTACCTGCAAGGTCTGCAGGACCTCCTGCTTGAAATTTTCAAACATCTCCAACGTCACTCCAGCCACCGGGGCTGCGAGTGGCCTGGGTCGGATCCTCCACCTCCAGCCATGGAGCTCAGCTTGAGAATTTCTTGAGTTGGTCACTCTCCACGCTCACCGCACCATAATGTTGAAACCAATAATTTGGTCTCTCGATGAGTTCGGGCCCTCAACAAGTTGAGGGGTGACCAACACTTTCTCCTCCCAAGGGAGAGCTCTAGGCTAAGAGGCTAAGGAACTAGGAACAAGGCCAAGGGCTTAGCGAGGAGGTCCCACCACACACCCGGAAGATCTTAGAGCGCTTCCCCTCCCAAGCCAATACTAAGCTTGGACACCTTTGGAGGCTCTCCTCACCCACTAAAGAGACTTGGGGAGAGAGATGGCAAAAGAGAGAAGTCCCTCCAAATGGTGCCCCGTTGGTCCTATTTATAGATTTTAGGACTTGGTCTGTCAATAGCCAGAAACTGGCCTATGAGATTACCAAAACACCCTCGGATTTGGCCTGCAAACAGCCAAATCCCGCCATTGCGGGGCGCTAAACGCAGACCACCCCTTATTCTTGGGGATGGGCCAGAGGGGGCAGGTAGTTCCCCTTACTCTCGCCCCCCTTACTGGAGCTGGGGCGAGAGGGGGTAGGCGTCCCTCTCCTCTCGCCCCCCTTGCAGGGGGCGGGGGCGAGAGGGGGCTGGGGCCTCCTCCTCTCGCCCCCTTGCAAGGGGCGGGGGCGAGAGGGGGTTGGGGCCTCCTCCTCTCGCCACCCTTACAGGGGTGGGGGCGAGAGGGGGCTGGGGCCTCCTCCACTCGCCCCCTTATGAGGGCGGGGGCGAGAGGGGGCTGGAGCCTCCTCCTCTCGCCCCCTTACAGGGGAGGGGGCGAGAGGTGGCTGGGGCCTCCTCCTCTCGCCCCCTTGTAGGGGCAGGGGCGAGAGGGGGTTGGGGTGTAACATCCCCCAAACAACTAGACCCCTAGAGTGGTTTTGTCATGACTAGGTCATGACAAAACCCTAGGAAGCTTGAAGAGATCACTTGGCCTTAGGATTGAAGGAGAAGAGCACCTTGGTCTGCAAATAGCAATTTCTAGTTACCAAGCTTATGGTTGGACTTTAGGGCCTCACCTTGACCCTTTGACCCCACCATGGCACACCTAACCCTTTGGAGGGTCCCTTAGAGCATCAAGGACCCATTGGGGTCAACCAAAGAGGCCAAATTTGACCAAAGTCAACCTTAATCATAAATTGGTCAAAGTACCCTAATTAGGGTCAATTGGCATCCACCATGCCAAATTGACCTTTCCCCTACTCTTATAAGGTTATTAGGGACTCAATGGACCAAAAATCTCCATCATGGGGCCACCAATTTGACCTAAGTCAACTCTAGCCCTATTTTAGTCAAATTTCCCTAATGTGGGTCAATTGACCCCCACTTTGCCAAACTGACCCTACCTAGACCTTCCTAATACTTAGGGGAGGCCAATGGGTCACTAACCACCCATTGGGGCCAACCCAAATGGTCAAATTGACCAAAGTCAACTCCACCCTAAATTTAGGTCAAAATGACCTATTTTGACCTAATCAAGCCCAATCCACTTGGGCTAGATTCAATTGAGATGGTCCACCACCTAATGGGGTTGGGAATTACTAAAATTGCCATGCAAGTTTAGAGAATTCAGCCAGGAGAGAGAAAATCCCATTTTCCCCATAAATGGAGGAGAGGGAAAGAGAGAAGTAATGGCATTCATGGCCAAGGGGAGGCCAAAGGCTCTCCCAATTGATGGGGATTCATCTCCCCTGGATGTTACAAGAATTTTAGGAGTTTTTCCAGCCCACATGGGGGCTGAAATGGGGGAGTTTTCACCATGGCCGAAATTAGGCTTAATGGTCATTAATGGCCATGGCCGAAATTCCCCCCCCCCCCCCCCCCCCCCTCAAATTCCCCCTATACAGCCCCCATTCTCAAATCTAACTCCACCATTAGCTTCAAAAGGTGGATGTCAGTTGAAATCATATATTGGATCGAAGGTTTTGGTGGAGAATGGAGAGACCGGGCAAGCTCGCCGGAGAAGGGAAAAGCCATGGCCGAACACGCAACCATCGTTGTCGGGCTCCAAGAAGGTCTGGTTCTTCTCCTCTACCCTAGTGGATAGATCTACATCTATTGCTTGCAAGATTTAAGGCCAATTGGCCCTAGATCATGTGAGCCAAAAACTCCATTTTTGGAGCTTTTTCCTCTTGTCTAAACCCCTATTTCCGGCCACCACCGGCCGGCCAAGCCTCCCATCGCCGGCCACCATCTCAAGGAAGGTGGTGGTGGCATTATCCGGCCGGGGAGGGGCATGGGTGGCCAGGAAAACCACTTCCAAAACTGCCCAGGTCAGAGCAATCTCAGCCGTCGGCTAAAGGAAGAAGAAAGTGGGATGTCGTCCATTTCTGCATCAAGATGTGTGCTGCAGTTTTGTTTTTTTATTTCGTATTTCTATCATTTATTTTGCTGTACATAGATTAATTTATTAAAAATACTTAGGCCCCTCTACAGAAAAAGTAGTCAACATCAAAGTTGTATCCCTTGGAGTCTACTTTATTTTAAAATTTGTTTCAGCCCAAAAGGAGTTCTGTAGCTCCATGTAGGTCCATTTTGGTGGGACTAGTCCCTAGTGTAGGACAGCCACCATTTCTTGAATAAATTTTGATTGGGTCATGGGATTGACTTGAAAATTGAAACCTAGGCTACTTATATCAACCCCCTTATTATATCAAAAGATGGGAATTTTAGGAGAATCTTTTTCTAAGGTCTTTGTAATAATTTCATAAATCAAATATTAATTAACCATTGGGTCAAATGACCTCCAATCCCCTCCAAATTTTGGTGGGTGCTTCTTAGGGTTATCACATGACCCTGGTAAAAATCTCAGCCCAATTGAGACTGATTTAGTTTGGAAATTGGTTAACCTAAGTTGGGTCTAATTAGGTCAAAATTAGGGCATGGTGTTTATCTTGGGGTATGGTGGTCAGAACTCATCACCATGAGTTAAAACCTTGGCCACTGGTTTAAGATCACCTAAAACACCTTCATAAGTAAGATGGGGTGGTGTAGAGGTGGATATGCCCTAGGACCCTAGTCTTACCCCTTGGGGTGCAGATAGAGCTTTGTGAAGGACATGTGGTCAAAAGCTATAGAATGGCCATGGAACCTAGGAGATATGTTCATGGGATGTATTTATGCCCTAGGGAATTTTGAGAGAATTTTAGGAGAATTTATTCCTCCAAAATTAGGTCATAACCCCTTTAGGTAAACTTCTTTTAAGAGATATTTACATGCACAAATGATCTTGGATGAAGATGAAATCTTGGTGGTGCCTTTTCAATCATATTTTAGACCCCTGGTAATTTTGTATAATTTATTTTATGATTTAACTAGTACTTCATCCTCAAGGCACCTATTTTGTCTCAATCTTAAGAAATATAAATAAGGGTCCAAAACTCTCTGGAAAAATGTGCAACTTGGTGATAGGGCATTTCAGAGCACTAGGAAGTTCTGTAAATATTTATATAATTTTTGGAAATTGTTATCAGTAGGCTACTTCACAGCTTGTGCAAATTAGAAATTATTTGGATTAATTAATTCAGTGAGGGAATGATTCCCATAAATTGTGAAACTCTGTAATTAAGCTTTTCTGGACACAATAGAGGTCTGGTAAATTTTCTCTAATTTTGGCATAAGTATTCTTGGTAGTTCCTTCATAAATCTTAAAGTTTGGATAGATGATAAATATTAAAAACAGAGGACATTTCCTTACTGTAAAATTGTGATATTCATTACTAACTGATATTTTGGCATGATAGATTTATCTTAATTTTATGGGAGCCATATCATAAGAATACCTTACACTTCATGCTCATATTCATACTTGGCAAATATTAGAGAAATGATAATAAATGCAAATAACTAAGGAAAAATATGAATCTCTGGATTTAGTTCTAAAACATCATAATAGACCTCCAGTGAATATCTTGAGTCAATTGAATAAATATTTGGAGTACCTCTACTTATAAGCTTCATATAGTTAGTTTGGTCTGCGTATAGTAAAAATGTGAAATTTGGATATTTAGGGGACTACCAAGTGGAAGTGGCATGTAGTTGGTGTACATGGTCAGGTTGAAGAGATTGAAGGTCACCAAAAGGAGTTTAGGTGATGAGGGTGTGCTTGGTGAGTTAAGGGTAAAGTTGTACTCGGGATTGACGAAGAATCGTCTTTCCCCTTAGAAGGTCATAAAATATGTAGAGTAATTCAGGAGAAATGACAAGAAGGGTCTTCGGTATTGGACAGTAATTCAGGAGAAATGACCAGCAGGTTAGCCATAGGATTTTATGGCTCGGGATATAGTAGAACATGTTTGCATGTGCATAAAGGTGGCGGGTCTTCGGTATTGGACAGTCGTTCACACCAACGTTAATGCGTTGACTCGGCAAGTGTGGAATTTGCACTTAGCCATAAAAGTCTGGTGGTCCAGCCAGTAATAGTACGCAGATGCTCCGCGGTTTTGTGTTGAGGCATACGATAGGTCTAGGTTAGGTAGTGTGAATACCAACCTAGAGGTGGGCGAGGCCCAACCCACCGCTTCTGTTTGCCACTATGGGAGTATCCTAGGAGTCTTGCTAGCTCCAAAAAGGGGGAACTAAAGGTCTGTGCGCATAGAGTCGTAGTGTGTGAGTTGCACTTGTGTGCACATAACATTTAACAGCATACCTTGCATGTCATGGCATAAACATTGCATTTCAACCCCTACCCCTACCGTATAAGTCAGTTATGGGACTTCTTATACGATAGGCCTTGCTAAACGACCCCTTGGTCTATAGGTTTATATGGGCATTCCTATAAATCAATGGTTATTTTTCTATTATATACATGTCTTTACTTACTACACTTTACTTATTCTTTACATGCTCTTACTATGCTCCTTTACTGCTTCAATTATATATATACACATGTGTAGTGTAGAAATATTCCATGTATGCCCCTGTCACCTGCTATTGTTTATACCCCTTGCTGTCCTCCGCTTCATCCTCCCACACGGTGCCTAGGAGCCATTGGGGGTGGGGTGGAGAACATAACACTTAGTCTTTTTGACTAACGGCCGGTGGACCATATCATTTTAGGGGATCGAGGAGACGCAGCAGCACCAGAGGCCGGTGCAGACAGAGGCGGACCAGTCTAGTACAGGAGAACAAGTTTCAGGATCAATGAGTGATTAGTAGTTATCTTCCACGAGTGATCTTGTAGTGAGGACATGCTGTACAGGGCATGAGCCCTTTATTATTTTAACCTTCTGTCTTTGATTTCGGTTATGATCACGTGGACATTTATATACAAATATAGCATGTGATTTGTGGGCTTGAACTTCTATTGATTGTTTATACTTTTCTACTTCTGTGATTGATATGGCCGACAGGATCGGCGTTTTGTAGTGGAGACCTTCCCGAGTGATGGTGTCACCGCAAAGCGGCTGTTTTGGGCATAAGACCTAGTTTTTTTTAAGAAAAAAAGGGTCTTACATGGGGCCTCCTCCACTCGCCCCCCTTCCAGGGGCGGGGGCGAGAGGGGGCTGGGGCCTCCTCCTCTCGCCCCCTTTGCAGGGGCGGGGGCGAGAGGGGGATGGGGCCTCCTCCTCTCGCCCCCCTTGCAGGGGCGGGGGCGAGAGGGGGCTGGGGCCTCCTCCTCTCGCCCCTTTGCAGGGGCAGGGACGAGAGGGGGTTGGGGCGTCCTCCTCTCGCCCCCCCCCCCCCCCTTGCAGGGGCGGGGGTGAGAGGGGGCTGGGGCCTCCTCCTCTCACCCCCCTTGCTGGGGTGGGGGCGAGAGGGGGCTGGGGCCTCCTCCTCTCGCCCCCTTGCAGTGGCGGGGGCGAGAGGGGGTTGGGGCCTCCTCCTCTCACCCCTCTTGCAGTGGCGGGGGCGAGAGGGGGTTGGGGCCTCCTCCTCTCGCCCTCCTTACAGGGGCGGGGGCGAGAGGGGGCTGGGGCCTCCTCCTCTCGCCCCCTTGCAGGGGCAGGGGTGAGAGGGGGCTGAGACCTCCTCCTCTCGCCACCCCTTCCAGGGGCGGGGGCGAGAGGGGGTTGGGGCCTCCTCCTCTCCCCCCCCCCCCCCCCCCCCCCCCCCCAGGGGCGGGGGCGAGAGGGGGCTTGGCGCCTCCTCCTCCCTCCCCTTATGGGTTGGGCGAGCGGGAGACCTCCGCCTCCACCGCTCGCCCCCCTCTCCATGCCTGTGACCATGCTAAAAAATAATGTCCTAAAGGGCCCTTGGGTCCCAGGGGTCCACTCGGCGAATACAGGGTTGTACACAACTTGATCACCCTAATGTTCAATTAAGAATCCATTATTTTCTTAAGTGATTCCACTGGTCAAATCAACAAATTATGTTTTCACTATACGCAGGCCAATATTGTTCACATTGTGTTATTCAAGTCATGAATGAGTAACCATCAAACCTACATGGCCAATACATCTAAAATAAATTCCAGAGGTTCAACATGTCATGAAAAGTAATTTTCCAGAGATTCAAATATTTCGTAACTTAATTTGGCCAAAATTCATTATTAACAAATATGTGACACTTAGTCAATTTACACATGAAGTACTGAATTCAAATGTCCAATTATTCTAAATAAATTATCACAAATGCATATTGACAAAATAATGTGTTGGACAGAGTTTCATAATTTTCCCTATATAATTTGTCCATAATTTCAATAAATGAATATTAAACCTCAAGTGTCACTTTACAAAAGAGGTACATAAATTAACTTTTCAAAAATTCCATAAAAATTACGAGAGGTTCATAATGCTACAAAAATTATCTATCCAGAGATTTAGAATTTTCCAGGACGTTTTGACCATAGATAATTCAAACATACATAAGTGTGACAAATGAAATTATTGATATCCCTCAAGGTAAAAGACTCCCAAAAATTCTAATAAAATTTGCAGGAATGTAATATGACCTAACATGTCATGTGACAGAAAATAATAATTTCCCTAAGTGATTTGGTCACTTTTATTCCATTAATTCAAGTTGTGACACGTTTACCATTAAATAAAAACCTAGGATTTATAACTCTAAACAATCCTAATCTCACCAGAGATGATAAATTTCCTCATAACATTTACATGGCCAAAATTTCATTGACATGCATCAAGTCATTTGTGATAAAATCACAAACACAAATTTGTGCTACATGCACACCAAATTTCATTAACTAGATTTTCATGCAAGTGGAATTCACTCACATGCAGAGCTCCAAATGGTTTCAAATTTTTACCAGAGTCTTATGATACCCTAATCTATATACCACCCATGATTTGTGTCAAATTGAAGTGATCTAGCCATAGATCTATCATGTGCATGATTTATTAAATAGTTTCTAAAACTATAGAAAAATACTTTCCAAAAATTCTGATTATTGTACAGTAGCTGTATATAGGTATGACTCATACATGTCCAAAACTTCAGACCAATTGGATAAGTACTGAGTTGAGAATCTCCATTTTAGTTTCTACGACACCTTTAGGACACCCTCCACTAAAATGGAGATTATGGGGGATGTAGGGCACCAATTGAGGTGATCTAAAATTCCATGGGAACTAGAGACAAAGGGCTACAAATTTGATGTTTATGACTAGAACTGATTCGACATCTGTAGTACTCAAAAATAGGTTTGAAAATCTGTGTAAATGTGTGACAGATTTAATAAACATTAAATAAACCATATACCATATAATCCAGCGCGAATTTTGAAGTAGATCAAGTGAAATCTGGTCATCTTCTCCACTCAGCCAAGGGTTGAGATTCAACCGACCTAGAGCTTCTTCTAAAGCAATTTCCCAACCACCACCTTCCCTCCATGGCCGACCACCACCACCACCACCTATGTTGAGGTGGTGGCTCGCATTTTGGGGGCGATTGCCGGTCGGAAAAGCTACATGAAAAGGGATTTAGGGGGGTAAAAAAACCCAAAAAATTGGTTTTCATGGAGGTGGATCTAGCTCTATTGAGCCCAAATCCATTCCTAAATGATCTAAAGATCTAGCATGAGAGGAGAGGAGAAGAAACCGACCTCCAATCGGGCTTGATGGTGGTTGTTTCTAGGATTTGCCACGGCCGCCCTTTCAAGTTGTGCTCCTTGCCGATCCCTTGATTCTCCACCAAAAGCTTTGATCCAAAGATCGATTTCAACTGCTCTCTCCCTTCTGAAGCTAATGGAGGGGTTAATTAGAGGTGGGGAGACTAAACATTGCATTGCCAATAATGGTCATTTCGGCCAATGTGAAAACCCTTTGAATTCTTCCTCCACCTGGCCGGGGAAAGGTTAGCAACTGTCTAGAATTCAATGGGGAGTTGAGGGGATGCATTGGGAGGGAAGATTGAAGATTGAATTCCCATTGGCATTCAACAATGAATGCTCCATTGAAAACATTCCCAAAAATTGGGGAAAACCTTAAGGCTTCATTTGGTTGAGCGGTTGCGGTTGTAAAAGCAGTTGTTGTAAATGCAGGTTTGTAAATGGAGGTGTTGGAAATTTGTTGTTGGAAATGGAGTTCTATTTGGATAGTCTGTGTTTGCAGAGATGTTCAAAATAGAGAACCGTTTGACAAAACCACAGTGACGTTTTATAAATATTTTTTGTTAAAAAATATTTTATATAATATATATATATTATTTTATATTAATATATATAATATTTATTAATATAGTTTATAATTATTTTTTCTATATAAACTATATATATTAATATATAAAATGTTACTGTTAAAATTATATTAATGTTAAAAGTATATTAATATAAATATTTATATTTTATATTTTATTAATAGGCTAATGTTACTGTTAAAATTATAGTCTGTATTTTATTAATAAATTATATTTATATATTTTATTTTATTTATTTTATTAATGTTACTGTTAAATTAAATCCTAATGTCCTAAGTTTTTTTTATTTCCCTGCAGGCGGCGGCGGGGGAGGAGGAGGCGGAGCCAAGCCAAGCTTCAACACCTCCTCTGGTGGCGGTGACCTCCAGATGGAGAAGCAGAGCTTGGCGGAGGAGGAGGCAGAGGAGGAAGCGGAGCCGGTCTCAACTCCACCTCCGACGGTGGTGACCGCGGCGATTTAGCGGCGCTTGGAGAAGCGTCGCGGAAACAACAACGACGTTTTAAAAGCGCCGCTAAAGGCATTAAAAACGTCGCGAAATGCCTAATTTGTTGTAGTGCCTCCAGGAGTAGGAGGTGCTAGAGCTTCGCGGAGCCGGTCTCAACTCCTCCACCTCCGACACGAACCCTGGATTCCGTCGGAGAAGAAGCAGCAAGATGGAGTTCCTACTCGCGGCGACGGAAGAGATGGCGGAGCGGTTGCGATGTTTCCTTCGCAATTTTCTCCTTCCTCCCAGAAACGCGACAAACCGGAGCACTTTCGCAAGGTTTCAGCCCGTGACTTTTACAGCTTGAAGAAACGCAGCGCGATTCGAACATTTGGCGGAAAAACAAATGAGATTATTCACGGGCATTGCGTTTTGGTGAAACGAGTTGGCTAAAAATGCCGAACCAAATGAACCCTAAATCAACTATGCCATGTCACCACCTCCAGAAATTGGATGGCATGGGTGGTAAATAAGATCATGGTCTATAGGGTGGGTTGTCCACGTAGGCAAGGCCCATGGAAATTAATCAAATTCCCATATTTTCCATTTTAGGCCTAATTTGACAAAGGTTGACTTTCATGGTTGACTTGGTCAACCAATGGTGGGGTTAACCCAGTTAGATATTCATGGGTCCTATGACACCATGCCATGTTAGTTGGCTCATGGTGGGGTCCACATTGGGCCAATTAACCCATTTATGGTTGATTTGACCTAAATTGACCTAAGTTTGACTTTGGTCAAATTGAGTGATTTGGTTGACACCATGGTGTGGTTTATGGTCCATTGACTCCCAAATAAGGTTAGGAAGGTAGTGGTGGGGCCAATCTGATTAATTAAAGCCCAATTTAGTAATTTAGGGTTGAATTGGGCTAAGTTGGCCCAAAGTTGACTTTGATCAATTTCATGAAATTGGGTGAGCCCAATGTACTATTTCTGACCTAATGACCTCCCTTAGTAGTTTGGAGGGTATGAGTGAGGTCAATTTGGTAAATTGGAGTCTAATTGACCCATATTATGGTTGGTTGACCTAGATAGGTCAAGGGTGGTTTAGGTGATTTCTCAGGGTCACATATGCTTCTATGGTCAATTTCCTGCCCTAGATCATATGTCATGGCACTTCTTATGACCTAATCCACACTAGGGGCCTAGAAGGAAATGAGATGTTACACTCGGCGGCATCTCTAGCGCCAACGATAACCCACATAGATTGTTGTTTTTGTTCGATTGCACACCTGTAAACCTGCACATTATAACCAATACAAGTAAGATCAATTAAAACACGGGATTTGTTATTATCAAACCCGAGTGATGCATAACCCATGTTCCAACAATCACAACACGCATGGTCGAGTGCATGATCGCACACAAGATGCACGATCAAAAGGAATGACACTTGAGATCAACCTGTAGCCACAACAGGGGCGCACAGTCGTGTCTCTATATGCACACAGTCGTCATTAATTCAAAAATCGACACACAACTATCCTAGATTTCGACGAATGTCGACTCGGGAGGTTGCATGTTTTGACGCATGATCAAGCCTTAAGAAGTGCTTGATGGTGCATGAAGGAAATTTTATTTATTATCTACAAGTTTGATTTAATGCTTTTCCATGCGTGATGTCTGCTTGTACATGAATATTAATGTGTTCAAATTGATGAAAATCTGGGCATTACAGACGCGCAAAGGCGCATTCTGCTTAGCGACGCACGAGAGAGCAATATGCTGTGAAAGTCTTTATTTAATGGTAGCTAATTACCTAGAGGGGGTGAATAGGTTATTTTAAAATCTATTTACAATTCTTGATAAAATCCTAATTGAATGTGAATAATGATCAGAGCTTTCAAGAAACAAACACAAACACATAGAATTTTATAGTGGTTCCCATATCTAGGGTAATCCACTTTCCCCCTTCTCCCCTCTAGCAGTGTGCTAGATAGGGCTTATATCTCCTCCAGTTCTCAGACCATCAAAAAGGTCTTACGGCTCAGATCTCAACAAATCTTACAGTCTCAGATCTCAACAGATCCTACACTCTCAGATCTCAACAGATCCTACAATCTCAGATCTCAACAGATCCTACCTCAGCCTTTATAACAATAGGCTTACACTCAGATTCACCCCTGAATCTTACAACTAAGATCACAACTGATCCTACACCTAAGATCTTTGAAAGATCCTACACTCAGATCTGACAACTCAGATCCTACAGGAATTGAAAGAAGTAGAAATATCACTTAGACTCAGATTCTCCAATGTATTGAGTCTTCTTGATCTATCTGAATGATCAAACAGAAATCTTCAACAGAACAGCAACAGCGAAATGGTCTTCTTGAATTGCACAGGCTGTGATGACTGTTCTTCTTTAGGAAGACAGATTCTTCCTCCTTGACCTTCTCTCTTCAGAAATAATATCAGCACCAGATTGTTGAAGGGATTTCTTCAAGTTAGAACGATTCTGAAAGAGGAGATGGCTTCTTCAGATTCTTCCTCAGATTTTGCCTTGAACAACGGAGAAGATGATTGCTTCAATTAGGAATATTGAACTCTTAAATCATAAGTCATGTCTTCTATTTATAACACGCCATCCGCGACATCTGAGACGCTCCTCCACGTTAGCATGACATCAGATCTTCAACGGTCTTTAATGGCTTCAGAATTGACGAGGAGTTTAGACATGGTCATCATCTCGGCATGGCTCAGCTTGCTGTAGATGTACTGTTACACAATTCTTAACTCAGAGCTTTTCAGGAAGAGGGCGTTGAGCAATGTGTATCTCTGTCGACGCTTCTTATTCCATGACGTCGAGCGATATTCCTTGGCTCGACGCTTCTTGACTTGGTCTCAGATCTTCAGTCAGCGACCTTGCCTTTTGATACAGCAGACATGGGTCGACGCTTCTGGGTCACAGGCGTCGAGCGATGTGTGGTGTCTCGACGCTTGTGAACTTAGATGAATTTCTTGAGCACCTAGCTTGACCTGATCTCCTGCACAGTGATTCTAGAAAATATATCAAATACATTCTGAGGTATATCTTTGACTTAGGAATGGACTTCTGCAAATCTAGGACATTGTGGGCAATGGTCCCAACAATCTCCCCCTATTTGAAGAAGTGATAACCTTAGTCAATGATACGCCCCTTTTTACAAAGATAATCAATATTTTCTGCACAGGTAATCATAATATGGTGAGTATAACACTTTATAAAATCAGATTACCATAACATTCTAACAAAAGAAATTATCTCAGACATGATTTATAATATGAGCACAAAATCACAAATTACATGATCTACATCACAAGCAATTCAGAATAAATCATGTAAATGTAAGGAAAATCACATCACAGGCATATAATATATGATGATAATAAAAGATAGTTTACTCTGGGAGCTCATCAAGATTGTCCAAAAATATATCAAATACATTCTCTGAGAACTTTTAAGAAAAAAAAATCAAATCCTATTGCTGTTCAGGTTCCTTGATATCTATTCCTCTCTTGGCTTTCTTGGATAGGGCTTCAACAACTTCTTTCCTTCTCTTGAAGTAGCCAAACGGCTTTGGGAAATATCTGATTGGCTCCTTATCACTTGCCTGAACTTTCCCAGCAACCTGTCAACTTTGAACTTTATCTTCAGCTCCTCCTGATCCCTGTGCTTCATCCACTAAGCTTCAGAGTACCATTTCTCCCTTTCTCCTGGATTTCCTTTCACAGCTTCCCATGCTGCCAGAATCATTTCCCTTGATAAGGGAGACCAATGTTCATAATCATCCCTTGCTTCAACTTCTTCTCTGAATTTCCTTTTGCTAGATTCTACTTGTTCATAAGTAATGTTCTTTCTCTTGTGCTTATCTTCAGGACTGTACATCTTTGCAATTTGCTTTTGAATTTGTGTAGGAGAAGCAGGCTTAGATTCAGATACTTGATCATCATAGTATATGGGAGGATGGCCTAAAGTTTCTCTTATGGAATTAGTGGTCCAAATAGCATGCTCAGAGCTGGCTTTAATCATTGACCTCTCCCCCTTTATGACCTCTTCAACTATATGATCTCTTAGAACATTTTTTTGAAATCTAATCTGACCCTCCAGATGATTTACTCCTCCTTCAATAGTTTTATTAACTTTAAGAAGATGATCATCAATGGTATATGTATTCATTTTTACTTGATCCTTTAGGGTAGAGGAGCTCACATCAACCTTGGCTAGCATATCAGCATTATGTTTTTGCAACCTTGCTTCTATTTTGGCAGTGCCTGTTAGAATTTGAGCAACTTGTTCTTTGTATAATGATGCGCAAATCCTGCACACCGCTATAGGCGGTAGCGAGACTGCGATCCGAACGGCAGTGAACCGGTCGTTGTCAAGTAATAATATGAGGAAGTAAATCCCCAAGTATCGAATCTCTCAAGGAACACAGTAAGGTGGAGTTAACGTTCGAGGAAGGACTTGAGATCGAAGTCCTTTGGGTCGGATGAATTGCGGACACGGGGGTTGATTTGGTTTGTGGAAAATAAAGAGAAAAAGCTACAACTACTCCTATGCAATGCCGTTATGCAATGCTTCGCTCGGCGGGATGGAAGACTACGTAGGCCTTGAACGCGCTACTTCGTAAGGGCGGATGGACGAGTAGGCAAGCGGATCGAACTATGCAGGCCTTGAGCGCGCTGCTTCGTTAGGCGGGATGGGGTACGGGCCGCGATGCCACGCTTCGGTAGGCGGATGGACGAGTAGGCTAACAGAATGAGGGTCGCAAGCACCTCTTCGACAAGCACGCCACTAGCAATTGCTAGTGCGGCACACGAACGTGACGGCGGGATGGAGGATGGAATGGGGCGCACCTCAAGCAACTCAAACAACAAATATTTCACATAGACATGAAATAAATAGAAATACAACTAGTTTAAGTGCCACTTCATCATAATAATGAGATCTAAAACATATACACATCAATAAGAGAAGAATAAGGCAAGAAATCGACTGAATCCGAAGTCTCGTTGTAGATTCACGGTTGGAATCGCCGGGTTGTCAATCCGCGTCCAAGCTCGGTCCGCAACTACGTCCGGGGTAGAGAAGGGCTGTCACACCTCCCAATGGACCCGTCTTCTTCGTGTCACGATCCGGTAGAGGTTGCAAACTTCCTCTTGCTTGATGGCAATGGCGGCTAGGTCTTCCTTTGGAGCTCTTGGATGAAGGAGGAGGCCGAGAGGAAACTCCGGCTCAAGATTGGCGTGAAGAACAAGCCCGGAGCACCTCTAGATGGTGGGCGACGATGGAGGGGCGAAACTGGGCGGAACTGCGCAAGAAACGGTGGAAAAATGCGGATCCCCGACCTAATTCGCG
Organism: Dactylorhiza incarnata; assembly: GCA_033032865.1. Taxonomy (NCBI): domain Eukaryota; kingdom Viridiplantae; phylum Streptophyta; class Magnoliopsida; order Asparagales; family Orchidaceae; genus Dactylorhiza; species Dactylorhiza incarnata. The sequence goes on from JAWHQI010000078.1 coordinate 3,747,580, forward strand.
AGCAGGTCGTTTTATAGGCGCTGGAATAAACAGTGCGCACGATCAGTAGCGCACGACCAGTGGTCGTGCGCACTATCATTCTATGATCGTGCGCCTGCCTGGACGGAGCCTGCAAGAAAAGAAAATTATAAAATACAAAGTTTGCACGACCAGTGGCGCACGACCGGTGGTCGTGCGCACTATCGTCGGTGGTCGTGCGCACTGGTCGAGACAGAACTCATAAAATTAATGATAAGTGCGTACGAACAGTGGCGCACGACCGGTGGTCGTGCGCACTATCGTAGGTGGTCGTGCGCACTGCACCAAACAGAACTCATGAAAAAAGGGTTAAGTGCACACGATCAGTGGCGCACGACCAGTGGTCGTGCGCAATAGAACCGGTGATCGTGCGCAGTGTTCCTGTGCAGAATTGCACCGGGAACACCTGCACGACTCCAATTCCAGCACAACCACGAATCCAGCCACTGAAAGTGGCACCTAACAGCTCATGAAAACTACTAATAAAGAAAGATACGAATTTACACCAAATAGGGCCTATAAGTGCACCTAGCATAGAATGACCAATATGAGCTAAAACAGGGCTAAAGTGCAGTGAAAAGACTAAATAGATGGCCCAGATGAGTCCAAAAAAGTGTATATGATCAGGACTCATCATATAACACCTGCATATTGTTGCTCAAGATTCCTTGATTCTTTTGAACATCATCTGCAGTCTTTGCAATATCTGTTTGTGTTTCTTTTATAGCCTTTGAAGTCTCTTTGATTGAATCTAGCTGTTCAGTTGTATAATCCACAGAAGCACCAGCTCTTTTGAAGAATTTGACCATTTCCTCTCTCAGTGCATTCATCTGAAAGTTGACTTCAAACCTGACCAATTTCATTTGAAAATCTACTTCATTTTTCATTTTTGTGTTGTTTTCCTCAATGTACTGCTCCAGTAATCTTCTTTGATTGTTAAGCAACTCCTCCAACTGAGGTGATATAGGACTTAGGTCCACATTAATTTCTCTTGCTACATCAGCATTGGTACTGCTGTCTTCTTTGATCAAAGAGTCTTCTCTATAGCTCATATGTGAGCTGGAGGATTCTATTTTGATAACTTTCTCAGACTTTTACTTTTGAGATTGAGATCCCCCCCCCCCCACACATCCATAGCATCAATATCAAGAAACTCTAGATCAGGGATCTCTGGAGCAGGGATCTCATCCTGAGACTCCCCCTCAACTGCTACCTTGTTAAAATCAGTATTATCTTTAGCAGGGATCTCATGCTGAGACTCCCCCTCAACTGGTGCATTATCTGGATCAAGATTCTTAGGAGCAGGGATCTCATCCTGAGCCTCCCCCTCATCTGGTACATTGTAGAAATCAGTATTATCTTGAGTAGGGATCTCATCTGGAGCCTCCCCCTCATTTTGAAACTTCCCCTCATCTCTAGCATGGGATCCAGATTGACCACCTCTCTCTTCTTCTTCCTTCTCTTCTCATCTTGTACTTTATTGTTCTTGTCAACCCCTTTCAGTATTGGATCAGTACATGTTTGTGTGTCAGGAATACTATCCCTGGATTTTTCATCTTCTTTTTCCTCAGATGTTGTGAGATAAGGATTGTGGATTGGGGAGAATTTTGATTTCCTTTTGGAGGAAGATGAGCTTGAAGAGCTGGAAGAGACCTTCTTCTTTTTCTTCTGAATTTTCTTCTGCTTGGGAGAAGATTCTGCTGGTGGATGACTTGAAAAAATCCTTTCCCATCTTTCTAGCATCCTGATGTCCATTTTCTTCATATGATTTATTTTTGACCCAAGTTTAATGTTTAAAGAATCTGGAATTACCTTTACTAGATACAAAGACAGTATCCTACCCATGTTGGGTGCTTGGATACATTCTATCACTCTATCAAACACTACGCTTCCCCAATCAGCTTTTGATGTATGGATAATTCTGGTCAGTAAGACGAACATTTTCCTCGAAATTTTATCATGGGACCCTGTCTTGCATAACAGTCTCTTTCCTATTATATCTGTCAGCAGCTTTCCTCTTGAGTTCATCCCTTTCCTCAGCACACTACCAGAAATTTCGTGTGGTGTGTCAATTCCACACCAGACTTGGGCTAATCTTATTTGCTCAGAACTCACCTCTTCTTCTTCTTCATCACTTTTGAGCCTTGGCAGTTCTAGTGCCTTAGCGAGTCTTGTAGGTGAAATCTTAATCTTCTTACCATTTACAGTAGTTTTGAGCTTCAAGTTGGCGGTGTCCATTACTGCATTTGAGAATAGTTCTAAAACTTCTCGTTTCCAGATTAGAGACGATTCAGATAGAATGAATTCTAGCCCTGATTTGTAAATTAACTCGATGGTTGTCTTGATTTCCTCTGGTGCTGCTTGGAATCCATTGCGAATGAGCTCGCCTCCTTCGTAAAGGTAATCACTGCTCTTGGGAGGCATTGTAGTTGTTGATTTTCGATTGAAAGTTTTGATGGAGATATTTTGTAGGGAATTCTAGGGCAGAGAATTTCGAACTGGGTAGGGCATAGTTACTGACGAAGTGTCTTCCCTATTTATAGAATTTCTAGTTCAAGAAGATGAATAGCCGCGCGCCAGACTTGTTTAACAAAACTGATCAAATGGTTCAGATTCACCCTGTCGAGACGGCCTTGCTCTTTCCGTACAAGTGATGAGATCGCTTGATGTAAGTTATCCTTGCTCGACGCCAGTTATCTTCGCTCGACGCCAGTTATCTTCGCTCGACGCCAGTTATCCTCGCTCGACGCCAGGTATCCTCGCTCGACGCCAGTTATAATTTTACTCACCTTTTTTTACTTAATTATTATTTACTCACCTTTTTTTCTGTACTTATTTGAAAATTATCATTTATTGTAGCTCTATTTTTATTTAGTTTTGATTCAAGACAACTTCATTCCTTTTTTAGCATTCCTAATTCAATTTTGAAGTTATTGAATTTTGTTTCATCCCTGGGGTTTTGTGAATATATCAGCTGAGCACAACAGTTTCCAGCTGAGATATATTCATTTGTGATGTCTCCATTTTCTACATGTTCTCTAATGAAATGATATCTAATTTCTATGTGCTTTGTTTAGCTATATGGTACAGGGTTATTAGCAATATCAATAGCACTAGTTGAATTACAATATAAAGGAGATTTACTTAGCTGGATTTTATAGTTTTGGAGTTGATGTTGAATCCATATTAGCTGAGCACAACAGTTTCCAGCTGAGATATACTCAGATTCTGCTGTAGAGATAGCTACACTGGTCTGCTTCCTGCCACTCCAAGATATTAGCCTTTTGCCAAGGAATTGACAGGTGCCTGATGTGCTTTTTCTGTCCTCCTTGCATCCTGCAAAGTCAGCATCTGTTGAACAACGGAGAAGATGATTGCTTCAATTAGGAATATTGAACTCTTAAATCATAGGTCATGCCTTCTATTTATAACCCGCCATCCGCGACATCTGAGACGCTCTTCCATGTCAGCATGACGTCAGATCTTCAACGGTCTTTAGTGGCTTCAGAATTGACGAGGAGTTTAGACATGGTCATCATCTCGACATGGCTCAGCTTGCTGTAGATGTACTGTTACACAATTCTTAACTCAGAGCTTTTCAGGAAGAGGGCGTTGAGCAATGTGTATCTCTGTCGACGCTTCTTATTCCACGACGTCGAGCGATATTCCTTGGCTCGACGCTTCTTGACTTTGTCTCAGATCTTCAGTCAGCGACCTTGCCTTTTGATACAGCAGACATGGGTCGACGCTTCTGGGTCACAGGCGTCGAGCGATGTGTGGTGTCTCGACGCTTGTGAACTTAGATGAATTTCTTGAGCACCTAGCTTGACCTGATCTCCTGCACAGTGATTCTAGAAAATATATCAAATACATTCTGAGGTATATCTTTGACTTAGGAATGGACTTCTCCAAATCTAGGACATTGTGGGCAATGGTCCCAACATGCTGAATGGTACTAGGGGAGTGATCTGTTGAGCTGCATTGAGGGGATCATTCTTGTGACTGGTGTGTTGTTGAGCGTTTTGGGGAGCATCGAGGTGGGTGGCGGTGATGGGCGTGATTTTCTAAGACACGCAAAGGGCGCATTCTTGGGAGCTGAACACAAGAGTGCATTCTATAGAGCGGGGCATGGTATTAAGAGCGGTGTGCGGGGGTGCACACGGAAGAGCGACGGGTCGGGCACACATGTAAGTCAGCGGCGCGCCAGTGCGTTCTAAGAAGTCGTCGCTATGGCTCAGTGTGTTGAGTAGTGTGCATAGTTTTCGGGTCCAATCCGACCACTTTAACTTGTAGGCGTACCCAACAAATGTGAATTAGAAAATAGATGCGAAAAAAATAAAGAGGCAATAAATATTCACATAAAGTTGAGATAATTAACAATTGTTAGCTTTCTCGGCTGATAGCAATGGTAGTGTGAGCAATAATACTTGAATTTTATAAAATAGTTGCATATATATATTATTATTGCGGGTCGCTCGACGCTCGTACAGATCGATCAAATTTAATCGTCTTAGCTCGAGAGTGAGCCGAGCGCGCAAACAGTCACAGATAGAACCAATAGACGACAAGAAGGAGTTTGACGTGGGAAAACCCAGAATAGTAAAAAATCACGGGGCCAGATCGGTGCCTACCAATATGCACTATTCTTCTAGGTGTTACAAGCAGTATTTTCCCCGAGGGTGACAGGACACCGCTCGTTACAATAAATTTTTAGTGGATACCAAGGTGAGATCTTCGAGTTTCCTTCGAAGGGGAGGGAGATGTTCAAGGATTGAAGTGAGATCTTCAAGTCGCCTTCGAAGGAGCTCTCTCTGATGCTGAAAGCAATGTGTCTTCAAATGAGGGCCCATGATCCCTTTTATACCCTTTGAGAGAGGCACCTTGGTAATTGCGCCGCTATAACTTCCGTAACTACTAGACCGTCGAATAGGAATTCTCGATTTGGAGCACTTGGATTACCACATTAGCAGATATGACAAGTTTGCCCTCCGGGTGATTCGGGCCGGACTGGCGGCGTCGACGATGACTCGTTGTGAGACCATGTAGCAGTTAAGAAGAAAAATGAGCAAGAGTGGAGAACGGGAGCGCGAGCGCTCTAAAGGAACTCCGTATGCTCGCATGCACGAGAGAGATCTCCCGCGCCAGCGGGAGAGATCTCCCGCGCGGGCCGTATGGGCAAGGTCCCGTGCAATGGTGGGGAACTGGCTATTGCATGGCAACCCCATTTCGATGGGGAACAGGCTATTCACACCCCATTTCGATGGGAGGCGACCTAAATTTTTTGCTTTTCTTAAGCCTTTTTTTTGTTTGAATAGAAATGAAATATATCTTATTCAATGGCTTTTTGACACTTTGCACCCCCGAAAATTGGGTTTTTGGCACTTTGCACCCCCAATCTTTAAATTTGGCAGTTTGCACTAAGGCATAATAGTCGAAACTTGTTATTCGCTCGAAAATCGCTCGAAGTTTTGATCGAATCGAAATCGAGTTAAATTGAACCGAATCAAATTGGCTCGAATCAAATTGACTCGAAACCGATTTCGAGTCGATTTCGAGCCTTACACGAGTCGCTCGTTTATTGATTCGAGCCGACTCGATTAATTTTATTTTTTATATTTTTTAAATGCTATAATATTTGAGTTTTGACTTCTACGATTTCGCCGCCTGTCTGTCAATCTATCCGTCAGTCTGTCTGCATTATGAATTAATGCATTAAGCATGCATTTGGCTTTACAAGTTCTAACACGCATAATAGAGCTCATTTCTCTGACATATAATTTAATGCTGAGAAGCCTAGGAAACCGATATTGAGCTTATCCCACACGCAATCTCCTGATTCTCCACCATAACCACTTGCTGGAACCAGTATCTGGCCCAACGAAGAGTTTGGACCCCTGTAAAGGGGGGCAGCTAGCACATACTGATCCCAAAGGGGAACCTGATCGGAGACTTAGAGCTAGACACAGACCCTCGGCTACAGCGTGGAGGTCCCAGCACACACCCGGAAGATCTTTAGAGCGCTTTCCCTCCCAAGACAAAGCTGAAGTTGGGCACCCTTGGAGAACCTGAGGGGGCTAACCAAAGAACCTAGGGAGGAAGAAGCCAAGAATTGGAATTGGAATCCTCTCCAAAGGTTCCCTTCAAGGTCTATATATAGTTTTTCTCTTCTGGTCTGTCAATAGCGGGAGTCCGACTTTTGGTTTTACTAAACGCACCATAAAATGTTCTGCTAACAGCCAAACTCCGCTGTTCTAAGAGGCTATGAGCAGACCACCAAGGGTATCCAGATAATTTTATCCTCGGATCCCTCTGGGCGAGTGGTCTGTGGAGGCACCACTCACCTGACCTCCCGCGTGCTTAACTCCCTGGCACCCGCAAGTGGGGTCCCACCCTTCTACCATGTGAGTGCCCCCGCGAGTGGGGCCGCACTCACCCCAAACTCTTCTGCCCTCTCCTGATCTGGCCAAAAGCCCTCCTTGCTTGATCCTTTGCCCCTCTTAAGCCTGGGGACCCACTCGACAAATACAGGGTTGTACACCACTGGTCCTCTTCGCTCTACGCGGTGCCTCTGCCTTTCGAAGTTCAGAATAGGAAATCGAAATTTAGCTGCGCCTCTTTGGAATTTTGGATCGTTGCTGCGTGCTCTGCCCTCGCCGATCGTCGCTGCGTGCTCTGTCGATCGTCGCTGCGTGCTCTGTTGATCGTTGCTGCTCTGCTCTGCTGATCGTTGTTGCTCTGCTCCGCTGATCGTTGCTGCTCTGCTCCGCTGATTGTTGCTGCTCTGCTCCGTTGATCGTTGCTGCTCTGCTCGGCTGAACATCCACGCTGGGACGAGCTGCTGTCCTAAACTCCCATCCTCGGCGAAGGTGAAGTATCAGAGACTTGTTGTCGTCACTTCTCATCCCCAGTGAAGGTGAAGTCTCGGATTCGGAGACCTACTGTTTCTAACTTTAAGTCTTTGGGCTATTAATGCTCTACTAATTTTGCTGCAGTTAGTTGTTTGATGAAAGACCCAACTTATTTTCCTCATCAGGAGTGTAAGGTTTAGTCTCAAGGCTTACTGGTGGTAGTGATGATTATGGGATGATATGATCATGGTGGCAGTGTGGCATTCTTCCCATTATTTTGTTGGCCTAGCCTGCTACATGAGCAGTTGAGATGAATATACAGAAGAGTTTGTGCTCTGGATATTTCTGTAGCAGTTTTATGTGCCGAGTCTTCTAACAATTATAAATGGATGACAATGCCATTTTTTGAGTTAATTATTATTAGCATGAAACTGTGAATGCCATTTTGTAGTTCTTGGACTATAGTCTGGAATGTTGTTATGATGTGCTATTTTGCAGTAAAATTGCCTGAGCTTGGGTCTTCTATTTTGATATTCTTGGATTAATGCCTGGAATGTTGTGATGATGTGCTATTATGAGAACGAGTTACTTAATCATAAGTAAACATTTGCATTATTGCTTTTTTCAAAGGCAAATCAGTGCCGTTATGTTTTTTGGTGATGTTTTTTTGGTTATGTTTTTTTGGTGATTTTAAAATAATAATATTTAACTCAAAATTTTGTAATGTTGTAAATTTTGGTAAGAAAATATTATATTTTGAGATGACTCGAAATCGATTTGATTTGACACTGAATCGAGTTAATTTTGTGTTGAGTTACATAACTCAAAATTTGTAATAATTTTTTTTATGAAAATATTAAATTTCGAGCTGGCTTGAAATTGATTCGAGTCGGCTCGGAATCGAGTCAATTTCTAGTCGAGCCGGCTTGACTCGAAATTGATTTCGATTTCGAGCCGAGTTCGAGTCGAAAATTTCAATTTCGATCCGGGCCAGAATCGCTCGAACTCGACTCGTTATCAACCTTAGTTTGCACTAGGGGCGTGCGCGGTGCGGTTTGGTGCGGTTTTGGCCCAAACCACAACCGCACCGCAAGGGTGCGGTTTTGGTCCGAGCAAAACCGAACTGCACCGAAATTATACCGTGCTTTGGTGTGTGGTGTATGTCTTCCGATCAACTCCAAGACATTCAACAACGCAAACCACAACAACAGTTTTATACACGGTTTGACATCAAAGGCTTGGGCACTAATCGAGTCATCATTTTTTTATTTCAGATATTCACTATTTTGATTGTAAGAGTAATGAAATCTGCGACGCTTGTTTCCGAGCCAAACATGCTCATTTTTCCTGCCTTTTAAGTCATAATGTTACTACATACTATTTTGAACGTGTTAATTATATGCCTTGAATCCTAACCCAAAGGTGACGACCGATGCTGAATACGACACACGGCCCGAGGAACACAGGCGTGCGCCTAGGGCGTATGCGGTTGTAACCGTTCCAGAAATCAGGGGACGCATCCAGAAGGCGGAGACGTGACGTTTCAGGGTACACTACCTGAGGCACACAGACATGTTGCCCAGGGAGTGTGCCGTTCTGACGGTTCCAGGGCAGTTGTTACACGTCTATTGGTGAAAAGACACATTGTTTGGGGCACACGCCGTCACCCGTGGCACACGAGTGTGTACCAAGGGCGTGTAAATCTATTTTTTCCAAAACTGTAATTGTATGAAGTGTTATATAAACTTTTGGTCGTTCTTGGCTTTGGGTATTGGGAAATATGTATTCTGAAATTCTCCCACTCTCTGTAACCGCCTTTGTTCTTGATAATGAAGATCCGACTGCTGCTTCCCGTGGACGTAACCCATCTTGGGGTGAACCATGTAAAATCAGTGTCGTTTATGATTGTTAATTTCTGTTTCGTTCTTTATTCTTCTCTTTTTTCCGCGACAAACTGGTATCATAATGTGGTTTTACGTTCGTCAGGGATCTGTTCATCTGGTTTGAAGAACGATGACAAACAACAACATGAAGATCGACAAGTTCACATGGAAGAACAGTTTCAGTCTTTAACGCATAAAGATGCGGGCTCTGTTGAAGCAACATTGTATCTGGGCACCGCTTTCAGGAAAGAAACCTGAATCCATGGAGGATTCAGAATACAAACTAGATGAGAAGGCACACTCGACGATCTTGTTGTATCTTGCCGATGAAGTTATTTACGAGGTAGCCAATGAAGAGACGGACGCCGGTTTGTGGTTGAAGTTGGAAAGGCTCTACATGACAAAGTCTCTAACCAACAAATTGTTGTTAAAACGTCCGTTCTCTCTTCGAATGAAGGAAGATGCGATTCTGAATGAGCATCTTGACGATTTGAATTCCATCCTTATGGATTTGAAAAATGTGAATGTCAAAGTCGAAGATGAAGATGAAACCTTAATTCTGTTAGTATCTCTACCTCTTTCATATGAAAATTTTGTAAATTATTTTGTTGTTGGTAGAGACACTATCTCTCACGAGGAGTTCCGTTCTAGTCTTCATTCACGAAAACTTCAACACAAGGCTTTTGGAAGTAGTTCATAAAAGGAAGCAGTTGGTCTTGCAATTACAAATTTTGACAAGTCGCAGGGTCAAATGGAAAAGGGTAATGGAAAGTGGAAAGGAAAGAGAAGATCCAAATCCAGAGATCGAGGTTAACATGTCAATCCACGTGATATCTGTAACTACTGCAAAGATCTGTGTCATTGAAAGAATGAATGTCCATTGTCCCAAGAAGAAAGAAAAAGCCCCGGTAGTTGCTGTTACAAAAGGTGACTATGGCTCTGAAGTAGATCTGATACTATATGTTGTTGATCATGTGCACTTGGTGGATCAATGGATTTTGGATTCAGGTTATTCTTTTAACATGTGCCCTAACATGGACTTGTTCTACACATGAAGAAGTTGATGGAGGAAATGTTCTAATGGGCAATAACGCACCATGCACGATAGCTGGCATTAGTTCAGTCTGTATCAGAATGCATGATGACATCATTAGAACACTGTCAGAGGTTCGTCACATTTCTGATCTGAAAAAGAACCTAATCTCTTTAGGTTCTCTGGATTCAAAGAGCTTCAAATACAACTGTGAAGATTGAGTTCTACGGATCACAAAAGGAGCTCTGGTGATAATAAATGGACTTAAGCAGAATACCATGTATGCCCTACAAGGGGCATCAATTATTGGTACATTGGCTGCAATATCAATTGGAGAGAAATCAGATTTAAATATAACCAAATTGTGGCATATGCGACTTGGTCATGTTGTAGAAAAGGGTATGGTGATTCTGAGTAAACAAGGGTTATTGGGCGGTCACAAAGTATCTACTTTGGTGTTCTGTGAGCATTGCATCTTCGGCAAACAACGTCAGATTCAGTTTTACAAAGCAGTGCACAGAACCAAAGCTACTATTGATAACATACATGCAGATGTCTGGGGGCCTCTCGTGTTCCATCGAAATGTGAAGCAAGGTACTTTCTCTCTCTGATAGATGATTACTCTAGAATAGTGTGTGTGTTCATGTTGAAACACAAGAGTGATGTATTTAATGCATGCATGCACTTTTAACAAAGTGTTGTGTTATGGATTTTTTTTAAATTTATGTCTACTTTACTAAGTTTACTTTAAGAGTATGCTTTTAGGTTTGTCCATATTTTTAATGTAGTTCTTAAACTTCTCTTGATATCTTTAACTAATAATGGTGATCAATTTTCTGAGAAATTGATGCGCTCTGGCTAATGTTTATGTGATTCAAAAATATACCTAATATTTCTAATCATAGTTAATCCATAACTCATCTTCATGTACAATTATCCTCAGCTCCGTTAGTGCGCTGAGGCGCAGTAGACTACTATGGCGGCGACACTTCCGACACAACACACGTAAGAGTTGAGGAGCACGATCTAGATCGACCATGGTGGGCTAGAACGGTTGGCATGCTAGATGTGGTTGGCGCGAGATCTTGGGATGGTATGCAGGTCTGCATAGGGTGATTAGACGGCGCGAGGATGTGCTAGATTACTAGGAGATGGAGAACCGAAGGATCATACACATGATCAGAGGCAAGTGGCCCGGTTCCAAGGCGTAGAAATTAAAATAACATGAGTAAGAGAATGATGTTGGAAAAGTTAAATGAGGAAGATGAAATTATATAATGGGGATTTAACAGCCATCTCTTAATTTGAGAGTTTGTGAAATCAGAATGAGCATCAACTAAACATAGAAAGAAATCGTTTAGCTTCTTTAAATATTTAGCAAAAGCTTAGATCATCAAATGAGACTAATTTTGCAGCTCTACTGATTAAAATTTTGTAAAATTGGAGCGCATACATATTTGAAGTTGATTGGATCCAAATTATTAATCATATTAAACTCTAACATTTATTTTGTCTGACTTAAATGTGACACGGACAATTAAGTATTTAATCTATAATATTTTTCAAGATATTATTTATCCAAATGGCAGAAGGATTGACTTGTTCCCTGTCATTCTAGCTATTTTCGAATGGCTCTGAGATTGTCTTGAAACTTGTTGATGCAGATTGTGATAATGTGGAACTACAACTGTGAGTGATATGTGAAATTTTTGGGTTGATGGCTGAAACTTCTTCAAATATTTTTGTAGGAGTTGATATTGACATTTAGCTAGTTTTTTATACAACTCATGTAATTCATTTTTTTAAAAATATGTTCTTCGATTGCCGAAGCTGTCAAAAATCCTCTAGTTTAACATAAATTCAATAATTTTAGGAAACGTTGGTTTTGAAGATGCTGGTTTTAGTATATAAGTTCCTTTCTTTCTCATATTGTTCGATACTTATATTTTTTTACTTTTTGGAATTATTATGTTGAAAATTATTATGCACAGTTTATTTAATGTATTTCTAATTCATTTACTTTTTTTATCCAGGAAACATCAAGATCTTGTGCGTGGATTTTTTGAAAATGTAAAGCATCTACTTTCACCTTGTGGGCAAGTCCATATAACTCACAAGTGCAGTAAGCCATATAATAAATGAAAAATTCAAGATCTCGCTATTTCCAGTAAGCTACAGTTCTTGGATAAAGTGTCTTTTGATGCCCGTGATTATCCAGGATACCACATCCTCATCTAAGGAAGGAGAAAATTTGATAGAATTGTGTACAATTTTTGTCGTGCTGGCTTCAAGTGTTAAAAAATTAACCCAAAGATGATCAAGTATGTAGTACCTCATGTTTTTCTTAATGCATGCATGCACTTTTTAACAAAGTATTGTGTTATGGATTTTTTTTTAAATTTATGTCTACTTTCCTAAGTTTAGTTTAAGAGTATGCTTTTAGGTTAGTCCATATTTTTAATGTAGTTCTTAAACTTCTCTTGTTATCTTTAGCTAACAATGATGATCAATTTTCTGAGAAATTGATGCGCTCTGGCTAGTGTTTATGTGATTCAAAAATATACCTAATATTTCTAATCATAGTTAAGATATGACTCATCTTCATGTACAATTATCCTCAGCTCCGTTAGTGCGCTGAGGCGCAGTAGACTACTATGGCGACGACACTTCCGACACAACACAAGTAAGAGTTGAGGAGCACGATCTAGATCGACCATGGTGGGCTGGAACGGTTGGCAAGCTAGATGTGGTTGGCGTGAGATCTAGGGACGGTATGCAGGTCTGCATTGTGTGATTAGACGACGCGAGGAAGTGCTAAATTACTATGAGATGGAGAACCGAAGGATCATACACTAGATCAAAGGCAAGTAGACCGGTTCCAAAGCTTAGAAATTAAAATAACATGAGTTAGAGAATGATGCTGGAAAAGTTAAATGAGGAAGAAGAAACTATATAATGGTGATTTAACATTTAGCTCTTAATTTGAGAGTTTTGTGAAGTCAGAATGAGGATCAACTAAACATAGAAAGAAATCGTTTAGTTTCTTTAAATATTTAGCAAAAACTTAGATCATCAAATGAGACTAATTTTGCAGCTCTACTAAATAAAATTTGCAAAATTGGAGCATATACATATTTGAAGTTGATTGGCTCCAAATTATGAATCATATCAAACTCTGACATTTATTTTGTCTGACTTAAATATGACATGGACAATTAAGTATTTAGTCTATAATATTTTTCAAGACATTCATTTATCCAAATGGCAGAAGGATTGACTTGTTCCCTGTCATTCTAGCTATTTTCTAATGGCTCTGAGATTGTCTTGAAACTTGTTGATGCAGATTGTGATAATGTGGCACTACAACTGTGAGTGATATGTGGAATTTTTGGGTTGATGGTTGATACTTGACTTCTTCAAATATTTTTGTAGGAGTTGATATTGACATTTAACTAGTTTTTTATACAGCTCATGTAATTCATTTTAAAAAAATATGTTCTTCGATTGCCGAAGTTGTCAAAAATTTGCTAGTTTAACATAAATTCAATAGTTTTAAGAAAAGTTGGTTTTGAAGATGTTGGTTTCAGTATATAAGTTCCTTTCTTTCTCATACTGTTCGATACTCCTATTTTTTTTTACTTTTTGGAATTATTATATTGAAAATTATTATGCACATAGTTTATTTAATGTATTTCTAATTCATTTACTCTTTTGATCCAGGAAACATCAAGATCTTGTGCGTGGATTTTTTGAAAATGCAAAACATCTACTTTCACCTTGTGGGCAAGTCCATATAACTCACAAGTGCAGTAAGCCATATAATAAATAAAAAATTCAAGATCTCGCTATTTCCAGTAAACTACAATTCTTGTGTACAATTTTCCTCGTGCCGGCTTCAAGGGTTCAGAAATTAACCCAAATATGATCAAGTATGTAGTACCTCGTGTTTTTCTTAATGCATGAATGCACTTTTTAACAAAGTATTGTGTTATGGATTTTATTTTAAATTTATGTCTACTTTCTTAAATTTAGTTTAAGAGTATGCTTTTAGGTTTGTCTATATTTTTAATGTAGTTCTTAAATTTCTCTTGATATCTTTATCTAATAATGATGATCAATTTTTTGAGAAATTGATGCGCTCTAGCTAGTGTTTATGTTTTTCAAAAATATACCTAATATTTCTAATCATAGTTAAGCCATGACTCATCTTCATGTACAATTATCCTCAGCTCCGTTAGTGCACTGAGCCGCAGTAGACTACTATGACGGCGACACTTTTGACACAACACACGTAAGAGTTGAGGAGCACGATCTAGATCGACCATGGTGGGTTGGAACTGTTGGCAAGCTAGATGTGGTTGGCGAGAGATTTAGGGATGGTATGCAGGTCTGAATAGGGTGATTAGACGGCGCGAGGAAGTGCTAGATTACTAGGAGATGGAGAACCGAAGGTTCATACATTGGATCAGAGGCAAGTAGACCGGTTCCAAAGCGTAGAAATTAAAATAACATGAGTAAGAGAATGATGTTGGAAAAGTTAAATGAGGAAGAAGAGACTATATAATGGGGATTTAACAGCCAACTCTTAATTTGAGAGTTTGTGAAATCAGAATGAGCATCAACTAAACTTAGCTTCTTTAAATATTTAGCAAAAACTTAGATCATCAAATGAGACTAATTTTGCAGCTCTACTGATTAAAATTTTGCAAAATTGGAGCGCATACATATTTGAAGTTGATTGGCTCCAAATTATCAATCATATCAAACTCTAACATTTATTTTGTCTGACTTAAATATGACATGGACAATTAAGTATTTAATCTATAATATTTTTCAAGACATTTATTTATCCAAATGGCAGAAGGATTGACTTGTTCCCTGTCATTCTAAGCTATTTTCTAATGGCGCTGAGATTGTCTTGAAACTTGTTGATGCAAATTGTGATAATGTGGCACTACAACTGTGAGTGGTATGTGATATTTTTGGGTTGATGGTTGAAACTTAACTTCTTCCAATATTTTTGTAGGAGTTGATATTGACATTTAGCTAGTTTTTTATACAGCTCATGTAATTCATTTTTTAAAAATATGTTCTTCGATTGCCGAAGTTGTCAAAAATCCGCTAGTTTATCATAAATTCAATAGTTTTATGAAACGTTGGTTTTGAAGATGCTGGTTTTAGTATATAAGTTCCTTTCTTTCTCATATTGTTCGATACTTATATTTTTTTTTCTTTTTGGAATTATTATATTGAAAATTATTATGCACATAGTTTATTTAATGTATTTCTAATTCATTTACTGTTTTGATCCAGGAAACATCAAGATCTTGTACGTGGATTTTTGAAAATGCAAAGCATCTACTTTCACCTTGTGTGCAAATCCATATAACTCACAAGTGCGGTAAGCCATATAATAAATGAAAAATTCAAGATCTCGCTATTTCCAGTAAGCTACAGTTCTTGGATAAAGTGTCATTTGATGTCCGTGATTATCCAAGATACCACATCTTCATCTAAGGCGGAGAAAATTTGATAGAATTGTGTACAATTTTTCTCGTGCCGGCTTCAAGGGTTCAGAAATTGACCCAAAGATGATCAAGTATGTAGTACCTCATGTTTTTCTTAATGTATGCTTGCACTTTTTAGCAAAGTATTGTGTTATGGATTTTTTTTTTTTAAATTTATGTCTACTTTCCTAAGTTTAGTTTTAGAGTATGCTTTTAGGTTTGTCCATATTTTTAATGTAGTTCTTAAATTTCTTTTGATATCTTTAGCTAATAATGATGATCAATTTTCTGAGAAATTAATGCACTCTGGCTATTGTTTATGTGATTCAAAAATATACCTAATATTTCTAATCATAGTTAAGCCATGAATCATCTTCATGTACAATTATCCTCAGCTTCGTTATTGCGCTGAGGCGCAGTAGACTACTATGGCGGCGACACTTCCGACACAACACACGTAAGAGTTGAGGAGCACGATCTAGATCGACCATGGTGGGCTGGAACGGTTGGCAAGCTAGATGTGGTTGGCGCGAGATCTAGGGATGGTATGCAGATCTGCATTGGGTGATTAGACGGCGCGAGGAAGTGCTAGATTACTAGGAGATGGAGAACCGAAGGATCATACATTGGATCAGAGGCAAGTGGACCGGTTCTAAGGCGTAGAAATTAAAATAACATGAGTTAGAGAATGATGTTGGAAAAGTTAAATAAGGAAGATGAAACTATATAATGAGGATTTAACAGCTAGCTCTTAATTTGAGAGTTTGTGAAATCAGAATGAGCATCAACTAAACATAGAAAGAAATCGTTTAGCTTCATTAAATATTTAGCAAAAACTTAAATCATCAAATGAGACTAATTTTGCAGCTCTACTGATTAAAATTTTGCAAAATTGGAGCGCATACATATTTGAAGTTGATTGGCTCCAAATTATCAATCATATCAAACTCTAACATTTATTTTGTCTGACTTAAATATGACATGGACAATTAAGTATTTAATCTATAATATTTGTCAAGACATTTATTCATCCAAATGGCAGAAGGATTGACTTGTTCCCTATCATTCTAGCTATTTTCTAATGGCTCTGAGATTGTCTTGAAACTTGTTGATGCAGATTGTGATAATGTGGCACTACAACTGTGAGTGATATGTGAAATTTTTGGGTTGATGGTTGAAACTTAACTTCTTCAAATATTTTTGTTGGAGTTGATATTGACATTTAGCTAGTTTTTTATACAGCTCGTGGAATTCATTTTTTAAAAATATGTTCTTCGATTGCCGAAGTTGTCAAAAATCCGCTAGTTTATTATAAATTCAATAGTTTTATGAAACGTTGGTTTTGAAGATGCTGGTTTTAGTATATAAGTTCCTTTCTTTCTCATATTGTTCGATACTTATTTTTTTTTCTTTTTGGAATTATTATATTGAAAATTATTATTCACATAGTTTCTTTAATGTATTTCTAATTCATTTACTTTTTTGATCCAGGAAACATCAAGATCTTGTACGTGGATTTTTGAAAATGCAAAATATCTACTTTCACCTTGTGGGCAAGTCCATATAACTCACAAGTGCGGTAAGCCATATAATAAATGGAAAATTCAAGATCTTGCTATTTCTAGTAAGCTACAGTTCTTGGATAAAGTGTCATTTGATGCCCGTGATTATCCAGGATACCATATCTTCATCTAAGGCGGAGAAAATTTGATAGAATTGTGTACAATTTTCTTCGTGCCGGCTTCAAGGGTTCAGAAATTGACCCAAAGATGATCAAGTATGTAGTACATGTTTTTTTAATGCATTTTTTAGCATGCATGCACTTTTTAGCAAAGTATTATGTTATGGATTTTTTTAAAAAAATTTATGTCTACTTTCCAAAATTTAGTTTAAGAGTATGCTTTTAGGTTTGTCCATGTTTTTAATGTAGTTCTTAAACTTCTCTTGATATCTTTAGCTAATAATGATGATCAATTTTCTGAGAAATTGGTGCGCTCTGGCTAGTGTTTATGTGATTCAAAAATATATCTAATATTTGTAATCATAGTTAAGTCATGACTCATCTTCATGTACAATTATCCTCAGCTCCGTTAGTGCGCTGAGCCGCAGTAGACTACTATGGCGGCGACACTTCCGACACAACACACGTAAGAGTTCAGGAGCACGATCCAGATCGACCATGGTGGGCTGGAACGGTTGGCAAGCTAGATGTGGTTGGCGCGAGATCTAGGGATGGTATGCAGGTCTGCATAGGGTGATTAGACGGTGCGAGGAAGTGCTAGATTATTAGGAGATGGAGAACCGAAGGATCATACATTGGATCTAAGGCAAGTGGACCGGTTCCAAGGCGTAGAAATTAAAATAACACGAGTAAGAGAATGATGTTGGAAAAGTTAAATAAGGAAGATGAAACTATATAATGAGGATTTAACAGCTAGCTCTTAATTTGAGAGTTTGTGAAATCAGAATGAGCATCAACTAAACATAGAAAGAAATCGTTTAGCTTCTTTAAATATTTAGCAAAAACTTAGATCATCAAATGAGACTAATTTTGCAGCTCTACTGATTAAAATTTTGCAAAATTGGAGCGCATACATATTTGAAGTTGATTGGCTCCAAATTATCAATCATATCAAACTCTAACATTTATTTTGTCTGACTTAAATATGACATGGACAATTAAGTATTTAATCTATAATATTTTTCAAGACATTTATTTATCCAAATGGCAGAAGGATTGACTTGTTCCCTGTCATTCTAAGCTATTTTCTAATGGCGCTGAGATTGTCTTGAAACTTGTTGATGCAAATTGTGATAATGTGGCACTACAACTGTGAGTGGTATGTGATATTTTTGGGTTGATGGTTGAAACTTAACTTCTTCCAATATTTTTGTAGGAGTTGATATTGACATTTAGCTAGTTTTTTATACAGCTCATGTAATTCATTTTTTAAAAATATGTTCTTCGATTGCCGAAGTTGTCAAAAATCCGCTAGTTTATCATAAATTCAATAGTTTTATGAAACGTTGGTTTTGAAGATGCTGGTTTTAGTATATAAGTTCCTTTCTTTCTCATATTGTTCGATACTTATATTTTTTTTTTCTTTTTGGAATTATTATATTGAAAATTATTATGCACATAGTTTATTTAATGTATTTCTAATTCATTTACTGTTTTGATCCAGGAAACATCAAGATCTTGTACGTGGATTTTTGAAAATGCAAAGCATCTACTTTCACCTTGTGTGCAAGTCCATATAACTCACAAGTGCGGTAAGCCATATAATAAATGAAAAATTCAAGATCTCGCTATTTCCAGTAAGCTACAGTTCTTGGATAAAGTGTCATTTGATGTTCGTGATTATCCAAGATACCACATCTTCATCTAAGGCGGAGAAAATTTGATAGAATTGTGTACAATTTTCCTCGTGCCGGCTTCAAGGGTTCAGAAATTGACCCAAAGATGATCAAGTATGTAGTACCTCATGTTTTTCTTAATGTATGCTTGCACTTTTTAGCAAAGTATTGTGTTATGGATTTTTTTTTTAAATTTATGTCTACTTTCCTAAGTTTAGTTTTAGAGTATGCTTTTAGGTTTGTCCATATTTTTAATGTAGTTCTTAAATTTCTTTTGATATCTTTAGCTAATAATGATGATCAATTTTCTGAGAAATTAATGCACTCTGGCTATTGTTTATGTGATTCAAAAATATACCTAATATTTCTAATCATAGTTAAGCCATGAATCATCTTCATGTACAATTATCCTCAGCTTCGTTATTGCGCTGAGGCGCAGTAGACTACTATGGCGGCGACACTTCCGACACAACACACGTAAGAGTTGAGGAGCACGATCTAGATCGACCATGGTGGGCTGGAACGGTTGGCAAGCTAGATGTGGTTGGCGCGAGATCTAGGGATGGTATGCAGGTCTGCATTGGGTGATTAGACGGCGCGAGGAAGTGCTAGATTACTAGGAGATGGAGAACCGAAGGATCATACATTGGATCAGAGGCAAGTGGACCGGTTCTAAGGCGTAGAAATTAAAATAACATGAGTTAGAGAATGATGTTGGAAAAGTTAAATAAGGAAGATGAAACTATATAATGAGGATTTAACAGCTAGCTCTTAATTTGAGAGTTTGTGAAATCAGAATGAGCATCAACTAAACATAGAAAGAAATCGTTTAGCTTCATTAAATATTTAGCAAAAACTTAAATCATCAAATGAGACTAATTTTGCAGCTCTACTGATTAAAATTTTGCAAAATTGGAGCGCATACATATTTGAAGTTGATTGGCTCCAAATTATCAATCATATCAAACTCTAACATTTATTTTGTCTGACTTAAATATGACATGGACAATTAAGTATTTAATCTATAATATTTGTCAAGACATTTATTCATCCAAATGGCAGAAGGATTGACTTGTTCCCTATCATTCTAGCTATTTTCTAATGGCTCTGAGATTGTCTTGAAACTTGTTGATGCAGATTGTGATAATGTGGCACTACAACTGTGAGTGATATGTGAAATTTTTGGGTTGATGGTTGAAACTTAACTTCTTCAAATATTTTTGTTGGAGTTGATATTGACATTTAGCTAGTTTTTATACAGCTCGTGGAATTCATTTTTTAAAAATATGTTCTTCGATTGCCGAAGTTGTCAAAAATCCGCTAGTTTATTATAAATTCAATAGTTTTATGAAACGTTGGTTTTGAAGATGCTGGTTTTAGTATATAAGTTCCTTTCTTTCTCATATTGTTCGATACTTATTTTTTTTTTCTTTTTGGAATTATTATATTGAAAATTATTATTCACATAGTTTCTTTAATGTATTTCTAATTCATTTACTTTTTTGATCCAGGAAATATCAAGATCTTGTACGTGGATTTTTGAAAATGCAAAATATCTACTTTCACCTTGTGGGCAAGTCCATATAACTCACAAGTGCGGTAAGTCATATAATAAATGGAAAATTCAAGATCTTGCTATTTCTAGTAAGCTACAGTTCTTGGATAAAGTGTCATTTGATGCCCGTGATTATCCAGGATACCATATCTTCATCTAAGGCGGAGAAAATTTGATAGAATTGTGTACAATTTTCTTCGTGCCGGCTTCAAGGGTTCAGAAATTGACCCAAAGATGATCAAGTATGTAGTACATGTTTTTTTAATGCATTTTTTAGCATGCATGCACTTTTTAGCAAAGTATTATGTTATGGATTTTTTTAAAAAAATTTATGTCTACTTTCCTAAGTTTAGTTTAAGAGTATGCTTTTAGGTTTGTCCATATTTTTAATGTAGTTCTTAAACTTCTCTTGATATCTTTAGCTAATAATGATGATCAATTTTCTGAGAAATTGGTGCGCTCTGGCTAGTGTTTATGTGATTCAAAAATATATCTAATATTTGTAATCATAGTTAAGCCATGACTCATCTTCATGTACAATTATCCTCAGCTCCGTTAGTGCGCTGAGCCGCAGTAGACTACTATGGCGGCGACACTTCCGACACAACACACGTAAGAGTTCAGGAGCACGATCCAGATCGACCATGGTGGGCTGGAACGGTTGGCAAGCTAGATGTGGTTGGCGCGAGATCTAGGGATGGTATGCAGGTCTGCATAGGGTGATTAGACGGTGCGAGGAAGTGCTAGATTATTAGGAGATGGAGAACCGAAGGATCATACATTGGATCTAAGGCAAGTGGACCGGTTCCAAGGCGTAGAAATTAAAATAACACGAGTAAGAGAATGATGTTGGAAAAGTTAAATAAGGAAGATGAAACTATATAATGAGGATTTAACAGCTAGCTCTTAATTTGAGAGTTTGTGAAATCAGAATGAGCATCAACTAAACATAGAAAGAAATCGTTTAGCTTCTTTAAATATTTAGCAAAAACTTAGATCATCAAATGAGACTAATTTTGCAGCTCTACTGATTAAAATTTTGCAAAATTGGAGCGCATACATATTTGAAGTTGATTGACTCCAAATTATCAATCATATCAAACTCTAACATTTATTTTGTCTGACTTAAATATGACATGGACAATTAAGTATTTAATCTATAATATTTTTCAAGACATTTATTTATCCAAATGGCAGAAGGATTGACTTGTTTCCTGTCATTCTAAGCTATTTTCTAATGGCGCTGAGATTGTCTTGAAACTTGTTGATGCAAATTGTGATAATGTGGCACTACAACTGTGAGTGGTATGTGATATTTTTGGGTTGATGGTTGAAACTTAACTTCTTCCAATATTTTTGTAGAAGTTGATATTGACATTTAGCTAGTTTTTTATACAGCTCATGTAATTCATTTTTAAAAATATGTTCTTCGATTGCCGAAGTTGTCAAAAATCCGCTAGTTTAACATAAATTCAATAGTTGTAGGAAACGTTGGTTTTGAAGATGCTGGTTTTAGCATATAAGTTCCTTTCTTTCTCATATTGTTCGATACTTATATTTTTTTACTTTTTGGAATTATTATATTGAAAATTATTATGCACATAGTTTATTTAATGTATTTCTAATTCATTTTCTTTTTTGATCCAGGAAACATCATGATCTTGTGTTTGGATTTTTTGAAAATGCAAGTCATCTACTTTCACCTCGTGGGCAAGTCCATATGACTCACAAGTGCAGTAAGTCATATAATAAATGAAAAATTCAAGATCTCGTTATTTTCAGTAAGCTATAATTCTTGGATAAAGTGTCTTTTGATGCCCGTGATTATCCAGGATACCACAACAAAATGGGTGCATGATCATTGAGTGATTGACCATTTAAATTCGAGAATAAGTTTACTTCTAAATTAAAGGTCTTTGAGTAGAGATATTCTGTAGGTTTATTTGGTTTCCAATGAAATCTTTAGGTTCTGCGGTTTCCCATGAGGTCTCTTGTCTGCTTGTTTCTTGAGGAAGTTAGTTCATGGTGAACTTATTACGCTTGCGATATACTAATGTCCACTCCCTTGAATGTACCCCAAACGTTCATTAGCATATTGCAAACTTAAGAAGTTCACCATGAACTAGCCCCCTTGAATGTCTACTCCCCATATGTAAGAAGTTCATCATGACTCGAAAATAAACATCAATGATCACATGATAATTTCGACAATAATGAATACTATATAAATACTTTATGAAATCGTTAAACAAGAAATAAATGAATTAATAGTGATCTATTTTTCATTTTCAGGAATTGCGTCTTATGTTTAAACTTTATAATTTTACTAATATTTTAGAAATTGACAAGGCAATGAGGAAATTTACTGAGGGCATATTTTGAGCTTAATTGAACCACGATTTATATAGTTCTATTTTTGGCTCCGTTTGAGGGGATTTATTTTCATCGGTGAAGCGGTTACGACCGCATGCTATTGGAGCGAGTGCCAAGCCAACTTGACATTAGCATGATGTTACGACCGCATGCTATTGGAGCATCTTTGAATTAGTCCATTCCCTGCAGAATGACTGGACTAGACCAGATCCTCACTTTGTGAAGATCGATGTTGATGGTAGTGCAAGAGGCTGCCCAGATCCTTTCCCAAAGAGCTTTTCCCCCTATCCAAGCACTCACGACAATGGAGATCTTATTGGATAAGAGTAGCGGAATGTTTTGATCTTTACTTCGTTTGGAACGAACTTATCTTCTGTGAGTGACCTCGAGTCTCTCTTTTCTTTAAGGTCCGGCTCATACGGTCGTAACTATTTGACCGGTAAAAATAAGTCCCTTCAAAAGGAGCCTTCATCTGCATGCTGGTGCTCTTAATACTTTGTGAGTACAAAATTATAAATTAGGCAAGGAAAATAATAGATAACGTGTTTTATAAAATAAGTTTATTTTTATTACGAAGTAACACTGGATCTGTGGAGCAATGATAGTGCGTCTGACTCCAGACGAGAAGGTTGTGTGTTTAATTCACGTTGGGTTCATATTTTAAATTATATACTTGACATTTTTAAGTACTTAACAAACACTTTTATATGGTAGATTTGATATTCTTAACATTTACTTCATTTAGTTTGATAAGTTGAGATGTTTAAATACTAGTTTAAAAATTATTATATATTCGACATAATTATATAGAATTTATGTAGGTTCTGGCGTGTACTCGCAGCTCATATCAATAAAAATATGCTATCTTGTTTGAGAATTTAGAAATTGAACTGGGAGGTCAAGGAACGCATCAAATTAGAACTGGGAGGTCATAATGAGCAACGGTTTAGGGCTGGGAGGTCACATAGATCAGCGGCTTAGGGCTGGGAGGTCACGGAAGGCAGTGGATTAACAAGCTAGTGTGCGATTTATATTTTCTTATGTTTTTATGTGCGAGTTTATCTATTTTTTATGTTTCAAACCATCAAATGTTTAGTGTGGCACTTTCACACTCTAGAACATACCGAGGCACATCCTATACAATTTAGTATTGCAAGGTTCAGGCTATCAAATTATCATGTAAAGTTTGTGTATTAAGTGTATAATATGCATAATGCAATTCATATTGTCTGACACTGAACTAAGTGGTGGAAATGATAATACTAATAATGAAGAAAATTATATAGTTTAAGTTTATAATGATGATTTTGAGAATGACTAGGAATATGAATTTGCAAATAATCTTATGTTTTGAGCTTTGAGATTTTGGTCATTTATTTCTATACAAACATAATCTCTAACATTTGCATTTATTTTAACTCTGAATTTTGATACACCCATGGTAGCTTCATTAACCTATTAATTTCTTAATGTATTCTATTAAAAAAAATTCAATAGAACTCCCCATTATTTATCTTCATGGATGCTATGTTTTAATATGTTACTTTTATTTTGTGTGTTTTCTCTTAGGTTATTTGTTGCTATTATATTATTCATATTTGTAATGATTTACTCTTTTTAAGCATCATGGACCACACTATACGTCATATATTATGGCTACATAGTTTGAGAATGAAATTTTTTAAAGAGGGGAGATTTGTAATATCTCATTTTTTTATTAGGGCTAATTATTTGATTATGATAATAATTAAGGATGCTTAATACAAAAATTTTGAGCAAACAAAATTCAAATTTAAGCGCAACAATGTTTTTTGTAACATTTAGAATTAGTAACTTGTATCCAAAAGACATTTAGAATTAGTAACTTGTACCAAAATCATTTAGAATTAATAATATACAACAACACTCAAGACTTTATCCCACTATAGTAGGGTCTGCATTTAGAATTAATAATATAATCAACAATATTACTGTAGTGCTAAGTACATAGTAAATACAAATGAAAATAATTGACTTTTATCACCATTTGTTACCAATATAAGTGTTATTAAACAACATTACACAAAATTGTCGATTAATTATCATTTCATGCTTATTCAATTATCCAAAGATAATAAATTATGAGATTAACTAGTTTTAAATCATGTTAACTAATGAAACTAATTGTGATTTTACTTAAATTAGTGGGTGAAATTTGTCATGACATGGAATAAAGAGGTGAAGCTTGTTTTGTTGAGAAGTCTATATCTTCTTATAGTAATACCTAATACATATGAAACCTTTAATATATTGTTTGGCTTGTTAGGGTATACCTAACTATGTCTAGGGTATATTTGTAATTATACACTTGGACCTATTTTATAAGGTTCACTTGTAACCAAGTTTATTGTAATTAACAATTTCTCTATTTTACATGGTATCAGAGACACCTTTGCTTGACTCAGCTGACTGCACTCACCCCATCTCTTTTCTCGTTATTTAATTCCAAAGGGTTGTGTTGTGTGGGTCCGTGTCCTCGGTGGCATGTCTGTCTTCTAGTGGATTTTTGTCGTGTGGATACCTTTGTGCGGATTATCCCCAATGAATTATCCCCGACAAATGTTTCCCTAGTGACTCGTTTGATGATTTGTCCCACATAGCTTATCTCAATTATCTTTATATGATGTTTTTCAAGCCCGAGGCTTCTGCTCCAGCTTGCGAGAGAGTGTTGAAGTTATTAGTTTTATATTAATATTTAAGTCGTTATGATTTTTTGTTTTGATTTTTCTGTTGTTGTTGTTGCGTAGTTTTTGTTCAAATTTTTTGTTCAGATTTTTTGTTCTTATTTCTCCGGTCGAGACAATTCTCTCATTGGGTTTGATGATATCATGATATATATGGTCCTAGATCTTATGTATGACCTCTTTAGGAAATTTTAGATTAGGCAATACAACTTTATATGATCTTTACAATATGTATTATGCTATGAGTTGTATTGAAATTTTGCCGGGGATATTGTGTGGATTCTGCTGTGACATTGCTCTGGATATTACAGTTTGTTTGAATTGAGAAATATGATTTTGTTATGGAATTTTTATATAATCTTCAAGTTATAGTTATATGCTTCAAGTTATATAAGCATGAAACAATCTTCAGGTTATATAGTTATGCCTATACAAATGGTTGTTTTCAACTCGAAGGTAGGGGGGATTGTCAGCTTCTTGGGATACAAATGACATAATCTTATTTTGCGATATATGTATTAGAGAAATTGAACTATGCAATAGACTCCCCACCCATTTTAATAAGGATGGAAGAATCTAATACTTAAGTTTAAAGATGGAAATGGATTAGGCAATAGACCCACCACCATCTCGATGTCTTATCGTTAGTAAAGATTTCATATATTCTTTTCAACAGGCATGTCTTTCTTATTTTTCTGGTTCTGCACCAATCATTATCCGACTCAGGTAAGAGCAAAGCCAATAGATCTCACTGGATGTTGAAGAGGCCTCTTCGCGCAATCTATCCTATTAGCCTATAGGCGCAATCAGCTTTCAGTTAGACTCTTCCAAGTTACACAGTCAAGTTAGAATGCGAAGTTGGTCACGCTTGTTTCGATCCGATCAAGTTACTCCGCTAATAATTCACTTATAATTTTTTTTTTGTTTAACCAAATTATTTCTTGTTTATTATTATTTTTTTGTTTGATTATGAAAATTTTATTTGTCAGCCAAGTTATTCAAGAAATACAGAAATGCCGAATACAATCTTATGACGCTTGAGGAAATGAGAGCTAAAATTATTCATGAAGTCGATGCAAGACAGATGATGACACATCGTCATCTAAGGCGGAGAAAATTTGATTGAATTGTGTTCAATTTTCCTCGTGCCAGCTTCAAGGGTTCAGGAATTGACCCAAAGATGATCAAGTATGTAGTACCTCATGTTTTTCTTAATGCATGCATGCATTTTTTAACAAAGTATTGTGTTATGGATTTTTTTTTAAATTTATGTCTACTTTCCTAAGTTTAGTTTAAGAATGCTTTTAGGTTTGTCCATATTTTTAATGTAGTTCTTAAACTTCTCTTGATATCTTTAGCTAATACTGATGATCAATTTTTTGAGAAATTGATGCGCTCTGGCTAGTGTTTATGTGATTCAAAAATATACGTAATATTTCTAATCATAGTTAAGCCATTACTCATCTTCATGTACAATTATCCTCAGCTCCGTTAGTGCGCTGAGGCGCAGTAGACTACTATGGCGGCGACACTTTCGACACAACACACGTAAGAGTTGAGGAGCACGATCTAGATCGACCATTGTGGTCTGGAACGGTTGGCAAGCTGATGTGGTTGGCGCGAGATCTAGGGATGGTATGCAGGTCTGCATAGGGTGATTAGACGGCGCGAGGAAGTGCTAGATTACTAGGAGATGGAGAACCGAAGGATCATACACTGGATCAGAGGCAAGTGGATCGGTTCCAAGGCGTAGAAATTAAAATAACATGAGTAAGAGAATGATGTTGAAAAAGTTAAATAAGGAAGAAAAAGCTATATAATGAGGATTTAACAGCTAGCTCTTAATTTGAGAGTTTGTGAAATCAGAATGAGCATCAACTAAACATAGAAAGAAATCGTTTAGCTTCTTTAAATATTTAGCAAAAACTTAGATCATCAAATGAGACTAATTTTGTTGCTCTACTGATTAAAATTTTGCAAAATTGGAGCGCATACATATTTGAAGTTGATTGACTCCAAATTATTAATCATATCAAACTATCATTTATTTGTCTGACTTAAATATGACATGGACAATTAAGTATTTAATCTATAATATTTTTCAAGACATTTATTTATCCAAATGGCAGAAGGATTGACTTGTTCCCTGTCATTCTAGCTATTTTCTAATGGCTCTGAGATTGTCTTGAAACTTGTTGATGCAGATTGTGATAATGTGACACTACAACATTGAGTGATATGTAAAATTTTTGGGTTGATGGTTGAAACTTAACTTCTTCAAATATTTTTGTAGGAGCTGATATTGACATTTAGCTAGTTTTTTATACAGCTCATGTAATTCATTTTTAAAAAATATGTTCTTCGATTGCCGAAGTTGTCAAAAATCCGCTAGTTTAACATAAATTCAATAGTTTTAGGAAACGTTGGTTTTGAAGATGTTGGTTTTATTATATAAGTTCATTTCTTTCTCATATAGTTCGATACTTATATTTTTTGTTGGGAAAACCCCTTTGATTTAACTTAACAAATTCACTAAATGTGATTTTATCTCTTAGGATTGAATTACCATTGTATAGTGTGGGTAATCTGGCCATTAAATGTCTTAGGATGTCATACTCGACCTAGGGTGTCATGACCATATCAAGAGAATCACAAATTTGGTGAAGTTAATATTTGCGTCGAATAGAAATCGACGCAACATCGAATGAATGTCGACGTTACTCTAACAAGAAGTCCAAGCAACATACTCTTTCTGTCGGAGTAGATCAAGTCGACTTTACGTCGAATAGATATCGACGTAGAGGCCATGGACCTGTCGAAGCACTGTGTGAAATCGACACATCTTCTACTTCAATTCAACGCAGAAGGAAATATATGTCGAAGTCATCTAAAGTCGATGCAACGTCGACTTCTTCTCGACGCACATAATGTAGCTCAGAGCCAGGCCTTCAACTCGACGGTTACGTCGATTGGGTATCGACGCAACGTCGACTAACAGAGTTCAATCAAAGCAAGGATGAATTCAAAGCTGCTCCTATAAGAACTCGAAGGTGCGTCGATAAGAGAGGAAGAGAACTCGACGCTACGTCGAATACAGTCTGAAAAGGGAAACCTTTTCAGCTGTCATTTTGGACCCTCTCTCATGGCCCACCTCTCTCAAGACCGTTCTCCAACGGCTCCTTAATTATCTCAAATGGAGTGAAGAATTAACAGAGGACAAAGAAAAGCTTTCTTGGAAACAAGCTTTATGTTGGTCGGGAATTGAAGAACGAAAGAAGAAGTAAATGTCTAGACAAAAATACCTTTTCAGGTCTTACCAGAAAAGAAAACAAATTCAAAAATTGAACAGGGACAATAAATGGCAAGAGAAGAAAGAGAAAGACAAGGCACTTATCACAATCGGTCATATTGTTCTATCGAGTGCTTCTTCTTCTTCCTCTCTCAGGAACTCTGATAGATAGAATACAAGAAAGAAAGAAAAAGAAAAAGGATATACTCTGCTCAGTTACAACAGCTTTTGCTTCTTCATCAATATCTTATAGCAACAGTTCTATCTTATGAACAGGAAGCAAAAGGATCAAAATCTTAACAGCCCTAGCAATCATCACTATCACAAGCTAGGGTTAATCATATACAGATCCTGAAGAGCACTTAAACAACAACATAGGATTGCTGTTACAAAAATCTGAAAAACAGATTTCTGAATCTTTCCTCTCCCTCTTTCTTTTTCCTTCTTTCTCCCAACTGTAAAAGAGTTTTATTAATCCCTCTTCAATGGATTCAGTGGTTCAAGATCTCCTTATCAAAAGATCTGGTGGTTCAAAATCTCCTTATCAAAAGATCTGGTGGTTCATGATCTCATTGTCAAAAGATCAGTGGTTCTAAGAGTCTCCTTACCAAAAGACTCAGGCACAGTGGTGCATCCCTACCAGGTGGTAGAAGAGGGGAGTACCCACATTTTGGGGAACCTCTATAAAAATTTGTGTCTTCTGGTTTGCTAATTTTTCTGTGCTGTCCCTCATAGCTAGTTTACATTACTATTTTCTGCTTTATATTTAAGCACTATTTTATTCTGCCTGAGATCTTGATTGAGCATAAATCCTTAGATTATTTTATTGTATTCACAGTTAGGATAGAAATAAATTTAAATCTCTATTCACCACCCCTCTAGAGGATTCTCAGAGGCACACTGTGCACTTTCAATTGGTATTAGAGGGAGGTTGATCATTAAAAGGTTAACACCTTGATCAAAAAGGCCTCCTACTCTTATTTCTTTTCTACAAACATATCTTATAAAGGAAATGAGTACTATGGACTATGCTTCCAGAAGACACCCAGTGTGTAACTTGAATAAGTTCACACTCTAGAAGGCCAGAATAAGACTTTACATGAATTCCATTGATGAATACATCTATAATGTTCTTCTCACAGGTCCTCCAACTCTAGTCAGACAAAATGCAGGAGAATCCTCAACAATAGAGGCTGTTGTTGACGTCAGGAAAATCCCGGCCTCAAGATTCGGACCAATGCAGCCGGAGGCTACTCGCCCAGCAGTCCAACGAGATGACTTGGCTGGCAACGACGAAGAAGCTAGAAGAGCAACAAACAGGACCCCAGGTGCTGCGGTAGGGAGGTCCCACCACGTACCTGGAAGCTCAAGGGATTCTTCCCCTCCAAAACCAAAAATGTCTGAGCTTGGTACAAGGAAGGCAGGGACCTGGCGAGTATCTCGCCTGAGGGGGTCAACCTCGTCCAAAAAGTCCTTTTTTCTTGTACCCCTGGGGGTCTATTTATAGACAAATCCGGGGGGGGGGGTAGTTACCTGGCCATACTCGCCCATACTTGGCTCTGCTCGCCCAAGCTCGCTTCTTACTCGCCAAGCTCGCTTCCTGCTCGCCCAAGCTCGCTTCCTGCTCGCCAAGCTCGCCAAGCTCGCTTCCTGCTCGCCCAAGCTCGCTTCCTGCTCGCCAAGCTCGCTTCCTGCTCGCCAAACTCGCTTCCTGCTCGCCAAGCTCGCTTCCTGCTCGCCCAAGCTCGCGCCTTGCTCGCCCAGCTCGCGCCTTGCTCGCCCAGCTCGCGCCTTGCTCGCCCACCTCGCCCCTTGCTCGCCCAGCTCGCGCCTTGCTCGCCCAGCTCACGCCTTGCTCGCCCAGCTCGCGCCTTGCTCGCCCAGCTCGCGCCTTGCTCGCCCAGCTCGCGCCTTGCTCGCCCAGCTCGCGCCTTGCTCTCCCAGCTCGCGCCTTGCTCGCCCAGCTCGCGCCTTGCTCGCCCAGCTCGCCCCTTGCTCGCCCAGCTCCCGCCTTGCTCGCCCATCTCGCGCCTTGCTCGCCCAGCTCGCCCCTTGCTCACCCAGCTCGCGCCTTGCTCGCCCAGCTCGCCCCTTGCTCTCCCAGCTCGCCCCTTGCTCGCCCAGCTTGCCCCTTGCTCGCCCCTTGCTCTTGCTGGCTGAGTTGCCTTGTGTCTTGGACTGTCGGCTTCTATGCTGACCTTTTGACCTTGACTTCTGCCTACGTGGCTTTGAATGGGCCTACCCTCGGAGAATGAGGGTTGTACACAATCCCCGCTCTTTGCGAGTAACATAGTTGCTCGGAAAGAATCATCCAACCCTTATTCGACGAGTTGTCTTTCTGGCGAGTATTTGGTCTATAGTCGGCATCTCGCTGCTGTCGCCCTGGCTCTATACATAGAGGGGGAGGGGTCTCTGATGGCAAGGCTTTTTTGATCTCGCTTCAAGATGTCGCGTAGTATTGCCGAGGAAGCTGCTGCTGACATGGCCGACCTCCTGGCTTGCTGCCGCCTTTTCGGACGCCTGCTCGCGCAGTCGCCGAGCTCGAGGGCTTCCTCGTCTCCAGAAAAGGTCGACACCTTACAGGAGTCGAGCTCAACTGGAGGAGGAGAAAAGGTCGACACCTCACAGGAGCCGAGCTTCCCTGGAAGCGGAAGAGAGGTCGAAACTTCACAGGAGCCGAGCTCAACTGGAAGCGGAAGAGAGGTCAACACTTCACAGGAGCCGAGCTCAACTGGAAGCGGATAGAAGGTCGACACCTTCTAGGAGCCGAGCTCAACTAGAGGCGGATAGAAGGTCGACACCTTCTAGGAGCCGAACTCAACTAGAGGCGGATAGAAGGTCGACACCTTCTAGGAGCCGAGCTCAACTAAAGGAGGGTACAAGGTCGACACCTTCTAGGAGCCGAGCTCAACTAAAGGCGGTTACGAGGTCGACACCTTCTAGGAGCCGAGCTCAACTAGAGGCGGATACGAGGTCGACACCTTCTAGGAGCCGAGCTCAACTAGAGGTGGATAGAAGGTCGACACCTCGCAGGAGCCGACCTCAACTGGAGGCGGATATAAGGTCGACACCTTCTAGGAGCCGAACTCAACTAAAGGCGGATACGAGGTCGACACCTTATAGGAGCCGAGCTCAACTAGAGGTGGATACGAGGTCGACACCTTCTAGGAGCCGGGCTTAACTAGAGGCGATACGAGGTCGACACCTTCTAGTAGCCGAGCTCAACTAGAGGTGGAGAGAAGGTCGACACCTCGCAGGAGCCGAGCTCAACTAGAAGCGGATACGAGGTCGACACCTTCTAGTAGCCGAGCTCAACTAGAGGCGGATACGAGGTCGACACCTTCTAGGAGCCGAGCTCAACTAGAGGTGGAGAGAAGGTCGACACCTCGCAGGAGCCGAGCTCAACTGGAGGCGGATATTAGGTAGACACCTTCTAGGAGCCGAGCTCAACTAAAGGCGGATACGAGGTCGACACCTTCTAGGAGCCGAGCTCAACTAGAGGCGGATACGAGGTCGACACCGTATAGGAGCCGAGCTCAACTAGAGGTGCAGAGAAAGTCGACACCTCGCAGGAGCCGAGCTCAACTGGAAGCAGATACAAGGTCGACACCTTCTAGGAGCCGAGCTCAACTAGAGGTGGATACGAGGTCGACACCTTCTAGGAGCCGAGCTCAACTAGAGGTGGAGAGAAGGTCGACACCTCGCAGGAGCCGAGCTCAACTGGAAGTGGATACAAGGTCGACACCTTCTAGGAGCCGAGCTCAACTAGAGGCGGATACGAGGTCGACACCTTCTAGGAGCCGAGCTCAACTAGAGGTGGAGAGAAGGTCGACACCTCGCAGGAGTCGAGCTCAACTGGAGGTGGATAGAAGGTCGACACCTTCTAGGAGCCGAGATCAACTAGAGGTGGAAAGAAGGTCGACACCTCGCAGGAGCCGAGCTCAACTGGAGGTGGATAGAAGGTCGACACCTTCTAGGAGCCGAGCTCAACTAGAGGTGGAAAGAAGGTCGACAGCTCGCAGGAGCCGAGCTCAACTGGAGGTGAAGAGAAGGTCGACACCTCGCAGGAGCCGAGCTCAACTGGAGGTGGATAGAAGGTCGACACCTTCTAGGAGCCGAGCTCAACTAGAGGTGGAAAGAAGGACGACACCTCGCAGGAGCCGAGCTCAACTGGAGGTGAAGAGAAGGTCGACACCTCGCAGGAGACGAGCTCAACTGGAGGTGGATAGAAGGTCGACACCTTCTAGGAGCCGAGCTCAACTAGCGGTGGAAAGAAGGTCGACAGCTCGCAGGAGCCGAGCTCAACTGGAGGTGAAGAGAAGGTCGACACCTCGCAGGAGCCGAGCTCAACTGGAGGTGGATAGAAGGTCGACACCTTCTAGGAGCCGAGCTCAACTAGAGGTGGAAAGAAGGTCGACACCTCGCAGGAGCCGAGCTCAACTGGAGGTGAAGAGAAGGTCGACACCTCGCAGGAGACGAGCTCAACTGGAGGTGGATAGAAGGTCGACACCTTCTAGGAGCCGAGCTCAACTAGAGGTGGAAAGAAGGTCGACACCTCGCAGGAGCCGAGCTCAACTGGAGGCGGATACAAGGTCGACACCTTTTAGGAGCCGAGCTCAATTAGAGGCAGATAGAAGGTCGACACCTCGCAGGAGCCGAGCTCAACTGGAGGTGAAGAGAAGGTCGACACCTCGCAGGAGCCGAGCTCAACTGGAGGTGGATAGAAGGTCGACACCTCGCAGGAGCCGAGCTCAACTGGAGGCGGTTAGAAGGTCGACACCTTCTAGGAGCCGAGCTCAACTAGAGGTGGAAAGAAGGTCGACACCTCGCTGGAGCCGAGCTCAACTGGAGGTGAAGAGAAGGTCGAAACCTCGCAGGAGCCGAGCTCATCTGGAGGTGGATAGAAGGTCAACACCTTCTAGGAGCCGAGCTCAACTAGAGGTGGAAAGAAGGTCGACACCTCGCAGGAGCCGAGCTCAACTGGAGGCGGATAAAAGGTCGACACCTTCTAGGAGCCGAGCTCAACTAGAGGTGGAGAGAAGGTCGACACCTCGCAGGAGCCGAGCTCAACTGGAGGCAGATACAAGGTCGACACCTTCTAGGAGCCGAGCTCAACTAGAGGTGGAGAGAAAGAGTCATCCGAGGGGGCAAGTAGCCGGCTTGCTGGAGAAGGGCTCGGGCAGAGGCCTGGATTACGACAACTCCATGACTCGATGACTTCTTCGGCGGAATTTCGTCGCATTGCTTGGATAGGGCATGACTCTCAGGGGGCCCTTCTGGACACACACACTCGAGGTCTCCACTCTACCTGTCGGATGCTGGATGTCGACCAGTAGGGAATGACAATCGGGGAGGTCCAAGGGGACACACCATCCCGAGGCCTCCATCCTATTGCGTTTGCTGAATGCTGGTTGGTCAAATCGATCATCTCTTCGTCAAGTTGGGGGGTTGGCGTCCGGACTCTCCTCTAATAACCTCTCCAGCCGGATGGGAAGTGCAGTCAGGAGGTAACTCGGCCAACGTGCAAGGGGGGGAGCTAGTCTCGACCGTCAATGCAGAGGCTTGGTCTTAGGAGGACTCTCTCCCGAGGCGCTATCCCATCACCCGACTTGGGTTTTTACGAGAGTCGAGTCGGAGACCTGTCCCCCAATCGGTCGCCAGGTTGCGGAAGAGTCTTCATACTGTCACTCAACAATCAGAGGGGATTAACCGCACCAACCCATATGATTGGAATAAACGACAAGAGATATTAGGCTTTGTCGCAAAAGGTCAAATGCCACCTTTATACAAGGGTCCCTCAGTCAAGTAGATCGATCATCGCTTCGACGAGTTGGGAGGTCGGCGTCCAGACTTTCTCCTGATAATCTCTCCAATCGGATGAGAGATGCGGTCGGAGGGTAACTCGACCAACGTGCAAGGGGGGAGCTGATCTCGACCGTCAGTGCAGAGGCTTGGTATTAGGAGAACACACTACCGAGGCACCGTCCCATCATCCGTTCTTGGTTTTACGAGAATCGAGTCGGAGGCTCGTTTCCCAACCTATCGTGGAGATTGGTTTTACCTACTTCGAAAAGCTCTTGCCAGAAGAGAA
Organism: Dactylorhiza incarnata; assembly: GCA_033032865.1. Classification (NCBI taxonomy): domain Eukaryota; kingdom Viridiplantae; phylum Streptophyta; class Magnoliopsida; order Asparagales; family Orchidaceae; genus Dactylorhiza; species Dactylorhiza incarnata. Next base: position 3,782,257 of record JAWHQI010000078.1, read on the forward strand.
AAACAATTCTCGCGGCCCATGTTTCAGGGGGCGAGGAAGTTTTATTTAAATGGAATAAACACAAGGAGGGGGAGAATAGACCTTCCCGCTCAGGGATAGAACCTTTTCAGGTCATTGCCGCTCCAGGTATTCCCAAGCGATTCCCCTTCATGATTCTGCAGGCGGTATCTGCCAGTCTCGAATGCCTCTTGAACGATGAAAGGTCCTTCCTAGTTCAGTTCGAGCTTCTCGACGACAAGTGATCTCCCTGTTGATCCTTTAGGTGCTTCTGAGCAGTTCCTCATCTCATTGAGATGAGTAGTTAGAGATATCCTTGCTAGTAAGAGTCGTTGAAGAGATTAAACGAATAATATAGTTGCATAGTTGCTGAAGTGATGACCTCACAAGCATGACCAGTTTAGAATTATCTTGGAATGCCGGTTGTTGGAGAAGATCATCGCGAGCAAGAGCTTGTGGAATACCAGCTTGAAGACATCACGAGTAAGCATCCTCGTGAAATGTAAGCCTTTGATGAAGATCATCGTGAGTAAGAGCTCGCGGAATCCTAGCTTGAAGATGTCACGAGTAAACATCCTCGTGGAATATACGCCCTTGATGAAGATCATCACGAGTAAGAGCTCGCGGAATCCTAGCTTGAAGACATCACGAGTAAACATCCTCGTGGAATATACACCCTTGATGAAGATCATCGTGAGTAAGAGCTCGCGGAATCCTAGCTTGAAGACGTCACGAGTAAACATCCTCGTGGAATATACGCCCTTGATGAAGATCATCGCGAGTAAGAGCTCGCGGAATCCTAGCTTAAAGACGTCACGAGTAAGCATCCTCGTGGAATAATAATTGCGACCTTGGGAGGTACTTGGTGCAATTGACGATCATACCTTGCTCGCACATAGCTACGCGCACCTGTCTGCTTGCCCCTGCATACTCGCACCTGCATGCTCGCACATACATACTCGCACTTGCATATAAAGAAGTTTGTAGAGGCATGTACTCCCAAGACTTCATCTGGTACCCCTGTGTTTGATGTTGATGTTGGTGAAGAGATCGATAAGTGGGGACTGACAGTCGGGGAGGTCCAAAGACACAGCATCACGAGGTCTCCATCCTACTGCTATTGTTGGTGCTGTTGAAGAGACCGACAAGTAGAGACTGACTGTCGGGGAGGTTCCAAAGGAACACACCATCCCGAGGTCTCCATCTTACTTGGATGCTGAATGCCGACCTAACATGTTTCCTGTTGCTCAACAATTAAACGGGGAGTTAAGCACACTTAAGCACATTAACTCACACAATTGGAGGAAATAATTGGAAACGCATCGCTTTGTTACGGGCTCTTAGCCCTCGAGGGTACACGACACCTTTATTCATGGGTCCCCTGATCGGTTAAGTCGATCATCCTATCGTCGAGCTAGGAGGTCGGCGTCACGACTTGTTCCTGATAATCTCTCCAGTCGGATGAGAGGTGCAGTCGGAGGGAACCGCGGCCAACATGCAAGGGGGGAGCTGATCTCGACCGTCAATGCAGAGGCTTGGTCTTAGGGGAACACACTACCGAGGCACCGTCCCATCATCCGTTCTGGATCTTACGAGAATCAAGTCGGAGGCTCGTTTCCCAACCTGCCGTGGAGATCGACATCACCTGCTTTGTTTCTTTCTTTTGAAAACGCTTAGCTGAAAGAGACAAAAGACTCACAATCTCCCATGTTTCAGGGAGGTGAGGGTTTTATAGATAACAAAACCTCATGAGTAAGACCCTTCATGGATCATAGCCGACAGAAGGAGATCATCGGGAGTAGGGAGCTTGCTGAATACCAAGCTTGCAGACGTCACGAGTAAGCATTCTCATGGAACATAAGTCCTTCATGAAGATCATCGCAAGTAGAAGCTCGCAGAATACCAGCTTTGAGAACCACCGTGACTAGGAGCTCGCCGAGCATCAACTTGGAGACCTCGCGAGTAGGTTGTTGAAGCAGTCCATCGCGACTAGGAGCTCGCCGAGCATCAACTTGGATACCTCGCGAGTAGCTTATGTGCTTTCCCTTGATGGCGAACTCATCATGAATCATCCTGTTTGTTAGTTAGACAAAAGCACTCGCGGGCTTTACCAAAGCACCCGTAAGCATATAGATGTATGGAAACCACTATCATTGAAGAAGGAGGAAACTGAGGGGAGGAGTGTCCCTTTTGACATAAGACCCCCTACGCAGAGGGTTCAGGGGTTGAAATCGCCTCTCAGGAACTCGCCACTCTTGAACTAGGCACCAGGTTCTCACCACCTTCCGAGTAGAGATCTTGCATATGGGCGAGTAAGGAGGGCGAGTAAGGAAGGATCTCACCAATGGCCGAGTATTGAAGAAGCTCGCTCGCCTGCAAAAAGTCGCCTGCATGAACTCGCCTATGCCGAGTAACAAGGAAGCTCGCCTATGGACGAGTAAGGAGGGCGAGTAAGGAAGGATCTCGCCACTACCCAGGAAGCTCGCCTCTCTTCCGAGTAAAGTCGCTGGTCTGAACTTATCTCTGGATCTCGCCTGCAGGAACTCGCCTATGACGAGTATGGATCTCGCCAGCATGGACTCGCCTATCACGATCTCGTCTCCCTGCGACTAGAACTCGCCTGTGGGCGAGTAAGCAACTCACCTGTGGGCGAGTATGCAACTCACCTGTGGGCGAGTATGGAATTCGCCAATTATGCACTCGGCTTCTCGCCATCTGGAACTCGCTTGAGGATGTCTTCGTCTGGAACTCGCCTATTGGCGAGTAAGGAAGGATCTCGCCACTACCCAGGAAGCTCGCCTCTCTTCCGAGTAAAGTCGCTGGTCTTAACTTATCTCTGGATCTCGCCTGCAAGAACTCGCCTATGGGCGAGTATGGAACTCGCCTACGAGCGAGTAGGGATCTCGCCATCTGGAACTCGCCTACGAGCGAGTAGGGATCTCGCCATCTGGAACTCGCCTACGAGCGAGTAGGGATCTCGCCATCTGGAACTCGCCTACGAGCGAGTAGGGATCTCTCCACCTGGAACTCGCCTATCGGCGAGGAAGGAGCTCGCCTTACTTGCGAGAATTCGCCATACTCGCGAGTTGCCAACAACTTCCTCTTGGTCGCCAATTTCTACCATCTCGCCTTCCTACTAGACTTTCTTCCAACGAATACGATCCACGCTCACCGCACCAAAGTGTTGACGCCAGGAAAATCCCGGCCTCAAGATTCGGACCAATGCAGCCGGAGGCTACTCGCCCAGTAGTCTAACGAGATGACTTGGCTGGAAACGACGAAGAAGCTAGAAGAGCAACAAGCAGGACCCCAGGTGCTGCGGCAGGGAGGTCCCACCACGTACCCGGAAGCTCAAGGGAGTCTTCCCCTCCAAAACCAAAAATGGCCGAGCTTGGTACAAGGAAGGCAGGGACCTGGCGAGTATCTCGCCTGAGGGGTTCAACCTCGTCCAAAAAGTCTTTTTTTCTTGTACCCCTGGGGGTCTATTTATAGACAAATCCTGGGGGGGGGGGTAGTTACCTGGCCATACTCGCCCATACTTGGCTCTGCTCGCCCAAGCTCGCTTCCTGCTTGCCAAGCTCGCTTCCTGCTCGCCAAGCTCGCTTCCTGCTCGCCCAAGCTCGCTTCCTGCTCGCCAAGCTCGCTTCCTGCTCGCCCAAGCTCGCTTCCTGCTCGCCAAGCTCGCTTCCTGCTCGCCAAGCTCGCTTCCTGCTCGCCAAGCTCGCTTCCTGCTCGCCCAAGCTCGCTTCCTGCTCGCCAAGCTCGCTTCCTGCTCGCCAAGCTCGCGCCCTGCTCGCCAAGCTCGCGCCCTGCTCGCCAAGCTCGCGCCCTGCTCGCCAAGCTCGCGCCCTGCTCGCCAAGCTCGCGCCCTGCTCGCCAAGCTCGCGCCCTGCTCGCCAAGCTCGCGCCCTGCTCGCCAAGCTCGCGCCCTGCTCGCCAAGCTCGCGCCCTGCTCGCCCAAGCTCGCGCCCTGCTCGCCCAAGCTCGCGCCTTGCTCGCGCCTTGCTCGCCCAGCTCGCGCCTTGCTCGCCCAGCTCGCGCCTTGCTCGCCCAGCTCGCGCCTTGCTCGCCCAGCTCGTGCCTTGCTCGCCCAGCTCGCGCCTTGCTCGCCCAGCTCGCGCCTTGTTCGCCCAGCTCGCGCCTTGCTCGCCCAGCTCGCCCCTTGCGCTCGCCCAGCTCGCGCCTTGCTCGCCCAACTCGCCCCTTGCTCGCCCCTTGCTCGCCCAGTTCGCGCCTTGCTTGCCCAGCTCGCGCCTTGCTCGTCCAGCTCGCGCCTTGCTCGCCCAGCTCGCCCTTGCTCGCCCAGCTCGCCCCTTGCTCGCCCAGCTTGCCCCTTGCTCGCCCAGCTTGCCCCTTGCTCGCCCAGTTTGCCCCTTGCTCGACCCTTGCTCCTGCTGGCTGAGTTGCCTTGTGTCTTGGACTGCCGGCTTCTGTGCTGACCTTTTGACCTTGACTTCTGCCTACGTGGCTTTGAATGGGCCTACCCTCGGAGAATGAGGGTTGTACAGCTGTCTCAAGAAAGGAATGGACAGAGGCTGAGAAGAAGGTCAAGGCATGTGATGCCAAGGCCATGAATATTCTGGTGTCAACAATGTCAGATGACATTTTTCAGAAGGTTGCTGAATGCCAATCAACAAAAGAAATCTGGGACTCACTCACCACAATGGTGGAAGGAAGTGCTGATGAAAGAAAGGACAAAAAATCCCTTCTCATATCCCAGCATGAGAACTTTCAAAAGAAAGCTGAAGAATCTGTTGCTGATATGTATGACAGATTCGGTCTTATCATTAATGAGCTCAGAGGCTTAGGCGAAATATCCTTGACTGAAATTAATGATAAGCTTCTCATGTGCTTCCCTAGCTCATGGGATTCAAGAATCTGGGCAGAGAGTCCAGATGCCACAGAGAGGTCTCAACTGAAGCTTTACGAGGAAAGATTAAGTCATATGAGATGCTTCTGAAGAACAGGGCTGAGGTTGAAGAAAGGGAGACATCTCCAGCTCCTGTCCAAAGGTCCCTTGCTCTGAAAGCTACTGAAGGAGAGCCCTCTACTCCTGAGGATGAGATGTTCAATCTCCTAGCAAGGAGATTCAAGAAATGGGTCAAGACAGAAGACTCAAGGAGGAGAGAAATGGACTCAAGGCCCAGGCATGATAAAACTCCAAAGAAGGAGATTATGTGCTATACCTGCAGCAAACCAGGGCACATTGCCCCTGAATGTCCACAGGAGCAAAGGGAAAGAAGCAGCAACATTGCATGATGGCAATTGGGACTCAAGTCCTTCAGAGGAAAGGACAAGAAGAAAGCCAATGGCTTTATTGCTGAAACTTGAAGTGATTCAGAAGCAGAATTAAGCTCCTCATCATCTGAGAGTGATGATAAAGAAGCAGCAGTAGCAGCCTGCATGATGGCACTGGGGGTGTCATCAGATGATGAAGATGACCGGGTATCTGTTTTTGATGAATTTGATTTTAGCTCAGAAGATTTTAAATCATGTTTTAAAGATTTCTGCATTGATCATCTTAGGGTAGAAAAGGAATTAGACATTGCTAGGGCTGAATTAGAGAACATTAAAAAGGATGAAATCTACCTAAGAAATCAAGACTTAACAAATGAAATTAATAATAAAGAGTTAGAATTGATTAAACTTAGAGAAGAAAATATAAACTTAAAAGAAGAGCTAGCAAAGGCAAAGGCCTTTGAGGACTCACTCAATGGGAGGAGTCAGAAGCTCAAAGACATCACTGAAAATTTCTCTATGAGATTTAATTACCTAGGATTAAGAGCAGAGCCCTCCACTAGCATAGAAGCACCTAGGAAACCTGCCTGAAAAAATCCAGTGTCATTTGTTAGACCTAGTGAGTATCAACCAAGTGAGAAGAGTGCATCATCCAAGGGTAGAGATAACAATCATCCAGATAGGATGAACAAACCTAATCAAGTAAATCTGAATAAAAAAGAAAAACCCCTAGACAAGAATCATGTAGAGAAGTCAAATAATTTCAACCAAAAGGTTAGAGCAAAACCTAGAATAATAAAACATTCTGCTGATTTGTTATATTTTGATACCTTCTATACTCATTTCAAGTATCAAGATAAGAGGTTTGGGAAATCCATTCTCTATCATCCCAAAGGGTATCATGAAAGACTCTTCTATTCTTTCATTGAACCATATAATGGTAAAAGCAAAGGGCCCAAGGTAACCTGAGTTCCATCTAATGTTTGAATTACTTGTGCAGGGTTAGGTAGGGTCCCACTCAGGAGAAAATGGAATGGTAAGGTAGATGTAGGTCAAGGACAAGGAACAAACTTCATTCAAGGGAGTGACTTCTGCCTTGATTCTTTTTCGTTATAACTTATAAAATTAATATTATAAACTATTTTCAATAAACTTAATTGCTGGGAAAAACAACAAGAATTTTCCAAAGAAAATAGATCTGTTCATTCAGAGGTGCGTCGAATAGAAGTCGACGTACCATCTATTTCTACTCGACGCCAGCGTCAAGAATCACTCAGAGTGAATACTTTGAATAGATCTCGACGCAACGTCGAGTTCCTATCGACGTATGCATCGTATTGATTGGCCGCTGATCAAAGTCGAGCCTGCGTCGATTGCAAATCGACGCAACGTCGACTAGACTACGTCGACGTAAGGTTTGGTGAACAATCTCCAGAAAGCTATTGCGTCGACTGGATAACGTCGAATATGATTCGACGCAACGTCAAAATGGCTGCGTGCCCAGAATTGCTTCTAGAAGCATTCTCGACTTATTTTTGCGCGTCAAATACTAATCTTTATCGATGGTGCGCCGACATAAACCCTAAGTTGCGACGAATCGTCTTCTTTTAAGCAACTTCAGCATCAAAATCATTGCACTTTCGAATTTTTCTCCTCTTGCTCTCTTGTTCTCCTGGACTCCCGTGCTCTCTCTCTCATTTTCTATTTGTCTCTGTAGGTACATTTAATCAAATGGCTCCACCTAAGTTTAACTCAGGATTTGATGTCGATGTTGATTCGTTCAGCGCAGCTGCCGAAAGCTTCAAAGCTATACTTGGCTTATTTCAGGAGGCTGGCCTGACTAAGCTTATTTCAACAAGGTGTAAGATTCTAGATTTAGAACTTACAGAGTTCAATGACAGTGTACATGCTGCAGATGCTGGGTCCCTTCAAGGGACAGTTTCTGGACAAGATATCAATATAACTGATGAGTTTCTATCCCAAACATTTGATCTACCTACTGAAAGTGACTCAGAAGAACTGATAGGAGAGGAGACGAAAAATGTCCTAGAGATTATGCAATTTAAGAAAGACAGGCCTATAAATCTGAAGAAGATCGACTTGGCTGAAGAATATAGATTCCTGGTTGACATTGTTCGGAAAGTTCTATTGTGCAAAATCTCAGCCCATGATGCAATTCCAAAGCAGCAGCTGCAAATTATTGGCACTCTTGTCCTCAAGAAGAAGATAAATTGGGGGAGATGCCTTCAGAAGATGATTGGGCATAAGTATGCTCATAAAGAAAATGCTTATATGAGAATAATGAGCCAAGTGCTCTTTCAACATTACTCAAGCATCTACAAATCAAAAGGAGTGCCCATTCCTCCTGGGAAGAGGATTAACATTGGAATCTTTTCCAAGTGGTCAAGGCAAATTGTGAAGCCTGACTAAGCTCCAGTCTCTCCTCCTCCATCTCCTCCTCCTCAAGAGCCAGAAAGGCACATACCAGACCCTCCAAGGGATGCTATCCCTCCTCCTCACTCTCTACCTCCACTGGACAATGTTATAGATATCCATCAAGATGATGCTCCAGCTGTACAACCCTCATATTTTTTGAGTCGGTGTGACCCGATGCGGATGAGGTCGTGGTTGAAAGGGTGACCGTGACACAGCAGACCGAACCGTCGGAGGCCGTTAAGACCAGAAAGAGAAGGCCCGGGGGGTAGACCTCTTTGGAAGAGTGGACCTTGGGTCCACTCGCCCAAGGCCCCGGGCGAGTGGACCCTTGGTCCACTCGCCCAAGGACACGGGCGAGTGGGGGGGGGGGGGGGGGGGCGATTGGACCATGGGTCCACTCGCCCAAGGGTAGGGTATGGTCCACTCGCCCCGTGCAGGTGGGTTGAGTGGACCGTAAGGTCCACTCGCCCAGTAAGGGCGGTGGACCTCGGTCCACTCGTTCGACCCCCGAAAAGGGGGGGGGGGGGGAGTGGACGTCTCGTTCTCCACTCGCCCCCCTCTCATTTTGACCGTCCAGGTTCGTGGTTGAGTTGCGGATAGCAGAATTTTGGCTATGCGCAGCCCAATATTGGGAAGTCTATAAATAGACCCCCATGAGAACCTTGGGAAGGGATGTTGGTACCCCCCTCCCTCGCGTGTGTGTTGTGAGCAAGCACTACCCATCCCCTCCCCTGATGGCGACTGCCACCAAGACGGCCAACTTGAAGACGAAGATGAGGGACACGGCATGGTTGGTCATGGAATAGTGACGGAAGATGATGATGACGGCCCACCGGCTAAAGACATGCGGCGCCGTGGCGGCCATGACTACAATCTTCGTCCACGCCGCAAGAATTAATTATTATTATATTTTGCTAAGTTATGTCTTAATTTAAATATGACATTGCATTTTATTATTTTATTTTGAACTATTGGTGTGCGTTTAGCGCTATGTTTGGTGTGCTATTAGCACTTATGTTGTAAGGCCTATATAAGGCTAAGAATTGAATTAAAAAGGTAGAATATTTTTGATTAAAAAATTGCCTAACCTAAATTCTCTCCTCTCCTCTCTTCTCCCTCTCATATTGCCGCCGCCCCCCTCTCTTGGTTCTTCCCAAGTTCGGCTCCCCTCTCTCTCCCTCTTTCACTCTCTCTTTCTCTCCAACTCTCTTTCCGTACCTTCTTCTTCCACTACAATCTCAATCTTCATCTACGAAATCTTCTTCAACGGATTTTCTCTAAGTCAATCAATATTGGAGGAGAAGATATCAAGTGCAAGGGCCTACGGTTTTGGTGAATCTCTCCGGTGCAAAGGCGAGGAAGACGAACGAGTTTCTTCATCATTTGGAGCCCCTTCCGTGTTCCAAAGGAGAGCGATTATTTTCAAGTGGATCCAATATCTCGGATCTACGTTTCCGAGAGGGGTAACAAAATTTCTACTCAAGAGATCTCCTTTCTTAGATCGTTTTTGTGGTGGACGATTTTTGCGTGATTTCTCGAAGCAAGAAAATTTCTCGCGGTGTTTTCTTTAATAGATTTGTATTTTTTTGTTTGATCTTCCGGATACTATCGAAAGGTTTGGCGAACCTTGTTTTTTTCTTGTTGGGGAAAGATCAACCGTTTGCGAATCGGATTTATTTTGGTGGATCTTTCTTTGGTACAACAAAGCTCGTTCGGACGCAAATATTCGTCCTTTTAGCTTGATCGGATCTTGGCCTCTAGCCGTGATACGATCTCTAGCGGGTTGGCTATCCGCACGTTAGCGCGAGAAATAAATAACCTAATTGTACCGCTGCGTTTAGTTATTGTGCCAAGTCGAGAGAGTGTAAGGTATCGAGGTTATCCTGGACGTCCCCGTGTAGGCTCGTAGGACGTGCTACATCAATTTTGGTATCAAAGCGAGGTTGTGTTGAGTTCTATCTCGACACCATCCTTAATCTCAGATCTGTAGGTTATCCGTCCTCTAGTCGGTGCGTTCGTTAGCACAGTCAAAATCTAAAATTTTCGGATTGGTCTGCATTTAGTAAAAATCTCGGAATATTAAATCTTATCAAAAAAATCTGAAAATTTTTTTGTAGCTTCCTGCACGTATTTCAAGCAACATTAAAACTGAAAATTTTTCGATTCGGCCTCGTTAGGTCAGCCTGAAAATTGGAAACGTCGTAATTCTGTCAAGTTGGTCTGCGAATAGCGGTCTAGAATTTATAACTTGTCTGCGACTTCAAAAAAAAAATTTTTAGTAAAATTTTTGGTCCCATTGTTGTATGCCCACGAGGCGTGGTACGGAATATCTCCCAACCGTTTCCACCATGGCAGATAACCATGAAGACGGGCACGCTCCTGCAACGATTGCGGAGCTTCGAGACGAATTTAATGCTAAGTTCGATGCACTCACGCAGTTAATACAAGGGTTAGCTTTCAATCCAGCGGCGCCTCGAAATCCCGTTGCCGACCAGCGAGATGAGAGACCAAACCATTATCGTAATCAGAACGATGAGCAAGCGCCCCGTGCTCCTCATGAGTTCGATGTAACTAGAGTCGTTAAAATTGATCCACCATCATACGATGGACTGGGTGAGCCCCAAGTATTTTTAAACTGGACTATGGAGATCGAGTGTTATTTTGAGTGGAAGAATCTGACGGATGGTGAGAAGGTGCGAGTTGCACGGATGATGCTTTTGGGTAGAGCCAAAACATTCTGGCTGAACGAAGAGAGGCGTTTAGGTACCGTGAATGGGGCACCCCCAATTGGGTGGGCTGCCATGAAGGCACTTTTGACTGACCAATACGTCCCTGCGTATCACAGAACGCAAATGTTCGACGAGTTAGCCACCCATCGTCAGGGTAGCAAATCGGTATCGGAGTATATGGGAACTCTGAAAGATATGATGGTGCGGTGTGACATACGGGAAATGCCCGAAGTTACATTATCTCGCTTTCGAAAGGGGCATAACCCAGATATCCAAGGCAAGCTATTGCGTTATGGTCATACGGACCTTAACACGACATTCAATGCTGCTTTAGACATAGAGAAGCACAACGCTTACAAGTCCAAGGGACGAGCATTCCAGAAGGGAAAATCCCTTTTAGGAGCCCCACCTTCGTCCTCCATGAGGGACAAAGGAAGATTTCGATCGACTGATTCGAATTCGGTAGTTATCACGCTAGGAACACTAGGAATCCCACGGGCGAGAGAGTTCCGGTAGGAAGGATAAATAAGACAAACGCCACGTGTTATTCTTGCGGTATCCAAGGACATTACTCTAGCGAGTGCCCCACTAAGAGTAAACCACTAGCACTATTAGAGTCCACGTCTGATCCCACCGAGATCGTCTACGAAGCCGGTACTGAGTCTGACGCCGAGCCGAGTGATATTGATGATGACTCTTTTATGATGGTTATGAGATGTATTCTGAATACACCACGTGCGACGGACGATTACAATCGGACGAATATCTTTTCGGTAAATTTTAAGAACGGTGACAAGTGGTGTAAGTTAATAATCGATAGCGGAAGTAGTATGAACGTCGTTTCGGAGAATGCCATCACTCGAATGAACTTAGTCACCGAGCCGCATCCACATCCGTATAAGATAGCATGGGTGAACAAAACGTCTATCGCAGTTTCTAAACGATGTTTGGTACCGCTCACAGTGAAGAGCTATGTTGATAAGGTGTGGTGCGATGTCATCCCTATGGATGTATGTCACGTTTTACTAGGACGTCCATGGCTTTATGATTATGACGTGACCCATTTTGGCAGAGCCAACACTTACGAGTTCAAGTTCAATGGTAAGACCATTGTTTTGAAACCCACACCACCTAAGGACCCGTCGAATGCCTCCAAGGACATAGTGGTGCCTGCGGAAAGGAAAACCGTAAGTTTTATAAGTAGGAAGGAGTTAGAACGCGAGACCTTTATAGATGGTGTCATTTATGCGTTAGTATGCCTACAAGCTAAGGAAGAGTCACTGTCTTTAGAAAACCTACCGTTATCTCTGCGCACGTTATTGGATGAATATAAGGACGTCTATCCGGTAGATTTGCCTTCCAAATTGCCACCCATCCGGGACATTCAACACGAAATTGATTTCGTCCCGGGCTCATCCTTGCCTAATCAACCCCATTACCGACTTAATCCCTCCGCGGATAACGAACTACAAATATTAATTTCCGATTTATTAGCAAAGGGATTTATCCGCCATAGTAAAAGCCCTTGTGCCGTCCCTGCCTTGTTGGTCCCGAAGAAAGATAAATCTTGGAGGTTGTGTGTAGACTACCGGGCCATTAATAAAATAACTGTCAAATATAGGTTTCCCATTCCCCGTTTGGATGATCTATTGGATATGCTATCCGGTGTCACCGTGTTTTCAAAATTGGATTTAAAGTGTGGTTACCACCAAATAAGAATTCGGGAGGGAGACGAATGGAAGACGGCCTTTAAATCTAAGGACGGGCTTTACGAGTGGTTAGTGCTAGGAGAGGGCCTCACCAACGGACCTAGTACCTTCTCACGATTAATGACTCAGGTATTTAAGCCATACATGGGAAAATTTGTCGTAGTCTATTTCGATGACATTTTGGTGTTTAGCATTTCGCCGATCGATCATGAAACTCATTTGCGAACAATCCTTACTACATTGCGCCAAGAGAACTTATTCATTAATCTTAAGAAATGCGCATTCGGTGTAACTTCCGTGGAATTTTTAGGATACATAGTGAGTGCCGAGGGTATACATGTTGACCCTAAGAAGGTCCAAGTGATTAAAGAATGGCCGGAACCACAAAATATTAGGGAGGTTCGGAGTTTTCATGGCTTGGCCACGTTTTATAGACGATTCATTTGCAATTTTAGTAGCATCATGGCACCAATAACTGAATGTATGAAGAAAGGTGATTTCAAATGGACCAAATCGGCCACTAGCGCGTTTCAAATGATTAAGGATCGAATGTCCGAAGCCCCACTACTACGGTTGCCGGATTTTAATAAAGTGTTTGAATTATCATGTGACGCTTCGGGGATAGGAATTGGGGGAGTGTTAAGCCAAGAGGGACATCCGGTTGGGTACTTTAGCGAGAAACTTGCGGGCCCTAAATTAAATTATTCCAATTATGATCGCGAGTTTTATGCCGTAATACGTTGTCTCCAACATTGGCGACACTACCTTATATCGAAAGAATTTGTAATCCTCTTGGATCATGAAGCGCTAAAATTCGTAAACTCTCAAAGTAAAATCAGCCCTCGGCACTTCAAATGGGTCTCCTATCTTCAGGAGTACACATTCATTATTAAGCACCTTAAGGGTACGTTAAATCGTGTGGCGGACGCCCTTAGTCGTGTCACATTATTATTATCTAAAATGGAGGTGACGGTAATAGGATTTGAACGCATTAAAGACGAGTACGTTTTATGCCCGGATTTTAAGGACATTTACTTAGCTGCTCAGGAACAGGCTCCCTCTACTATTTCGGCATACTACATTCGTGACGGTTATTTATTTAGGCATACGCAACTGTGTATTCCCCGCTCTTCACTACGCCATTTCATTGTATGGGAGCTACATAGTGGAGGGCTAGGGGGACATTTCGGCCGGGATAAAACGATAACACTAGTGGAAGATAAATTCTTTTGGCCTGGACTTAAGCCAATGGTTAATAAGATCGTTGGGAGTTGCCGTGTGTGTCAATTAGCAAAAGGTAACAAGACCAACGCGGGTCTTTATACACCTCTTCCTATTCCGTCGGTTCCTTGGGAGGACGTTAGTATGGACTTTATTTTGGGTTTACCTATGACATTTCGGCGACACGATTCCATCCTTGTCGTCGTCGATAGATTTTCTAAAATGACATATTTTATCGCTAGTCACAATACCAACGATGCATCCCATGTTGCTAAGTTGTATTTCAAAGAGGTCGTGGCGCATCGGGGCGTTCCAAAAATGATAGTATCTGATAGGGACGTCAAATTCACTAGTTACTTTTGGAAGACGCTTTGGAAGCTTATGGGTACAAAACTTATGTTTTCGTCGGCCTATCATCCCCAAACGGATGGGCAAACGGAAGTGGTCAATCGAAGTTTGGGTGGATTACTTTGTTGTTTAGTAGGCGATCATAAAGGTACGTGGGACCTTATTCTTCCTCATGCTCAAATAGCTTATAATAATTCACAGAATAGGTCCACTGGGTTGTCTCCAAATGAAATTGTACATGGTTATAAGGCACCCGTGCCTCTTGATTTAGTACCGCTACCCCCATCTTTCAAATCTAGACATTTTGCCCAGGATTTTGCCTCGCATGTTCACAATCTCCATAAGCAAATTAGCGAGACGCTAGCTAAACAATATGCTATTTATCAATCGAATGCTAACGAAAATAGGCGAGCGGTCCACTTGAATATTGGTGATTTGGTAATGGTGCGTTTAACCCCTGAACGGATGCCTTCGGGCACCATAAAGAAATTAGCAAATAGGCGGGCCAGTCCTTTTCGAGTGTTAAAGAAGTTGGGCGAAAACGCATATTTATTACAGTTACCCGCTGAGTGGGGAATTTCCCCTGTTTTTAACGTTTCGGATTTAACGCTTTATGTCGCTCCACCACCTGAACTTTCTGCCTCTCCGTTTAATATTTCCACTAAAAATTCTGATGGGGTGGGTAGTGAGATTGTTTCTGGATCGCCCTCTCCTACGGACTCTACGGGAGGTAAGCCACCTGTTGATGATGACACTTCTTTTTCTTCTCTGCCTAACGCATTTCCAAGGTTTTCCCGGACCGTTTTCTTGCCTGACAGGATTTTGCAGGATGCTGTGTTCCCAACTTCCGATGGTGATGTTCACAGGTTCTTGATTCGATGGAAGGGCCGTCCTGCCTCGGACGACTCTTGGCTCTCCGCGTCGGAGGTGAAGCTACTTGATGCGGATCTCTTTCACCGTTATGTTCCAGACCACTCATCGGTGATGAGTTCTTTCGAGCGGGGGAGGATTGATGGCGACTGCCACCAAGACGGCCAACTTGAAGACGAAGATGAGGGACACGGCATGGTTGGTCATGGAATAGTGACGGAAAATGATGATGACGGCCCACCGGCTAAAGACATGCGGCGCCGTGGCGGCCACGGCTACAATCTTCGTCCACGCCGCAAGAATTAATTATTATTATATTTTGCTAAGTTATGTCTTAATTTAAATATGACATTGCATTTTATTATTTTATTTTGAACTATTGGTGTGCGTTTAGCGCTATGTTTGGTGTGCTATTAGCACTTATGTTGTAAGGCCTATATAAGGCTAAGAATTGAATTAAAAAGGTAGAATATTTTTGATTAAAAAATTGCCTAACCTAAATTCTCTCCTCTCCTCTCTTCTCCCTCTCATATTGCCGCCGCCCCCCTCTCTTGGTTCTTCCCAAGTTCGGCTCCCCTCTCTCTCCCTCTTTCACTCTCTCTTTCTCTCCAACTCTCTTTCCGTACCTTCTTCTTCCACTACAATCTCAATCTTCATCTACGAAATCTTCTTCAACGGATTTTCTCTAAGTCAATCAATATTGGAGGAGAAGATATCAAGTGCAAGGGCCTACGGTTTTGGTGAATCTCTCCGGTGCAAAGGCGAGGAAGACGAACGAGTTTCTTCATCATTTGGAGCCCCTTCCGTGTTCCAAAGGAGAGCGATTATTTTCTAGTGGATCCAATATCTCGGATCTACGTTTCCGAGAGGGGTAACGAAATTTCTACTCAAGAGATCTCCTTTCTTAGATCGTTTTTGTGGTGGACGATTTTTGCGTGATTTCTCGAAGCAAGAAAATTTCTCGCGGTGTTTTCTTTAATAGATTTGTATTTTTTTGTTTGATCTTCCGGATACTATCGAAAGGTTTGGCGAACCTTGTTTTTTTTCTTGTTGGGGAAAGATCAACCGTTTGCGAATCGGATTTATTTTGGTGGATCTTTCTTTGGTACAACAAAGCTCGTTCGGACGCAAATATTCGTCCTTTTAGCTTGATCGGATCTTGGCCTCTAGCCGTGATACGATCTCTAGCGGGTTGGCTATCCGCACGTTAGCGTGAGAAATAAATAACCTAATTGTACCGCTGCGTTTAGTTATTGTGCCAAGTCGAGAGAGTGTAAGGTATCGAGGTTATCCTGGACGTCCCCGTGTAGGCTCGTAGGACGTGCTACATCATCCCCCCTGTCATTGAAGGTGGACGGTGAGGTGATCCTTAGTGCCCTCCAAGGTGCCCAGGCTCAACATTGGCTTGGGAGGGGAAGTTCCTTGTGAGCTTCCGGGTGTGTGATGGGACCTCCACGCTGCAGCTTAAGGGGTCTGTTTGTGGACTCAGGTGTTCTCCAAGGGTAAGGTTCTTCGGTTCTTAGTAACTGGTCAAGGGTCTAGCTCGGGTCAAGTAAGGATTAGCTGCATCTCTGTTTCGAATGTCGAGACCAGTTCTCTGATTTTATCATTCTGGTGCGGTGAGCGTGGACGCAGCTAGGTTCGGAAAGCTCCGGGCAAGTCCCATGGCTGGAAGCGAAGGGCCAAGGAATTCACCTCCTCCCAACAGGTCGCGGTCGTTAACAGGGGAAGAGGAAGCAGGGAGGGCAGATCAAGCATGTAGAGAAGGGAATGAACCGACCTCGGAGGAAGGTTAGAGCCTCCAAGCGTGAGTGTTCTTCAACGACTCGCCTAGGACCAACTGCCCTGATGGGTTCGGCGAGCCTGCCATGTCCTACTACGCAGGGAAGGATGACCCTCTCCAGCATCTCCAGCGTCTCCAGCGGTTCGAAGACACAACCTCGATCAGGCGGATGCCGGACGCCTCCAAGTGCAAGCTCTACGCCAGCACTTTCAAGGGAGAGGCGAAAGACTGGTTCCACCAGCTCCCGTCAGGTGTCATCTACAACTTCAAGGACCTGCGCCAAAGCTTCTTGCTGAGATTCTCCACCTCGAAGAAGAGGTGGAAGGGAACGGAGGCCCTGTTCTTGATTCGATAGAGGAAGGGGGAGGCGCTAGAAAGCTACGCGGATCGGTTTCAGGAACAAGTCCTTTGCCTCCATGATGCAGCACGCCCAGGGCCGACCCACCCTGGCTCGGCCAGAAGGAACACGTTCCAGTCGCACTGCCGGGCTGCAGCCCAAGCACCCCAACCCGTCTCCGGCCCCACCACAGAGCCGATAGGTTATTGAGGCCAGGGCTCGATCCCCCGACCTCCTTGATAAAGAGTCTTCAGGCAGACTCTCATCACCAACTGAGCTGCAGCTCAGTTGGTGATGAGAGTCTGCCTGAAGACTCTTTATCAAGGAGGTCGGGGGATCGAGCCCTGGCCTCAACAACCTATCGGCTCTGTGGTGGGGCCGGAGACGGGTTGGGGTGCTTGGGCTGCAGCCCGGCAGTGCGACTGGAACGTGTTCCTTCTGGCCGAGCCAGGGTGGGTCGGCCCTGGGCGTGCTACATCAAAAAAAGTGTACTTTTTTGATGCAGCACGCCCAGGGCCGACCCACCCTGGCTCGGCCAGAAGGAACACGTTCCAGTCGCACTGCCGGGCTGCAGCCCAAGTGTTGGGTTGTTTCTGTTTATTTCCGCTGCGCCTACATCTGATGTATGGTTCTAGAAAAACCCAACAGTGGTATCAGAGCCAGGTTCTGGTCTTGAATGTTGTTTCAGAAGTTTGGTTATTCCAGTACGTGCAAATCTAGGTATTTAGAAGCGTTCTAAATGTCAAGATTTCTTCCTGGAACATCAAATGTTGATGATTTTAAAAGGGGGTCTTGGAACCCCGCCAGGAACGTCTGGGATTTCGTGGTCATTTCTAACTGTTAGAAATTGTTGTCTCCTTAGCAGTAACCGTCCCTCAAGTGGTTAATGAACCCTTCTATTGTTTTGGATTTTGAATCCAACAATGAGAGACGAGCTTGTCTACTGCTTTAAGTCGAGTTGTCTTTGCCTTTGTCCAATGCATGTAAATCTGAAGATTTGGAAGAGTTCTAAATGTCCAGATTTAGCCCTTTCATCTATCAAAGGTTGATAGTCTTATGTTGTGCACATAAGGGATGCATGAGGATTTTAGAAAGCTTGTTTTTCTGTGGATGTGCACATTGATCAAATGTTGATCATGGTTAAGTGTTAACCTATTATTAAAATTAAAATCCCTTCATCAAATATTAAGTGTTCGGATGCCTTCCGATGGATGACACTCTTCCTGCCTCGATCGATGAAGTGTGGGCTTGCCAAAGCAAGGTGCATTAATCTATCTTGGTAAGGGTGCGAGCGGATAATTGTGATATCCCACTGTCGACATCGGGTCTAACTTAACTAGGTGACCTCAAAGGTTGAGTGCCTAGAGGCATAGGGTTGGCATGCTCCATATGATGGATGCGAATAAGGAGTTATTCACCAGCCATACAAGAATTGCATGAGGATGCAATTGGCAAGCGTTGCCTACCTAAATAACCGCATTATGAGAGGAACGCCAAAGCGGACTCGTGGTGTTGGTGAAATACGGATCTTATCCACTAAGAGAGTAGCTCGCATGGACTCTCCGAGTTGATAGTGAGGGCTATCAATTTGAATAAAATAGTGGGAGTATTTAATTGAAGTCCAAATTAAAAAATAAATTGTATTTTGGAATTTTGGTACTAATTAGATTCTGCATGAATTCTTGTAGAATTCCATGGCAAGTGGTTCACATTCCACCTTGTCCCTGAGAGCTATCCTTGAGAAGGACAAGCTTAGTGGGACGAACTATATGGACTGGTATAGGAACCTGAGAATTGTTCTCAGGCAAGAGCGAAAGCTCTACGTCTTGGAAGAAGAAGCCCCCGAGGTGCCGACCGGGAACTCGTCCCGTGTTGATAAGGATGCTTATAAGAAGTATACCGATGACGCCTTAGACGTCGAGTGCCTTATGCTTGCCACCATGAACTCTGAGCTTCAGAAGCAACATGAGAACATGGGGTGCAAGGAGATTGACGAGCACCTAAAGAAAATGTTTCAAGGGCAAGCTCGTCAAGAGAGGTTCGATGTCACGAAGGCCTTATTTCAGTGCAAAATGGGAGCTCGAGACTCAGTTGGTACTCACGTACTCAAGATGATTGGGTATATAGAGAACCTGGAGAGACTGGGTTTTCCTCTGGGTCAAGAGTTGGCCACAGATCTTATCCTGCAATCGTTGCCGGATAGTTATGAGCAGTTCGTCTTGAACTATAACATGAATGAAATAGACAAGACACTGCCCGAGCTCCTAGGCATGTTGCGAACTGCCGAAATAAACATGAAGAAGGCCAAGCCTGCTAGTCCCATATTGATGGTACATAAAGGCAAGGGTAAGGCCAAGGGCTTCAAGAAGACGAAGGTGGGACCTAAGTCACATCTTGAGCCCAAATCTTCTGCGCTGAAAAAGAAGAGCACCGTGAAGGAAGGGAAATGCCACCACTGTGGCAAGGCTGGTCATTGGAGGAGGAATTGTCCTTCGTACATTGAGGGTCTGCAGAAAATGAAGGGAGGTATGACTTCCGCTTCGGATATTTATGTTATAGAGATAAACCTTTCTGCTCCTTCATCTTGGGTATTGGATACCGGATGTGGTTCGTACAAATGTGCAGGAACTAGGAAGGAGGAGATTGCTGAGTAAAGGAGAGGTGGACCTACGTGTCGGCAATGGAGCAAGAGTTGCTGCTGTAGCCGTAGGGGTTTACCGTCTTTCTTTGCCCAGTGGGCTGGTAATAGAACTTAATAATTGTTATTTTGTTCCGGCCATAACTAGAAACATTATATCCATTTCATGTTTGGACATGATTGGATTTTCTTTTATAATTAAGAACAATTGTTGTTCTATATTTAAGAATGATGTTTGTTATGCTGTAGCTCAATTGTTTAATGGTCTTTATGTTTTGAACCTGGACCATCCGATCTATAATGTAGATAGTAATAAAAGACTAAGAACAAATGACTCAAATCCTACATATCTCTGGCATTGTCGTTTGGGCCATATAAATGAGAAGCGCATATCCAAGCTTCATAAAGATGGACTATTGGACTCATTTGATTATGAATCATTTGAGCGATGTGAGTCTTGTTTATTAGGCAAGATGACTAAAGCCCCTTTCACTGGTTATACTGAGAGGGCTGAGGATCTCTTGGGTGTTGTACATAGTGATGTATGCGGACCCATGAGTTCTATGGCTAGAGGTGGGTATTTCTACTTCGTTACATTTACTGATGATTTTAGTAGATACGGATACGTGTATCTTATGAAGTGCAAATCCGAAACCTTTGAAAAGTTCAAAGAGTTTAAGAATGAAGTGGAGAACCAATTGGGTAAAAAGGTTAAAGCACTCCGATCTGATCGAGGTGGCGAATACCTGAGTCATGAGTTCCGTGATCATCTGAAAGAGCGTGGTATTGTATCACAGCTCACTCCACCTAGGACACCGCAGCATAATGGTGTGTCTGAGAGGAGAAATCGTACTCTGTTAGACATGGTACGGTCGATGATGAGTCATGCAGACTTGCCTGTTTCCTTTTGGGGTTTTGCTTTAGAGACTGCTGCAATGACACTGAATCGCGCTCCGACGAAAACGGTTCTAAAGACACCATATGAGATATGGACTGGGAAGCGTCCTAGTATGTCGTTCATTAAAATTTGGGGCTGTGAGGCATACGTACGACGTCAAATGCCTGACAAGCTGGAACCCAAATCAGATAAGTGTTATCTGGTGGGATATCCTAAGGAAACGAAGGGATATTACTTTTACCTACCGTCTGAGGGCAAAGTGTTTGTCGCAAGGACGGGTGTCTTCTTGGAGAAAGAGTTCTTATCAAGAAAGACGTAAAAGGTAGAACTTGAAGAAGTTCAAGAACCACAAATAGTGAATGAACCAGAGTTGGATTCTGAGCCAGGACTACAAGATGTTGTAGCTAGAGAACCTGCTCATGAAACACAAGTCCTACGTAGATCTGGTAGACCAAGATTTGAGCCTGAGAGATATGGATTTCTCGTGTCTCAAATAGGTAATGTGTTGCTTATGGATCATGATGATGAACCAGCAACCTACCAAGAGGCTATGAATGGACCGGACTCCGACAAATGGCTTGAGGCTATGAAATCCGAAATGGACTCCATGTATATAAACCAAGTTTGGAACTTGGTGGAACCACCTGAAGGGGTACGACCCATAGGGTGCAAGTGGGTCTTCAAGAAGAAGACCGACATGGATGGGAATGTACAGACATTCAAAGGGCGACTGGTGGCTAAGGGTTTCAAGCAAATTCATGGTGTTGACTATGATGAGACCTTTTCCCCTGTTGCCATGGTAAAGTCCATTAGGATATTGCTTGCTATTGCTGCGTATTATGACTACGAGATCTGGCAGATGGATGTCAAAATGGCTTTCCTAAATGGAAACCTCCTTGAGGAAGTGTACATGACACAACCTGAGGGTTTTGTATCCCCAAATGAAGCCACTAAAATATGCAAGCTGAATAGGTCCATCTATGGACTGAAACAGGCCTCTAGAAGTTGGAATCTTCGTTTTGATGAGAAGATCAAAGAGTTTGGTTTTGTCAAGAACGAGGATGAACCGTGTGTTTACAAGCGAATCAGTGGGAGCATTGTTGTCTTCCTGATATTGTATGTTGATGACATACTGCTGATCGGGAATGACATACCTACCCTAAAAGTTGTTAAGAACAACCTAGGGAACTGCTTTTCTATGAAGGACTTGGGTGAAGCGACTTACATACTCGGTATTAAGATCTATAGAGATAGATCGAAGAAGTTGCTGGGTTTGACCCAGAGTACGTACATTGACAAGGTGTTGAAGCGGTTCAACATGCTTGAGTCCAAGAAAGGATTTTTACCCATGTCTCATGGTGTGAATCTCTCTAAGGACCAGTGTCCAAAATCTTGTGAAGATAAGGACCGCATGAAGTTGATTCCATATGCTTCGGCAATTGGGTCAATCATGTATGCAATGTTATGTACTCGACCCGATGTCTCTTTTGCTTTGAGCATGACTAGCAGGTATCAGTCTGATCCCGGTGAATGTCACTGGATAGCCGTAAAGAATATCCTGAAGTACTTGAGAAGGACTAAGGATGTATTCTTGGTGTATGGTGGAGAGGAAGAGCTCGTTGTAAGTGGTTACACGGATGCTAGCTTCCAAACTGATAGGGATGATTCAAAGTCTCAGTCAGGGTTTGTGTTTTGCCTGAATGGAGGAGCTGTGAGCTGGAAGAGTTCCAAGCAAGAGACAGTTGCTGATTCTACAACTGAGGCCGAGTATATCGCTGCAGCTAATGCAGCGAAGGAGGCTGCATGGATTAGGAAATTCATCGGCGAGCTAGATGTAGTTCCTAGCATTGTTGGTCCCGTAGTTCTCTACTGTGATAACAATGGTGCAATTGCACAATCTAAGGAACCTAGATCCCATCAGCGCTCCAAGCACATACTTCGGCGGTTCCATCTTATTCGTGAGATTGTCGAACGAGGAGATGTGAACATTTGCAGAGTGCCGACTGAGGAGAATATTGCAGATCCACTGACAAAGCCTCTCGCGCAGAGAAAGCATGATGGTCATACTAGATCAATGGGTATACGATACCTGAGTGATCAACTCTAGTGGGAGTCTTGTGGGTTGCATGTAAAATAAATATTCTGTTGGCTGTTTAAAATTTATTCATATGATGAATTGTGTACCAATTATTTCTTTTTACGATTAATGGCAAGTTCTTTTATTACGATATACTGTTTCTATATGATAGAATAAAATTCGTGATAAATACCCTTAGAATGTTCGCTTCCATAGGACATCAAGTACGAGACTTGAATGTGAGAGCCTATGATTTCGAAGCTTCATTCTTAAAAGGTCCCTGGTCGAGGTATCATCGTAGAAGCTAAGGGTGATGATGATACATTAAGACTAGCATGTGTGTTGACTGATGACCGGTTCTCACAGGTCATGATATTGTGATATCAAGTCATCACGTGGGTACTTGTTAGTGAACAAGTTGTACTGGACAGACCCAACCTGAGACTACTTTGTGGATTGTTACTTAAAAGTGTCACAAGTAGGTCTCATTTGACAATGGTGTTGTGGTCCTTTGACCTGAAGTCACAGCATTCACCGAGTGAGGAAGAGCGTGCTTTGATGTCATCTAAAGTCTTCCTTGAAGAAGGTTGATGATAAGGGTGATCGTTGGGTACGTTACGAATCATTTGGGTGTTTGGGTGTGAGCAGATATGGGATTTGTCCTCCTATATAACAGGAGTTGCATCCATGGGCCCCTTGATGGAATTGGACTGGGAAATGCATGGCCATGCTTGGTTGAGTCAATATGTGATATTGAGCTCACCATTCTCTGGAAGTCCGTTCTAGATCAAGAAACTTGGATTGAGCTATTAAGAGGGTGACACGGTCCATACCTCTAGTTCTTTCCGGATGTAAGGGACAAAGGGACAAAGACAACGCTGGAACATTGGTCATAAAGGCTTATGAGTTATGAACTCTTATTGCTTGGGGAGCAATGATGCATTGCTAGATGCCGCTCATTGTTTGTGAGGTTTTGGTTTGATACTTTCAAGATCAAGTGGGAGACTGTTGGAGTTGCCATTGTGATCTAGAAGTGGTCAAACATGTAATCTCACTGCCAACGCGATATGAGCCT
This sequence comes from Dactylorhiza incarnata, assembly GCA_033032865.1. NCBI lineage: Eukaryota > Viridiplantae > Streptophyta > Magnoliopsida > Asparagales > Orchidaceae > Dactylorhiza > Dactylorhiza incarnata. Next base: position 3,805,613 of record JAWHQI010000078.1, read on the forward strand.
GCAGGGTCGCACATAAGAGCATGTGGAGAAGTTGGAAGATTGACTGTGTTGGTAAAGGTTACCAATCACCATATAGAATGGGGAAGTCCAGCAAATGTTGCTGTCTGAATTCGTCGGATTCGTCGGATTCGTCGGATATGATTCGTCGGAATTCGTCGGGTTTACACGGATTGGATTCGTCGGATTCGTCGGGATTCGTCGGGTCATTCCGTGGAAACTCGACGAACTGTGACAGAGATCCTTCACTCGACAAAGTGTTGTCGTCTGTCTGGATTCGTCGGAATTCGTCGGGATTCGTCGGGTCATTCCGTGGAATCTCGACGAATTATCACAGAGAGCCTTGACTAGGCAATTGTTGCCGTCTGGTTGGATTCGTCGGGTTTCGTCGGGTTGTCCCGTGAAATCTCGACGAATGATCTTCCGTGAAATTCCGACGAATTGTAACAGAACCCCTAATTCTGCTATGTGGTCTGCGGATAGCGATTCTTCTAGAAGCCTGTTTATGCTTTGAGTATAAATAGATCTTCTTTAGGGTTCTTAAGAACTTACGAAGAGAAAGGCCGACGGAAGGAGTTCCGCTCTCGCCTCACGAACCCTAGTCGACGGAAGTGTTCCGCCGTCTCTGAATCGCGTCCGCTGACCTCCTCTCCGGCGATCGTCGCCGTGTGTGTTCTTCCTGGAGCGAACCTAGCAGTTCGTGGAAGTCCAAGGTGCAGTCGTTCTTCTCCCGGCTCGTGTGGATCACTGTAGAGACGTAGACATAATTCTACGTGAGAACTCTTCTCGCCACCGACAGGAATCAACTCTTGGAGCATCTTGGTTGGATTTGATCCAACCCCATTGAGGTAATTTTTACCTAGTATTTTATTAACTTCTTGATTCAACATTCATGGCCGATCCAAGCATTTTTGGGTTGTTTCTGTTTATTTCCGCTGCGCCTACATCTGATGTATGGTTCTAGAAAAACCCAACAGTGGTATCAGAGGCAGGTTCTGGTCTTGAATGTTGTTTCAGAAGTTTGGTTATTCCAGTACGTGCAAATCTAGGTATTTAGAAGCGTTCTAAATGTCAAGATTTCTTCCTGGAACATCAAATGTTGATGATTTTAAAAGGGGGTCTTGGAACCCCGCCAGGAACGTCTGGGATTTCGTGGTCATTTCTAACTGTTAGAAATTGTTGTCTCCTTAGCAGTAACCGTCCCTCAAGTGGTTAATGAACCCTTCTATTGTTTTGGATTTTGAATCCAACAATGAGAGACGAGCTTGTCTACTGCTTTAAGTCGAGTTGTCTTTGCCTTTGTCCAATGCATGTAAATCTGAAGATTTGGAAGAGTTCTAAATGTCCAGATTTAGCCCTTTCATCTATCAAAGGTTGATAGTCTTATGTTGTGCACATAAGGGATGCATGAGGATTTTAGAAAGCTTGTTTTTCTGTGGATGTGCACATTGATCAAATGTTGATCATGGTTAAGTGTTAACCTATTATTAAAATTAAAATCCCTTCATCAAATATTAAGTGTTCGGATGCCTTCCGATGGATGACACTCTTCCTGCCTCGATCGATGAAGTGTGGGCTTGCCAAAGCAAGGTGCATTAATCTATCTTGGTAAGGGTGCGAGCGGATAATTGTGATATCCCACTATCGACATCGGGTCTAACTTAACTAGGTGACCTCAAAGGTTGAGTGCCTAGAGGCATAGGGTTGGCATGCTCCATATGATGGATGCGAATAAGGAGTTATTCACCAGCCATACAAGAATTGCATGAGGATGCAATTGGCAAGCGTTGCCTACCTAAATAACCGCATTATGAGAGGAACGCCAAAGCGGACTCGTGGTGTTGGTGAAATACGGATCTTGTCCACTAAGAGAGTAGCTCGCATGGACTCTCCGAGTTGATAGTAATCCAACCAAGATGCTCCAAGAGTTGATTCCTGTCGGTGGCGAGAAGAGTTCTCACGTAGAATTATGTCTACGTCTCTACAGTGATCCACACGAGCCGGGAGAAGAACGACTGCACCTTGGACTTCCACGAACTGCTAGGTTCGCTCCAGGAAGAACACACACGGCGACGATCGCCGGAGAGGAGGTCAGCGGACGCGATTCAGAGACGGCGGAACACTTCCGTCGACTAGGGTTCGTGAGGCGAGAGCGGAACTCCTTCCGTCGGCCTTTCTCTTCGTAAGTTCTTAAGAACCCTAAAGAAGATCTATTTATACTCAAAGCATAAACAGGCTTCTAGAAGAATCGCTATCCGCAGACCACATAGCAGAATTAGGGGTTCTGTTACAATTCGTCGGAATTTCATGGAAGATCGTTCGTCGAGATTTCACGGGACAACCCGACGAAACCCGACGAATCCAACCAGACGGCAACAATTGCCTAGTCAAGGCTCTCTGTGATAATTCGTCGAGATTCCACGGAATGACCCGACGAATCCCGACGAATTCCGACGAATCCAGACAGACGACAACACTTTGTCGAGTGAAGGATCTCTGTCACAGTTCGTCGAGTTTCCACGGAATGACCCGACGAATCCCGACGAATCCGACGAATCCAATCCGTGTAAACCCGACGAATTCCGACGAATCATATCCGACGAATCCGACGAATCCGACGAATCATATCCGACGAATTCAGACAGCAACATTTGCTGGACTTCCCCATTCTATATGGTGATTGGTAACCTTTACCAACACAGTCAATCTTCCAACTTCTCCACATGCTCTTATGTGCGACCCTGCAGGCTCATATCGCGTTGGCAGTGAGATTACATGTTTGACCACTTCTAGATCACAATGGCAACTCCAACACCAAGCACCCCAACCCGTCTCCGGCCCCACCACAGAGCCGATAGGTTGTTGAGGCCAGGGCTCGATCCCCCGACCTCCTTGATAAAGAGTCTTCAGGCAGACTCTCATCACCAACTGAGCTGCAGCTCAGTTGGTGATGAGAGTCTGCCTGAAGACTCTTTATCAAGGAGGTCGGGGGATCGAGCCCTGGCCTCAACAACCTATCGGCTCTGTGGTGGGGCCGGAGACGGGTTGGGGTGCTTGGGCTGCAGCCCGGCAGTGCGACTGGAACGTGTTCCTTCTGGCCGAGCCAGGGTGGGTCGGCCCTGGGCGTGCTGCATCACTCCAGGTTGACAAGCGAAGCAGGAAGGACCAGGAGAAAGAAAAGGAGTAAGAAGACAAAGAGGATGGAGGAAGTAATGAAGGAGATGGTCAATGTGCATGTGATCAAGTAGGCCCAGAGAGGCGCGCTGTAATAAGTAGGTAGCTCATCGATGATGAATGAAAAATGTTTTAGGTAACGCCTAGACTAAGTGGCTTGGGAAGGTGTTGAGTTCCTCTGCCTCTAGGTGAAGATAAGCACCTATGACGTGGATGGGTACTCCGCCCCCATTTGGTAAGATCCCCGACTAGAGACCATTCTCCGGGCTCAGTCATGCCGACATATGGGAGACTCATCGGGTTGACTCACTACTTGACTACGTGGCTTGGGAAGGTGTTTAGTTCCTCTGCTTCCAGGTGAAGGTAAGCACCTAGGACGTGGATGGGTACTCCGCCCTCATTTGGTAAGATCCCCGACTACAGACCATTCTCCCGGCTCAGTCATGCCGGCAGATGGGAGACTCATCGGGTCGACTCGCTACTTGACTAAGTGGCTTGGGAAGGTGTTGAGTTCCTCTGCTTCCAGGTGAAGGTAAGCACCTAGGACGTGGATGGGTACTCCGCCCCCATTTGGTAAGATCCCCGACTAGAGACCATTCTCCGGGCTCAGTCATGCCGGCAGATGGGAGACTCATCGGGTCGACTCGCTACTTGACTAAGTGGCTTGGGAAGGTGTTGTGTTCCTCTGCCTCCAGGTGAAGGTAAACACCTAAGACGTGGATGGGCACTCCGCCTCCATTTGGTAAGATCCCCGACTAGAGACCATTCTCCGGGCTCAGTTATGCCGGCAGATGGGAGACTCATCGGCTCGACTCGCTACTTGACTAAGTGGCTTGGGAAGGTGTCGAGTTCCTCTGCCTCCAGGTGAAGGTAAGCACCTAGAACGTGGATGGGTACTCCGCCCCCATTTGGTAAGATCCCCGACCAGAGACCATTCTTCGGGCTCAGTCATGCCGACAGATGGGAGACTCACCGGGTCGACTCGCTATTTGACTAAGTGGCTTGGGAAGGTGTTGAGTTCCTCTGCCTCCAGGTGAATGTAAGCACCTAGGACGTGGATGGGTACTCCGCCCCCATTTGGTAAGATCCCCGACTAGAGACCATTCTCCGGGCTCAGTCATGCCGGCTATTTGAGTAAGTGACTTGGAGAGATGATGAGCTCCTCCGCCTCCAGGTAAACTAGGCCCATAGGACGTGGATGGGTATTCCACCTCCAGTTGGTTCGAAAAGTGTTGAGTTCCTCCGTCTTCAGGTAAGCTAGGCCCCTAGGACGCGGACGGGTACTCCTCCCCCAACAGGTTTGGGAAGGTGTTGGGTTCCTCTGCCTCCTGGCAAGCTAAGCCCCTAGGACGTGGACGGGTACTCCTCCCCCAATTGGTTCGAAAAGGTGTTGAATTCCTCTACCTCTAGGTAAGCTAAGCACCTAAGACGTGGACTAGTTCTCTGCCCCCAGTTTCTTTGGTAAGAGGGTTGAGTTCCTCTGCCTCTAGGTGAAGGTAAGCACCTAGGACGTGGACTAGTTCTCTGCCCCTAGTTGCTTTTGTGAGATGGTTGAGTTCCTCCGCCTCGAGGTGAGGTAAGCACCTAGGACGTGGACTGGTTCTCTGCCCCCAGTTTCTTTGGCAAGAGGGTTGAGTTCCTCTGCCTCCAGGTGAAGGTAAGCACCTAGGACGTGGACTAGTTCTCTGCCCCTAGTTGCTTTTGTGAGATGGTTGAGTTCCTCCGCCTCCAGGTGAGGTAAGCACCTAGGATGTGGACTGGTTCTCTGCCCCCAATTTCTTTGGCAATAGGGTTGAGTTCCTCTGCCTCCAGGTGAAGGTAAGCACCTAGGACGTGGACTAGTTCTCTGCCCCCAGTTGCTTTTGTGAGATGGTTGAGTTTCTCCACCTCCAGGTGAGGTAAGCACCTAGGATGATGTAGCACGCCCGGACCCGCCCCGGCCGGCGGAGTCACACCTGCCAGCGGAACACGAACTGGCAGGCGCCGCGAAAGGACTGCAGCCCAGACACCCCAACCCGTCTCCGCACCTATTCTCAGCGCGGCGGGTTGTTGAGGCCGGGGCTCGATCCACAGACCTCCTTGATAAGCACCTTTCCTAACAGGCCTCATCACCAACTGACCTGCAGGTCAGTTGGTGATGAGGCCTATTAGGAAAGGTACTTATCAAGGAGGTCTGGGGATCGAGCCCCGGCCTCAACAACCCGCCGCGCTGAGAATAGGTGCGGAGACGGGTTGGGGTGTCTGGGCTGCAGTCCTTTCGCGGCGCGTGCCAGTTCGTGTTCCGCTGGTAGGTGTGACTCCGCCAGCCGGGGCGGGTCCGGGCGTGCTGCATCAAAAAAGTGCACTTTTTTGATGCAGCACGCCCAGGGCCGACCCACCCTGGCTGGGCCAGAAGGAACACGTTCCAGTCGCACTGCCGGGCTGCAGCCCAAGCACCCCAACCCGTCTCCGGCCCCACCACAGAGCCGATAGGTTGTTGAGGCCAGGGCTCGATCCCCCGACCTCCTTGATAAAGAGTCTTCAGGCAGACTCTCATCACCAACTGAGCTGCAGCTCAGTTGGTGATGAGAGTCTGCCTGAAGACTCTTTATCAAGGAGGTCGGGGGATCGAGCCCTGGCCTCAACAACCTATCGGCTCTGTGGTGGGGCCGGAGACGGGTTGGGGTGCTTGGGCTGCAGCCCGGCAGTGTGACTGGAACGTGTTCCTTCTGGCCGAGCCAGGGTGGGTCGGCCCTGGGCGTTCTGCATCATAGGACGTGGACTGGTTCTCTGCCCCCAGTTTCTTTGGTAAGAGGGTTGAGTTCCTCTACCTCCAGGTGAAGGTAAGCACCTAGGACGTGGACTAGTTCTCTGCCCCCAGTTGCTTTTATGAGATGGTTTAGTTCCTCCGCCTCCAGGTGAGGTAAGCACCTAGGACGTGGACTGGTTCTCTGCCCCCAGTTTCTTTGGTAAGAGGATTGAGTGCCTCTGCCTCCAGGTGAAGGTAAGCACCTAGGACGTGGACTAGTTCTCTGCCCCCACTTGCTTTTGTGAGATGGTTGAGTTCCTCCGCCTCCAGGTGAGGTAAGCACCTAGGACGTGGACTGGTTCTCTTGCCCCCAGTTTCTTTGGTGAGAGGGTTGAGTTCCTCTGCCTCCAGGTGAAGGTAAGCACCTAGGACGTGGACTAGTTCTCTGCCCCCAGTTGCTTTGGTAAGATGGTTGAGTTCCTCCACCTCCAGGTGAGCTCGGCTCCCTGTTAGGTGTGGAGTTTCCTCCACCTCCAGGTTAGCTCGGCTCCCTATTAGGTGTGGAGTTTCCTCCACCTCCAGGTGAGCTCGGCTCCCTGTTAGGTGTTGAGTTCCTCCACCTCCAGGTGAGCTCGGCTCCCTGTTAGGTATGGAGTTTCGTCCCCCTCCAGGTGAGCTCGGCTTCCTGTTAGGTGTGGAGTTTCCTCCTCCTCCAGGTGAGCTCGACTCCCTGTTAGGTGTGAAGTTTCCTCCACCTCCAGGTGAGCTCGGCTCCCTGTTAGGTGTTGAGCTCCTCCACCTCTAGGTGAGCTCGGCTCCCTGTTAGGTGTGGAGTTTCCTCCCCCTCCAGGTGAGCTCGGCTCCTTGTTAGGTGTGGAGTTTCCTCCACCTCCAAGTGATCTCGACTCTCTGTTAGGTGTTGAGTTCCTCCACCTCCAGGTGAGCTCGGCTCCCTGTTAGGTGTGGAGTTTCCTCCCCCTCCAGGTGAGCTCGGCTCCCTGTTAGGTGTGGAGTTTCCTCCACCTCCAGGTGAGCTCGGCTCCCTGTTAGGTGTTGAGTTCCTCCACCTCCAGGTGAGCTCGGCTCCCTGTTAGGTGTGGAGTTTCCTCCCCCTCCAGGTGAGCTCGGCTCCCTGTTAGGTGTGGAGTTTCCTCCACCTCCAGGTGAGCTCGGCTCCCTGTTAGGTGTTGAGTTCCTCCACCTCCAGGTGAGCCCGGCTCCATGGTAGGTGTGAAGTTTCCTCCACCTCCAGGTGAGCTCGGCTCCCTGCTAGGTGTGGAGTTTCCTCCCCCTCCAGGCAAGCTCGAATCCCTGGTAGGTGCGGAGTTTCCGCCTTCCACCTCACGTCGAGTTCAGCTCGACAAGAGGTGTTGATTTTTCCTCCACCTTAGGTCGAGTTCAGCTCGATCATAGATGTTGAGCTTTCTCCACCTCCAGTTGAACTCGGTTCATAGGAGGGTTGTTAAGTGGAGAAAGGTTCGCCTTCCGCCTCAACGTCAGGTTCAGTTGAAAAGCTCGGCAGGAGTAACCCGTCGGCAGGGCTCTTCGTGGATTTCCCTAAGGTCCCACCTACTCGTCAAATAGGTGAGTTGGACTTTCTCTCCGAGCTTAAGGTAAGCTCGAAAAGAGCGGGGATTGTGTACAACCCTCATATTTTTCGAGTCGGTGTGACCCGACACGGATGAGGTCGTGGTTGAAAGGATGACCGTGACACAACAGACCGAACTGTCGGAGGCCGTTAAGACCAGAAAGAGAAGACCCGAGGGGTAGACCTCTTTGGACGAGTGGACCTTCGGTCCACTCGCCCAAGGACCCGGGCGAGTGGACCATTAGTCCACTCGCCCGAGTGTGTGTGTGTGTGTGGGGGGGGGGGGGCGGCGAGTGGACCATGGGTCCACTCGCCCAAGGGTAGGGGCTCGCCCCGTGCAGTCGGGCGAGTGGACCAAGGGTCCACTCGCCCGGTGGGTTGAGTGGACCGTAAGGTCCACTCGCCCAGTAAGGGCGGTGGGCCTCGGTCCACTCGTTCGACCCCCGGCAGGGGGGGGGGGGGTGTGGACGTCTCGTTCTCCAATCGCCCCCCTCGTTATGACCGCCCAGGTTCGTGGTTGAGCTGCGGATAGCAGAATTTTGGCTATCCGCATCCCAATTTTGGGAAGTCTATAAATAGACCCCCATGGGCTCCTTGGGAAGGGATGTTGGTACCCCCCCCCCCCATCCATTGTGTGTGTGTTGTGAGTAAGCACTACCCATCCCCTCCCCCTGTCATTGAATGTGGACGGTGAGGTGATCTTTAGTGTCCTCCAAGGTGCCCAGGCTCAGCATTGGCTTGGGAGGGGAAGTTCCTTGTGAGCTTCCGAGTGTGTGGTGGGTCCTCCACGCTGCAGCTTAAGGGGTATGTTTGTGGACTCAGGTGTTCTCCAAGGGTAAGGTTCTTCCGTTCTTAGTAACTGGTCAAGGGTCTAGCTCGGGTCAAGTAAGGGTTAGCTGCATCTCCCTTTCGAACGTCGAGACCAGTTCTCTGGTTTCAGCACCAGCCCAACATTCTCCTCCTCAACAACAACAGCAGATCCATCATTCCTTACCATCCATTTCAGCCCCAGAGCCATCTCCTCAGTTATCCCATCAATTACCATCCTCTTTTGTTTACATCAGAAAAATACACTTTTATTATAATATGCAGAACAATCTACCAAGTCCAAGTGTATCTACAGACTAGAATAATAGGTGTATCCGTGAGTATCAGGTACGTACCGATATCAGATACGTATCCGGTACGGGTACGTGACCCTCAAGGAAGTATCGATGCTTCATAGGCCATGACTCATCTTCATGTACAATCATCCTCAGCTCCGTTAGTGCGCTGAGGCACAGTAGACTACTATGGCGGCGACACTTCCGACACAACACACGTAAGAGTTGAGGAGCACGATCTAGATCGACCATGGTGGGCTGGAATGGTTGGCAAGCTAGATGTGGTTGGCACGAGATCTAGGGATGGTATGCATAGGGTGATTAGACGGCACGAGGAAGTGCTAGATTACTAGGAGATGGAGAACCGAAGGATCATACATTGGATCAGAGGCAAGTGGACCGGTTCCAAGGCGTAGAAATCAAAATAACATGAGTAAGAGAATGATGTTGGAAAAGTTAAATAAGGAAGATGAAACTATATAATGCGGATTTAACAACTAGCTCTTAATTTGAGAGTTTGTGAAATCAGAATGAGCAACAACTAAACATAGAAAGAAATCGTTTAGCTTCTTTAAATATTTAGCAAAAACTTAGATCATCAAATGAGACTAATTTTGCAGCTCTACTGATTAAAATTTTGCAAAATTGGTGCGCATACATATTTGAAGTTGATTGGCTCCAAATTATTAATCATATCAAACTCTAACATTTATTCTGTCTGACTTAAATATGACATAGACAATTAAGTATTTAAGCTATAATATTTTTCAAGACATTTATTTATCCAAATGGGAGAAGGATTGACTTGTTCCTTGTCATTCTAGCTATTTTCTAATGGCTCTGAGATTGTCTTGAAACTTGTTGATGCAGATTGTGATAATGTGTCACTACAACTGTGAGTGATATGTGAAATTTTTGGGTTGATGGTTGAAACTAAACTTTTTCAAATATTTTTGTAGCAGTTGATATTGACATTTAGCTAGTTTTTTTTATACAACTCATGTTATTCATTTTTTAAAAATACGTTCTTCGATTGCCGAAGTTGTCAAAAATCCGCTAGTTTAACATAAATTCAATAGTTTTAGGAAATGTTGGTTTTGAAGATGCTGGTTTTAGTATATAAGTTCATTTCTTTCTCGTATTGTTCGATACTTATATTTTTTTTACCTTTTGGAATTATTATATTGAAAATTATTATGCACAGTTTATTTTATGTATTTCTAATTCATTTTCTTTTTGATCCAGGATAAAGTGTCTGATGATGCCCGTGTCTTTTGATGCTCGTGATTATTCAGGATATCACAACAGAATGGGTGCATGATCGTGGAGCGATAGACCATTTAAATTTGAGAATAACTTTACTTTTAAATTAAAGGTCTTTGAGTAGAAATATTCTATAGGTTATTTAGTTTCAAATGAATTCTTTAGGTTCTTCGGTTTCCCATGAGGTCTCTTGTCTGCTTGTTTCCTGAGGAAGGTAGTTCATGGTGAACTTATTACGTTTGCGATATACCAATGTCCTCTCCCTTGAATATACCCCAAACGTTCATTAGCATATTGCAAACTTAAGAAGTTCACCGTGAACTAGCCCCTTGAATGTCTACTCCCCATATGTAAGAAGTTCATCATGAACTAGCTTTTCTCGGGAAACAAGCACACAGAAAATATCCTGAGAAACCGTAGAACCTTAGGTTTTTATTTGAAATTAAATAACCTACATAATATACCTACTCAAAGGCTTTGAATTTAAAAGTAAAGCTATTCTTGATTTTAATTGATCTATCGCTCCATGATCTTGCACCCCTTTTGTTTTGGTATTCTGGATAATCACGGGCATCAAAAGACACTTTATCTAAGAATTGTAGCTTACTGGAAGTATCGAGATCTTGAGTTTTTCATTTATTTAATGGATTATCGTCCTTGTGAGTTATATGGACCTGCCCCGAATGTAAAAGTAGATATTAGCATATTGCAAAAGTGAGAAGTTCATCATGAACTAGTTTTCCTCGGGAATCAAGCAGAAAGGAGACATTTTGAGAAGCTGAAGAACCCAAGGATTTCATTTGAAACCAAATAACATACATGACATCCCTACTCAAAGGCCTTTAAAGTAAAATTATTCATGATTTTAAAAGGTTTACCGGTCCACCATCCACCTTTTTTGTTGTGGTATCCAGGATAATCATAGGTAGTAAATCACTCTCTCCAAGAACTGCAGCTTGCTCGAAGTAGCGAGATTTTTGATTTTCCATTTATGACATCATATTCTGTATCTTGGTGCTTTCTGATCAAAAGAGTAAATGTATTAAATATACATTAAATAAATCATGTTCATAATAATTGTCAATATAATAATTCCAGACTAATAAAAAAATGTAAGCTTCGATCAATATGAGATAACGGAACTTATACAAAATTTCAAATATCACTTAAATGTTGTAGTGCTACATTGTCACAATCTGCACCAACAAATTTGAAGGCAATCTCAGAGTTTTATTTTTAGTGGAGAGAGAGAGAGAGGGGGACAAAATAAACATCAACGATCACATGATACTCATAGTACTGCTTATCTCTCTACAATGAAAACGGGCATTAAAAGTGTAGTAATACGAGTAGATAATTTTGACAATAACAAATACTGTATAAATTTTTTATGAAATCGTTAAACAAGAAATAAATGTATTAATAGTGTGATCTATTTTTCATTTTGAGGAATTGCGTCTTATGTTTAAATTTTATAATTTTACTAATATTTTAGAAATTGGCAAGGCAATGGGAAAATTTACTCGGGCATATTTTGAGCTTAATTGAACTACGATTTGCGTAGTTCTATTTCATCTGCATGCTGGTGCTCTTAATACCTTGTGAGTACAAAATTATAAATTAGGCAAGGAAAATAATAGATAACGTGTTTTATTATTATTACGAAGTAACACAGGATCTGTGGAGCAATGATATTGCTTCTGACTCCAGACTAGAAGGTTGCGTGTTTAATTCACGTTGGTTTCATATTTTAAATTATATACTTGACATTTTTAAGTACTTAACAAACACTTTCGTATGGTAGATTTGATATTCTTAACATTTACTTCATGTAGTTTGATAAGTTGAGATGTTTAAATACTAGTTTAAAAATTATTATATATTCGACATAATTATATAGAATTTATGTAGGTTCTGGCGTGTACTGGCAACTCATATAAAAAAATATGCTATCTTGTTTGAGAATTTAGAAATATGGCAAAAAAATAAATCTATGTAAATTTTATTCATAGCATTCAGTTCATTTCGTTTGATATGTTTGCCCGTTTAAAAATTATTATATTTTTGACATAATTATATAGAACTTAAATATTTTCTAGGTAGCTCATATTTTTCATTTTTAATAAAAATATACTATTTTGTTTGAGGAGTTAGAAAATATGGCAACAAAATAAATCTATGTAAAATTTTTTTTTGAGTACAACTAATCTTGAGGGTGACATGCCACCACTCAATTTACAATGATCATGTGTCTCTACGTTGATGAACACGCTCTAGGGAATCACGTGTGAACAATCCTCATATTTTTCGAGTCGGCGTGACCCGACGTGGATGAGGTCATGGTAGGGATGGTGACCGTGACGCGGCGGACCAAACCGTCGGAGGTCGACAAGACTAGAAAGAGAAGGCCCGGGGTGGGCAGACCTCCTTGGACGAGTGGACCATGGGTCCACTCGCCCAAGGGCCAGGGGGAGTGGGGGGGGGGGGCCCAAGGGTATGGGCGAGTGGACATGTGGTCCACTTGCCCCGAGTAGCTGGGCGAGTGGACCAAGGGTCCACTTGCCCGGTGGGTTGAGTGGACCGTAAGGTCCACTCGCCCAGTCAGGGCGGTGGACCTCGGTCCACTCGTTCGACCTCCGACAAGGGCGGGGGGGGGGGGGGGGGGGGGGGGGGGGAGTGGACGTCTCGTCCTCCACTCGCCCCCCTCTTGCGTTGATCATTCAGGTTCGATGTTGAGCAACGGATAGTAGAATTTTGGCTATCCGCAGCCCAATTTTGGGAAGTCTATAAATAGACCCCCATGGGAACCTTGGGAAGGGATGTTGGTACCCCCACCCTCGCGTGAGTATTGTGAGCAAGCATTACCCCCCTCCCCCTGTCAGTGAAGGTGGACGGTGAGGTGGCTCTTAGTGCCCTCCAAGGTGCCCATGCTCAGCATTGGCTTGGGAGGGGAAGCTCTCTTTGAACTTCCGGGTGTGTGGTGGGACCTCCGCGCTGCAGCTTAAGGGGTCCGTTTGCGGACTTAGGTGTTCTTCAAGGGAAAGGTTCTTCGGTTCTTAGTGTCTGGTCAAGGGTTCAGGCTCGGATCAAGTAAGGGTTGGCTGCATCACCCATTCGAACGTCAAGACCAGTTCTCTGGTTTCAACATTCTGGTGCGGTGAGCGTGGAAGCAGCTAGTTCGGAAAGCTCTAAGAAAGTCCCATGGCTGGAATAGAAGAACCAAGGAACTCACCTCCCCCAACAAGTCGCGACCGTTGACAGGGGAAGAGGAGGCAGGGAAGACAGATTAAGCACGTCGGGAAGGGAAGGAACCGACCTCAGAGGAAGGTTTGAGCCTCCAAGCGCAAGTGCTCTTCAACAGCTCGCCCAGGACCAGCTGCCCCGGTGGGGGGGGGGGGGGGGGGGGGGGTTGGGAGAGTGCCCCTGTCTCACCAGGGAGGATGTGGAAGTCCCTTCTGCGAGCTGATTATCTCAGCTCCCGTTCCAGACGGGTTCAGCGAGCCTGCAATGTCCTACTATGCAGGGAAGGACTTCCCTCTCCAGTGGTTCGAAGACATGGCCTCGATCAGGAAGATGTCGGACGCCTCCAAGTGCAGGCTCTTCGCCATCACTTTCATGGGAGAGGCAAAAGACTGGTTCCACCAGCTCCCATCAGGTACCATCTACAGCTTCAAGGACCTGCACCAGAGCTTCTTGCTGAGATTCTCCACCTCGAAGAAGAGGTGGAAGGGAGCGGAGGCCCTGTTCTTGATTCGATAGAAGCAGAGGGAGCCTGCAATGTCCTACTGAACGGAGGCCCTCATATTTTCCGAGTCGGCGTGACCCGACGTGGATGAGGTCATGGTAGGGATGGTGACCGTGACGCGGCGGACCGAACCGTTGGAGGTCGACAAGACTAGAAAGAGAAGGGCCGGGGTGGACAGACCTCCTTGGACGAGTGGACCATGGGTCCACTCGCCCAAGGACCAGGGCGAGTGGACCATTCGCCCGAGTGGGGGGGGGGGGGAGTAGACCATGGGTCCACTTGCCCAAGGGTATGGGCGAGTGGACATGTGGTCCACTTACCCCGAGCAGCTGGGCGAGTGGACCAAGGGTCCACTCGCCCGGTGGGTTGAGTGGACCGTAAGGTCCACACGCCCAGTCAGGGCGGTGGACCTCGGTGCACTCGTTTGACCTCCGGCAAGGGGGGGGGGGGGGAGTGGACGTCTCGTCCTACACTCGCCCCCCTCTTGCGTTGATCATTCGGGTTCGATGTTGAGCTACGGATAGTAGAATTTTGGCTATCCGCAGCCCAATTTTGGGAAGTCTATAAATAGACCCCCATGGGAACCTTAGGAAGGGATGTTGGTACCCCCACCCTCGGGTGAGTATTGTGAGCAAGCACTACCCCCCTCCCCCTGTCAGTGAAGGTGGACGGTGAGGTGACTCTTAGTGCCCTCCAAGGTGCCCATGCTCAGCATTGGTTTGGGAGGGGAAACTCTCTTTGAACTTCCGGGTGTGTGGTGGGACCTCCGCGCTGCAGGTTAAGGGGTCCGTTTGCGGACTTAGGTGTTCTTCAGGGGCAAGGTTCTTCGGTTTTTAGTGACTGGTCAAGGGTTCAGGCTCGGATCAAGTAAGGGTTGGCTGCATCACCCTTTCAAACGTCAAGACCAGTTCTCTGGTTTCAACATTCTGGTATGGTGAGCGTGGAAGCAGCTAGTTCGGAAAGCCCTAAGAAAGTCCCATGGCTGGAAGAGAAGAACCAAGGAACTCACCTCCCCCAACAAGTCGCGGCCGTTGACAGGGGAAGAGGAGGCAGGGAAGACAGATTAAGCACGTCGGGAAGGGAAGGAACCGGCCTCGGAGGAAGGTTTGAGCCTCCAAGCGCAAGTGCTCTTCAACAGCTCGCCCAGGACCAGCTGCCCCGGTGAAGGGGTTGGGAGAGTGCCCCTGTCTCACCAGGGAGGATGGGGAAGTCCCTTCTGCGAGCTGATTATCTCAGCTCCCGTTCCAGATGGGTTCAGCGAGCCTGCAATGTCCTACTATGCTGGGAAGGACGACCCTCTCCAGCATCTCCAGTGGTTCGAAGACATGGCCTCGATCAGGAAGATGTCGGATGCCTCCAAGTGCAGGCTCTTCGCCATCACTTTCAAGGGAGAGGCAAAAGACTGGTTCCACCAGCTCCCATCAGGTACCATCTACAGCTTCAAGGACCTGTGCCAGAGCTTCTTGCTGAGATTCTCCACCTCGAAGAAGAGGTGGAAGGGAGCGGAGGCCCTGTTCTTGATTCGACAGAAGCGGGGGAGACGCTGGGAAGCTACGCGGATCGGTTTCAGGAACAAGTCCTCCGCCTCCAGGTTGACCAGGGAAGCAGGAGAGACCAGGAGAAAGAGAAGGAATAAGAAGACAAAGAAGATGGAGGAAGTAATGAAGGAGATGGTAATGGTGCATGTGACCAAGTAGGCCTAGAGAGGCGCATTGTAATAAACATGTAACTCCTCGATGATGAATGAAAAAGGTTTCAGGTAACGCCTATGGTAACTGGATTGAGAGGGCATTGAGTTTCTCTGCCTCCAGGTGAAGGTAAGCACCTAGGACGCAGACGACTACTTCTGCCTCCAATCGGTAAGATCCCCGACTAGAGCCCATTCTCCGGGCTCAGTCATGCCGGCAGATGGGAGACTCATCGGGTCGACTCGCTAGTTGGTAGATGGATTGGGAGGGCGTTGAGTTCCTCTGCCTCAAGGTGAAGGTAAGCACCTAGGACGCGGACGGGTACTTCTGCCTCCAATCAGTAAGATCCCCGACTAGAGACCATTCTCCGGGCTCAGTCATGCCGGCAGATGGGAGACTCATCAGGTCGACTCGCTACTTGGTAGCTGGATTGGGAGGGCGTTGAGTTCCTCTGCCTCCAGGTGAAGGTAAGCACCTAGGACGTGGACGGGTACTTCCGCCTCCAATCGGTAAGATCCCCGACTAGAGACTGTTCTCCGGGCTCAGTCATGCCGGCAGATGGGAGACTCATCGGGTCGAATCGCTACTTGGTAGCTGGATTGGGAGGGCGTTGAGTTCCTCTGCCTCCAGGTGAAGGTAAGCACCTAGGACGCGGACGGGTACTTCCACCTCCAATCGGTAAGATCCCCGACTAGAGACCATTCTCCGGGCTCAGTCATGCCGGCAGATGGGAGAATCATCGGGTCGACTTGCTACTTGGTAGTTGGATTGGGAGGGTGTTGAGTTCCTCTGCCTCCAGGTGAAGGTAAGCACCAAGGACGCGGACGGGTACTTCCGCCTCCAATCGGTAAGATCCCCGACTAGAGACCATTCTCCGGGCTCAGTCATGCCGGTGGATGGGAGACTAATCGGGTCGACTTGCTACTTGGTAGATGGATTGGGAGGGTGTTGAGTTCCTATGCCTCCAGGCGAAGGTAAGCACCTAGGATGCGAACAGGTACTTCCGC
The DNA here is from genome assembly GCA_033032865.1 of Dactylorhiza incarnata. Lineage (NCBI taxonomy): Eukaryota > Viridiplantae > Streptophyta > Magnoliopsida > Asparagales > Orchidaceae > Dactylorhiza > Dactylorhiza incarnata. The sequence continues at coordinate 3,821,906 of JAWHQI010000078.1, forward strand.
CTCCAATCGGTAAGATCCCCGACTACAGACCATTCTATGGGCTCAGTCATGTCGGCAGATGGGATACTCATCGGGTCGACTCGCTACTTGGTAGCTGGATTGGGAGGGCGTTGAGTTCCTCTGCCTCCAAGTGAAGGTAAGCACCTAGGACGCGAACGGGTACTTCCGCCTCCAATCGGTAAGATCCCCGACTAGAGACCATTATCCGGGCTCAGTCATGTCGGCAGATGGGAGACTCATCGGGTCGACTCGTTACTTGGTAGTTGAATTGGGAGGGTGTTGAGTTCCTCTACCTCCAGGTAAGCTAAGCCCCTAGGACGCGGATGGGTACTTTCGCCTCTAATTGGATTGGGAAGGCGTTGAGTTCCTCTGCCTCCAGGTAAGCAAGGCACCTAGGTCGCGAATGAGTACTTCTGCCTCCAATCGGTATGATCCCCAACTAGAGACCATTCACCGGGCTCAATCATGCCGGTTGATGGGATACTCATCGGGTCGACTGGCTATATGCTAAGTGGTTTAGGAAGGTGTTGAGTTCCTCTGCCTCCAGTTGAAGGTAAGCACCTAGGACGTGGACTGGTTCTCTGCCCCCAGTTTCTTTGATAAGATGGTTGAATTCCTCCGCCTCCAGGTGAGGTAAGCACCTAGGACGTGGACTGGTTCTCTGCCCCCAGTTGCTTTGGTAAGATGGTTGAGTTCCTCCGCCTCTAGGTGAGGTCAGCACCTAGGACGTGGACTGGTTCTCTGCCCCCAGTTGTTTTGATAAGATGGTTGAGTTCCTCCGCCTCCAGGTGAGGTAAGCACCTAGGAAGTGGACTAGTTCTCTGCCCTCAGTTGCTTTGGTAAGATGGTTGAGTTCCTCCGCCTCCAGGTGAGGTAAGCACCTAGGACATGGACTAGTTCTCTGCCCCCAGTTGCTTTGGTAAGATGGTTGAGTTCCTCCGCCTCCAGGTGAGGTAAGCACCTAGGACGTGGACTAGTTCTCCGCCCCCAGTTTGTTTGGGAAGATGTTGAGTTTTCTCCACCTCAGGTCAAGTTCAGTTCGACTTAAGGTGTTGAGATTTCTCCACCTCTAGTTGAGCTCGGCTCACAGGAGGGTTGTTAAGTGGAGAAAAGTTTGTCTTCCACCTCAGGTCGAGTTCGGCTCGACTAGAGGTGTTGAGTTTTTCTCCACCTCAGGTCAAGTTCAATTCGACCTAAGGTGTTGAGCTTTCTCCACCTCCAGTTGAGCTCGGCTCACAGGAGGGTTGTTAAGTGGAGAAAGGTTTGCCTTCCACCTCAGGTCGAGTTCGGCTCGACTAGAGGTGTTGAGTTTTTCTCCACCTCAGGTCAAGCTTGGCTCGACCTAAGGTGTTGAGCTTTCTCCACCTCCAGTTGAGCTCGTCTCACAGGAGGGTTGTTAAGTGGAGAAAAGTTTGCCTTCCACCTCAGGTCGAGTTCGGCTCGACTAAAGGTGTTGAGTTTTTCTCCACCTCAGGTCAAGTTTGGCTCGACCATATGTGTGGAGCTTTCTCCACCTCCAGTTGAGCTCAGCTCACAGGAGGGTTGCTAAGTGGAGAAAGGTTTGCCTTCCATCTCAGTTCGAGTTCGGCTCGACTAGAGGTGTTGAGTTTTTCTCGACCTCAGGTCAAGTTCAGTTCGACCTAAGGTGTTGAGCTTTCTCCACCTCCAGTTGAGCTCGGCTCACAGGAGGGTTGTTAAGTGGAGAAAGGTTTGCCTTCCACCTAAGGTCGAGTTCAGCTCGACTAGAGGTGTTGAGTTCTTCTCCACCTCAGGTCAAGTTTAGTTCGACCTAAGGTGTTGAGCTTTCTCCACCTCCAGTTGAGCTCGTCTCACAGGAGGGTTGTTAAGTGGAGAAAGGTTTGCCTTCCATCTCAGGTCGAGTTCGGCTCGACTAGAGGTGTTGAGTTTTTCTCCACCTCAGGTCAAGTTTAGTTCGACCTAAGGTGTTGAGCTTTCTCCACCTCCAGTTGAGCTCGGCTCACAGGAGAGTTGTTAAGTGGAGAAAGGTTCGCCTTCCGCCTCAAGTCAGGTTCAGCTGAAAAACTCGGCAGGAGGGTTGGACTTTCTTTCTGAGCTTAAGGCAAGCTCGAAATTAGCGGGGATTGTGTACAACCCTCATATTTTCTGAGTCGGTGTGACCCAATGTGGATGAGGTCGTAGTAGGGAGGGTGACCGTGACGCATCGGACCGAACCGTCGGAGGTCGACAAGAACAGAGAGAGAAGGCCCGGGGGGGGGGGGGGCAGACCTCCTTGGATGAGTGGACCTTGGGTCCACTGGCCCAAGTCCCCGGGCCAGTGGACCCTTGGTCCACTCGCCCAAGGACCCGGGCGAGTGGACCATTGGTCCACTCGCCCGAGTGGGGGGGCGAGTGGACCATGGGTCCACTCGCCCAAGGGTATGGGCGAGTGGACCTGTGGTCCTCTCGCCCCGAGCAGCCAGGCCAGTGGACCAAGGGTCCACTCGCCCGGTTGGTTGAGTGGACCGTAAGGTCCACTCGCCCAGTCAGGGCGGTGGACCTCGGTCCACTCGTTTGACCCCCGACAAGGGGGGAGTGGACGTCTCGTCCTCCACTCACCCCTCCCTCTTGCGTTGATCATTCGGGTTCGATGTTGAGCTGCGGATAGTAGAATTTTGGCTATCTACAACCCAATTTTGGGAAGTCTATAAATAGACGCCCCCATGGGCACCTTGGGAAGGAATGTTGGTACCCCCTCCCTCGCATGAGTATTGTGAGCAAGCACTACCCCCTCCCCCTGTCAGTGAAGGTGGACGATGAGGTGACCCTTAGTGCCCTCCAAGGTGCCCAGGCTCAGCATTGGCTTGGGAGGGGAAGCTCTCTTTGAACTTCCGGGTGTGTGGTCGGACCTCCGCGCTGCAGCTTAAAGGGTCCGTTTGCGGACTTAGGTGTTCTTCAAGGGCAAGGTTCTTCGGTTCTTAGTGACTGGTCAAGGGTTCAGGCTCGGGTCAAGTAAGGGTTGGCTGCATCTCCCTTTCGAACGTCGAGACCAGTTCTCTGGTTTCAACAATGTGAACTAGCACTCTTTTCAGATCCACGCAACAAAAGTGCGGAAGGTGAAATGTCACTTCTTAGTTTACAATGATGATATGAAACTTCTGCATGGATGAACACATTCTAGAGTTTCACGTGCACTGGCACTCTTTTTGGGTCTACGCACGCAACTTCGCAATCTCGTGAACTCCTTCCGTGTTGAAATTCCTCAGATATTATATTAAAATTTCTGAGAAGCGGGAAATGGGAACTAGGTCGCAGGAACACTTCAACCATACCAAGGACGAGAAACCAGAAACAATGAAGGAACAAGAAAAATCTCGTATTAATTATCTTCTGTACATTGCGAGGTATACATGACGAGACATAATTTACCAGTGCACCAAATAAGGAGAAAGAACCAAACTATAAGAAGCTGGCGGTTACAACTGAACCCGCCAAACCGTCCGACTAACAAAGCTGTCCGCGCAAAGCGCCAAGTCGCCAACCCGCAACTTAATACGCGGACTACCCGTTATTCCAATGCTCACTCTGTTTGCCCAAGCAAGGCCGCATGACCGTGGTCATCTGGACGCTTCTAACCGCGAAGAAGCTGCTGAAGAACTGAATAGAAAACAGTCCGGCAAAGGCAAACCGCCTACCCTCCACAGACTGATCCTTTATTGAAAGCTGAAACGAGCCAAAAAAATTGTCTTTTCGCTAACCACGAGCCAGAAATAATTGTTTTGTCGCTAACCGCGACCTCCTGCTGCTACCCGCCGCTGACTGCTACTAACTTATCCGCTGCGGTCTCCTCTGATCAAATCAGAACCACAAGCAAGCCGCACAACCTGCGAACACAGCAAAGGCAAAACTCAAACCCCGCGAACATAAAAGTTCTATCCGCACAACTCGCGAGCTCTCACTTACAGTTCTCGTCTGCTTTCTTCGAGCCGGGGGGCCTATTTATAGTAGAGGCGAGGAGTGCGGTCATCGCCTACAACGATAGGATAACTGCACATATCAACAACGGGTAGCACATGATAAGTAATAAAATATATGTATTTTTAGTATAATTATTAGTATAGTTTTAATTAATATTGTGAATTTTCTATGTAAATTAATGAATAAATTGCTTCTTTATTATTTCTGGTTTCTAACTTAGTTTTATTTTTGTTTTTGCATTTTTTTGCAAAATTTTCCCAGGTCACGCCCTCGGTCACGCCCGTGACCAAAGGCGTGTAATTTTAATGATCAAATATCAACGGGACGGCTCAATTGAGATCAAATCCCGACAAATCGCTCAACTCACGCCTCGGTCACGCCCGTGACCAAGGGCATGTAAATTTAAAGCTCTGCGGCCCGACGAATTCCTTTCCAGCTCACTCTAGTTGACCAAGTCGCGCCCGTGACTCTACAGGTCACGCCCGTGTTCCAGCAGTCACACCTGTGAGCCTCCAGCGCGTCACGTCTCGAAGCCGCGCCCATGCTGCCGACATCAGCCACCCATAGTCACGCCCGTGACTCACAAAGTCACGCCCGTGACATACCAAGTCACGCCCGTGTGCAGCCATGTTTGACGGCCAGACCTTCCAGAAGGCGGCGAATACAGCCGAGCAAATGTCACGCCCTAAGTCACGGCCGTGACATTCAAGTCACGCCCGTGACCTAGGGCGTGTAAAACTCAAATTTTCCCTATAAATAGAGGGGCTCGGCTGAAGTATTTTTCATCCAAATTTTGAGTAGTTCTTGTGGTATTGTGAGTTCTTTTGAGTGATTGTGAGCTTCTCTTATGCAATTCAGTTTAAGTTCGTTTGTAGTTTTTTTTTCGTCTTCCTAGTCTAGTTGTAATGCTGATTTCAGAAATAAAATGATGTTTTTCTCATTTGGATCATCTTCTTTTTATTAATGTTAGCGTGTGTGCGTGTATGAGTTTAGCTTTATTGCTTTCATAATTTAGTTTTATTGCTTTTATAGTTAGGTTTATTGCTTTCATAATCTAGGTTTACTGTTTTCATAGCTTAGATTTCAAGCTTTCATAAAATAGTTTTATCGTTTTCTTTTTCGCCTTATTTTATCGCTTTCATTTTAAACGCTTTCTTTTCAGTTTTTTTTAGAGTGTGTGCGTGTATGAGATTATATTTTTCTTTTTTGTAACTTAGTTTTATTTCAGTCTTTATATAACTGCGATATACCACCCCATCTTGAATAAGAGGCTAATTTACTTTAGCATTTATTTAAGTCGGTTGGGACAAATATTATTTCTGCACTTTTATAAGTCTTTTCATTTCTATACCACCCCCTTCTTGAATAAGAGGCTAAGAACTTTTTAGCGCTTGTTTAAGGTGGTTGGGACGGATACTATTACTGTTTTTATATAAGTCTTTTTATTTCCTTTTTATCCGCTTATATCCGCTTTAATTATTAAACATGTATTTTTCAACCGATAATGCCGTCTCCATTCCGATGACTGGCTAATTTCCTTTAGCACACGACGTCGAAGAGCATTGGGACACAAAAATAGTTTTTCTATAAAATTAAAACATCTCTTTCTAAAATAATTAACGCTTAAGGTTTACCCGAGAATCACGTTGAGTGGAGCCACATAATCGATGTGTGGTTTTCATTTCCGTTTTTGTACCTAGTTAGCCGAGAGGCTCGTGCGTACGGATTGATCGCTCACGGGTAAAGAGAACTGCGCTCTACCCTCGAGAGAGGACGAAGTAATTCTCCCGAATTGGAAATAAAAACCCAATAGCGGGGTTCACAACATAAAGCGAGTATTAAGAAGATTCGATTGTAGAACGAGAGTTAGGTCGAATATTCATAATCTCAGGTGGGCGTACCCTCGAGAGAGGAGCGTTCATAATTATGGAACCTCCACGACCAAGTCATTTTAATATTTTGAAAAGTCATCACTTTTAATTCTACGAAAAACTCTATTTTCGTCTCAAGGTAATTCGACGTCGCGCGCTATCTTTCTCATCGCTTAGAACTCTAGTTAATCGCTTATTATCATCTTTCGCATTTTATCACTTAGAACTCTAGTTAAACCAACTAAAAATATTATTCCGATAAAATAATAGTTCATTCCTCGAAGTAGCATAATCAACACGACCCGCGGAAATATACGATCCCGATATTTTCAAAAAAAATGTCCTGTATTACTTGCGATAAGGTATACTTGCCTTTATCAAATGATTAATTTGGACTAAGAATTCAAACACAGCTTTCCAAACTCATTTAGTGCAAAACTCTCATTTTCTACTTTTCAATTCAATAGAATTCGGCGTTGTAGCCGAGGCGTAATTGTCAATATTCCGAAAGAAGAAAAAGACCGTTACTTCTATCCTTCATAGGATAACGGTTAATTTCTCAAAGTAGGAGTACTTGCGAGACTCTTCGAAAACATCCGCCAATTCTAAACTCTTAATATAAAAGGTTATCTTTTATTTATAAAACAAAAGAAGAAGTCCAACCCAACAAACAAAATCATCATCAAGTTTTTGGCGCCGTTGCCGGGGACCTTTATGTTGTTATTTGAAAGTAGGAACTACTATTAATTTTATTCCTTATCTATATATTTTTACTAAAAAAAAAATACAAAAAAGTAATATAAAAAAAATATATAAAAACTTATATTTAATAAAAAATTAATAATAATAAGAAAACAAAAAAATTCCAAAAAAAAATTTGTTTTTAGTATATGACCCGAGGAAGCTCGTCGGACGATTCGACTATTCCTTTTGACCTCGAAATCGAGCGCACTCTTCGTGAGCGTATCCGATCTCGTGATCAAAACTTACTCGAAACCCCCGAAGAGTCAATCGGAGATACTGCAAATATGGGCGATCCAATTCCAAATGCGGCCCCGGCCCGGACCATGGCATATTATGCCCAGCCGAATTTGGACGATACAGGATCAAGTATTACTCGCCCAACAGTTAATAATAATAATTTCGAAATAAAATCCAGCATAATTCAAATGGTATAACAGTCGATTCAGTTCGACGGTTTGCCAGATGAGGACCCAAATCAGCACCTTTCAAACTTTTTAGAAATATGCGACACCTTTAAAATTAATGGCGTCACTGATGACGCCATTCGTTTACGCTTATTTCCATTTTCGCTACGGTTAAAAGCCAAATCGTGGTTGACTTCTCTTCCGAGAGGGTCCATAACCACGTGGGCCCAATTGACGGAATGTTTCTTAACTAAGTATTTTCCTCCGTCAAAAACCGCAAAACTACGCACGGATATCACATCCTTTGTGCAATTCGATTCCGAGTCTCTTTATGAGACTTGAGAGCGTTTTAAAGAATATTTGCGTAGGTGTCCTCATCACGCGCTACCAACTTGGCTACAGGTTCAGACGTTTTATAATGGTTTAAATTTTTCTACGCGGCAGATGATTGATGCGGCCTCCGGGGGAACGTTAAACAACAAAACCCCGGAGACCGCTCAAGCTCTGATCGACGAAATGGCCATGAACGCGTACCAATGAAACGTGCCAAGGTCGCGTCCTAATAAACTGACTGGTCTTTTTGAAGTGGACGCCACTACTTTCTTAGCCTCACAGGTAGAGCGGCTAAGTAAGCAGGTGGCGGAGATGACTGTTTCCTCCTCCACTCCCGCTTGGATTAATAATAATAATAATAACGTAATCGAAGAATCGGTGGATTACCTCGGTAATCCGGTTAGGCCCCCCTTCAACCCTAATAACAACCCGTATGGTAATAATTATAATCCGGGTTGGAGGACCCACCCTAATTTCTCCTGGAGCAATCCTAACAATGCTCAGAGGCCCCCAAATATGAATCCCTAAGGATTTCCGCAGGGATTCCAGCCTCCTCCTCCAAAACCTTCGCCGCTCGAAGATGTTTTGTCTAAATACATCGCGTCCAACGATTCAAATATCCGGAATCTTACCGGATCGATTAAAAACTTGGAAAACCAGGTTGGACAACTTACACAGATGGTCTCCGAGCGGCCATACGGAGCTCTACCAGGGAATACGGAGCCGAACCCCAGGGAAAATGCCAACGCTATAACCCTTAGAAGCGGCAAGGAGGTCGTCTCCCCATTGCGGGTTGAGCCTAAGGTATGCAATTCGCCTCCGACCCCTCCACCCTCTTCTTCGATTCTAATTGCTCCGGATTCTCCGGTTGCGCCGAATGTTTCGAGTCCTCGAATTCCTTACCCGTCTAAAATTAATAAAGAGAAGGAGGACGAAAATTATCAAAAATTTTTGCGTATTTTAAAACAAATTCAAATAAACGTCCCCTTCTGCGAGGCACTCTCCCAAATGCCGAAATATGCGAAATATCTTAAGGAGTTGCTTTCTAATAAAAGCGACTCGAGGATGTTTCGCGTGTTTCCCTTAACGCGGAATGTTCGGCTGTTCTCCTTAACAAATTGCCGCCAAAACTGAACGACCCGGGACGGTTCTCCATCCCGTGTCTCTTTGGCAATATGTTAATAAAGTACGCTCTTGCGGACTTAGGCGCCAGCATCAATTTGATGCCTTTTTCTCTTTTCAAAAAACTCGATTTAGGCGTCCCAAGTCCAACAAAAATGAGCATCCAACTCGCGGATCTCTCGGTAAAGTACCCAATAGGGGTAGCGGAGGATGTTCTGGTCAAGGTCGACAAGTTTATCTTCCAGGTAGACTTTGTCATCCTGGACATAGAGGAGGACGTCGAGGTACCCATCATCCTAGGTCGCCCCTTCCTCGCAACCTCCCGTGCGTTAATCGATGTCAGTAACGGTCGCCTCCTCCTTCGAGTTGGAGACGACGAAATTACTTTGCATATCAACCCCTCCATGCGGAACTCACTATCGAATGATGATTCATGTTTCAATTTGGAATCCGCGTTTATGGACGAGTGTTCTTCTCTTTCGGAATTGTTATCTTTAATGATAGACGATTCAGATCCGGCGAATCAACCTCCTTTAGATGAATTACCGCCAAATTCGCCTTTCGAGCCTTTTGATTCGAAAGATTTAAAAATCTCCACTTCCTATGAAGAACCTCCGATCTTGGAGCTTAAGCAACTCCCCGACCATTTAAAATATGCTTTTCTAGCCGCGAACTTAAAACTTCCAGTTATAATATCGTCTACTTTAACCGATTCGGAAACATCCGAATTGGTTGAAGTTTTATCTAAACATCGTCGTGCAATTGCATGGCAAATTTCCGATATCAGGGGAATTAACCCCTCATTCTGCTCCCACAAAATTTTTCTCGAAGAAAACCCCCGCAAAACAATTCAGCCTCAACGGCGACTTAACCCGAACATGCGGGAAGTCGTTAAGACTGAAATTATTAAACCCCTCGACGCGGGGATTATCTATCCTATTTCCGACAGTACGTGGGTAAGCCCCGTACAAGTCGTCCCAAAAAAGGGCGGTATAACGGTCGTGGAAAACACGAATAATGAATTAATCCCAACTCGTACTGTTACGGGTTGGAGGGTGTGCATCGACTACAGAAAACTAAATGATGCCACCAGAAAAGACCACTTTCTGTTACCGTTTATTGATCAAATCTTAGAACGTCTCTCCGGTCATCCTTTTTACTAAATGATGCTTCCTTGATGGTCTCTCGGGATTTTTCCAAATCCCTATTTCACCTGAGGACCAAGAAAAAATGACTTTTACTTGCCCTTTCGGCACCTTCGCATATCGAAGGATGCCGTTTGGCCTCTGTAACGCGCCAACTACATTCCAAAGATGTATGCTGGCAATATTTGGCGAGCTAGTAGAAGACATAATGGAAGTCTTCATGGATGACTTCTCCGTCTTTGGAGACTCTTTTAAAAATTGTCTAAAAAATTTAGATAGAGTCCTCCAACGGTGCGAGGAGACGAACTTAGTCTTGAACTGGGAGAAATGCAACTTCATGGTCCGAGAGGGTTTAGTCCTCGACCATAAAATTTCTTCCAAGGGGATGGAGGTCGATAGGGCCAAAGTCGCTATAATTGAACAACTTCCTGTTCCTTCGAACGTCAAATCAATTAGAAGTTTTCTTGGCCACGCATGTTTTTATTGGCGATTTATTCAAGATTTTTCAAAAATAACCAAACCGCTAACTCACCTCCTGGAAAAGGATTCCCCATTCATTTTTGACACGGCCTGCGTAGAGGCATTTGATTTTATAAAAAAGCAACTTATCGATTCTCCAATTCTGGTGGCGCCAGATTGGTCCCTTCCGTTCGAGATTATGTGCGACGCGAGCGATATCGCGGTAGGAGCTGTCTTAGGCCAACGCGTAAGTAAATATTTTCATCCAATATATTACGCTTCTCGCACACTCAATGCCGCACAGGCTAACTATACAACGACGGAAAAGGAACTTCTTGCCGTCATCTTTGCTTTTAATAAATTCAGGCCTTACGTAACACTTTCACACGTGATCATTTTCACTGATCACTCCGCCCTAAAATATCTTTTGGCCAAAGTTGATGCCAAGTCTCGCTTACTTCGATGGATCCTCCTTTTACAGGAATTTGACTTAGAGATCCGGGATAAGAAGGGGGCTGAAAATTTAGCAGCCGACCACTTCTCACGTTTAGAACAACCCGTCGCAGAAGCGCTCGTCGAACCAGAAATAGACGATCGATTTCCTGAGGAGCGCCTTTTAATCATAAATAATACAAAAACTTCTTCTACCCCTTGGTTCGCAGATTACGCGAACTATTTAGTCGCACGGGTCCTTCCAAAAGATTTTTTGACTCAGCAGAAGAAGAAATTCTTCTCTGACTTGAAAAACTACTTTTGGGAGGACCCCTTTCTCTTTCGCGTCTGCGCAGACCAAGTGATACGAAGATGTGTTTCAAGCAAGGAGGGTGCACAAATATTGCGACACTGCCATGAGGGGCCGACTGGAGGGCATTATCAAGCAAACCGGACCGCGCGGAAAGCGTTAGAGTCAGGCTTTTATTGGCCCACTCTCTTTAAGGATGCTCACACTTTTGTGAGTATATGCGATAGCTGCCAGCGGTCGGGTAACATCTCTCGTCGTGACGAGATGCCCCAAAACTTTTATTTAGAATGCAAAATCTTCGATTTGTGGGGTATAGACTTTGTAGGCCCCCTACCTCCTTCTTTTAATAATCGCTATATTTTAGTAGCGGTTGACTACGTATCTAGGTGGGCGGAAGCGCAAGCTCTGCCCACCAATGATGCGCGAGTCGTCGTCCATTTTCTAAAAAAATTATTTTCTCGCTTCGGCACGCCCCGTGCAATAGTTAGTGATAGGGGCACGCACTTCTGCAACGCCCAGTTTTCAAAAATTTTATCTAAGTACGACGTCACGCATAAGCTTGCCACTGCCTATCACCCCCAAACGAGCGGCCAAGTAGAGGTAGTAAATCGCGAGATAAAACGCATTCTGGAAAAAACTGTCTCTTTAAATAGGAAGGATTGGTCCTCAAAACTCGACGACGCGTTGTGGGCGTATCGTACGACATACAAGACCGCTATCGGTTGTACGCCCTATCGATTAGTCTACTGGAAGACAACCCGCGCGGTCTTCATACTAGACCGCCCGACCTCCGTGGTTTACTAAACCGACCGGTCTGATGCCCAGACCGCCCGACCTCCACTTACACTTCAAATTTCAACACTCCCCCTTGAAGTGGGAAGTGGAAGTCAACCCAAGCAATCCTAGTAACCGAGTAAATGTTCCCTTCGCCAGCGGCTTTGTGAAGATGTCAGCGACATTGTCCTCACTCCGCACATGCTCAACCATCAAAGATCCCTCCAGCACCTTCTCCCGAATGAAATGATGCTCGATCTCGATGTGCTTGGTCCGTGCGTGACAGACTGGATTATTAACTAGTTTGATAGCACTCTCGTTGTCACCACGTAGCAGAGTAGGACCTCGTACATCCTTATGGACGTCTTCCACCAATATCCTAAGCCAGATAGCTTCCTGAGCTGCCAAGGCCGAAGCCTTGTACTCTGCTTCAGTGGTAGAGACAGATACTGAATCCTGCTTCTTGCTGTACCATGAAATAGTCGCTGATACGCATAAGAAAACATAACCAGACGTCGACTTTCGATCGTCCGAGTCTCCCCCATAATCGGCATCCATGTATCCATGCAAACAAAATCCCGTGTCTCTCCCATAAAGGAGACCCATGTTCGAGTTCGACTTCACGTACTTCAGAATACACTTTGCCGCTACCAGATGAGGTTTCCGTGGTTCCTCCATATACTGACTTACCCTACCAACTGCATAGGCAATATCTGGCCTGGTAATCGTTAAGTATATCAGACTCTCAACAAGAGCCCGGAACACCAACGGATCAGGAAGAATCCTCCCCTCATCCCGCCGAAGTTTTAGACCAACCTCCAGTGGAGTAGAGCTGCTCTTCCCCCTTCCATGTGGAATCGCTTCACAATTTGTTCCGCATAGCCTTTTTGGGAAACAAGAACGCCACTCTCTTTCCTCTCCACCTCGAGTCCAAGGAAATGGTGAAGCTCCCCCAGATCCTTCATCTCGAATCTGATAGCTAATTTAGCCCGAAGCTTAGCTACCTCAGCCTCTGAGCTCCCCATGATGATCATGTCATCAACATACAACAACACCAAGACTTGCAGCTCCCCTATCTTCTTTACGAACAAACTCGAGTCTGAATCTGAAGCAAAATATCCGCAGAACTAGAGATATTCTATGATCTTCCCATACCACGCCCGGGGCGCTTGCTTCAGCCCGTAAAGAGCCTTCTTGAGCTTGCAGACGTGTTCTGGATGAACTTTCGATACATATCCAGGTGGATGAACCATGAAGATATCCTTGTCAATCTCACCGTACAAGAAAGCATTCTTTACGTCGAGTTGCCAAATCTTCCACCCTTGGCTAGCTGCCATCGCAATCACCACTCGTACCGAAGTCATCTTGGCTACCAGACTAAATGTCTCTTCATTGTCTTCTCCATACTGTTGAGAGAACCCTCGAGCTACAAGGCGAGCCTTGTACTGCTCAATACTCCTGTCAGCTTTCTTCTTCAACTTGTAAACCCACTTGCATGCCACAGGAGTAATGCCATCAACCTTGGGCACAAGATCCCAAGTCTCATTCTTCTTGAGAGCAGCCATCTCCTCATCCATGGAATCTTCCCACTCCTTGACTCCAGTGGTGTTTTCAAAGCATGACGACTCTTGCTCATCCAAGGGCCATCAAAGAAACATGAGATGAAGCTCACCAGATTTCCCCCTGAATAGCGAGCTGGTGGAATAATAGTCCTCTTGGACCTCCTTAGAGCTTTACTCTGATCCACCTCTTCCACTGCAACTTCTGGACTAGCTCTTCTCCCGGATATACTTAGAGCATCGCTCCCCCTGCTTCCAGAACATGAAGCACATGTCCCAGAGCTAGAAGCAACAGGAGCACCTGGAGAAACGTGCAACTCCACCAGAACTTTCCTTGCAGCTTCTTCTTGTCCACCATCCAACCTGCTATCTTGTAACTCAACAGAAGAGCTGCCCTGGTATGATGTCAATTCATCAAATACTACATCCCTTGAGACCACAACTCTCCGTATCTTTGGATCCATGCATCTCCAACCCTTCTTCCGGTCATCATAACCGACGAAGACTAGCTTCCTTGCTTTCACATCTAGCTTTGTTCTGAGGGCATCATGAACATGCACATAGCAGGTAGATCCGAACACTCGAAGGTGTTCCACCGTAGGCTTTATCTTGAACATCAACTCATGTGGGATCTTCATGTTGATTGGACTAAGAGGCATCCGATTGATGACATAAGTTGCACAAGACATTCCCTCTGCCCAGAAAGACTTTGGAATACTCTTGGCATGAAGCCAACATTTGCAGGTCTCCGTCAGATGACGGATCTTCCGCTCTCAGATGACGGATCTTCCGCTCTGCAACTCCGTTCTGTTGTGGAGTGTGAGCACAAGGGAGCACTATCTGGATGCCATGCTTCCTGCTGAAGTTAAAGAACGCATTTGAGGTGAACTCCCCTCCATTGTCTGTTTTGAACTTCTTGATCCGCAAGTTAAGCCGACCTTCCGCTAGCTTCTTGAACTCCACAAACATCCTTAATGCCTCAGACTTCTCCTTCATAAAGTATACCCAAGTATACCTAGTGAAGTCATCAATCAAGACCAGCATATACCTGCTGCCTCCAAGACTGGCAGTTGCGGTAGGTCCAAACAGATCACCATGAATACACTCCAATGGTGCTTTGCATCTACTTTGTGATTGGTCGAATGGAAGATGATGAGCCTTACCATATTGACAACCTGCATAAACGTGACCTTCGCCGAAAGATGACAGACTAGGCAAGCCTCTCACAAGGCCTCTTCCCGCCATAGCCTTCAGCTTATCCATCCCAACATGCCCAAGTATTTCATGCCAGATAGCAACACTATCATTAGTCCCCATCTTATCAACATAGGAACTTGTAGATAACACAAACAAGTCCTTCACCCGTCTTCCAACATGAGTGACTTCAGCCTTCATCGCTGACACGTTTCGAAGAAACTTCACATCTGTTGGACCAAACAGAACGTGATAACCAACATCAACAATGTTGGTCAACGAGAAGAGGATTTTCTTCATCCCCGGAACATGATAAACACTCTTCAACGTGAGTGGACCTCTATCCCCGTTTAAAGAAACTACACCCTCCTTCTCAACTACATGTATAGGATCATCAGCAGTAATGATAGCATCATTACCTGAGTAAGTATGCAAAGAAGAGAATTTGGACTCATCCCCAGTGAGGTGATGACCACACCCATAATCCACTATCCAATCATACTGATAGTTGATAGAATTCATAGCCCAAACATAAGTGACCGTCATAAAAGCTCCATCACCCCAACTACCATTAGCATTGGAACCAGCCTCCTCCTTTCCTGCAGCATGCCCTGGCTGAATATTGACTCTGCAGTCCTTCTTAAAGTGACCAAGCTTATTGCACCTGAAGCATCTTGGTCCTTCCTTCTTCTTCCCATCATGCTTAGGAGCATAACTCCTCTCCTGCTGATATGAAGTGGATGGACCATCTCCAGATGTCTTCTTCTTCTTGTCCCAACGCTTCTTCTTTCCAGAATAGAGAACCTCACTTTCTCCCCCAAAGACAGACACCCCCGCCATCTGCATAGCCAAACTCTCTTGCAAAGCAAACAAGTTTTCCAGCTCCAGCAACGATGGCTGATTGGCCCAACCCTGAACAGAAGTAATAAAGGCCACATACTCAGTCCGCAACCCGCAAATTATGTGCCTCTTCAGCTCAGCTTCTGAGTTAGGCTCATCCGGGTCCAAAGCCAAAGTCTCTGCACAGAGGTTATTCATCTTCAGGAAGAACGTTGATATGGACAAGTCTGTTGAATCTTGAGGTGCCCTTAGAGGGGGGGGGGGGGGGTGAATAAGGGTTTTAAAAAAACTTTAATCTTTTATAGAAAAACTTTAGATATTTTATTAGAAGTAAGTTAAATTAAAAATAAAGAGATAGAAATTAGAAATGAAATCAATTTTATTAAATAAGGAAAGACATGATTATCATTTATAAAATTGATTACAAAATCTGATTTCTATGATGCTAGAAATCAAGGCGATTATATACTCTTTTCATTTTCTATACTGACTCTTCTCACTAAGAACTGGTTGGCTTTAGCCGATCTCTCCCAAGATATGGCTGTACAACCTGTATTCGGCGAGTAAGCCGAACGTACCTGGCGAGTAGGCCGGTATATACTCCGCGAGTAGAGCCAAGGAGGCCTGGCGAGTAGGCTGGTATCTCCCTCGGCGAGTAGGGCCAAGGAGGCCTGGCGAGTAGGCCGGTATCTCCCTCGGCGAGTAGAGCCAAGGAGGCCTGGCGAGTAGACAGGTACCTCCTCAGCAAGCAGACCCAGATTCCGGGGGATAGAATCATCTGGGCGCCCCTGGTGGTCTGCCTATAGCCCTTCGGGATAGCGGAGTCTGGCTACCTGCAGACCAATTTGGGGTGCGTTTAGCAAAATGGTAAGGCGGAGTTACGCTATCCGCAGGTCATCCGGACCATTCTACCCCTGGGAAGTCTTTTCCTATAAATAGGACCCATTGTGTCTCAGATCAGCACATATCCACCCCCCTTTGAGAGCCTGTGCTTTCTTCCTTGTGCTGTTTGAGACAGGCTCAGCTTCTGGTTTTTGGGAGGGGAAATCCAAGGAGATTTCCGGGTTAGTGGCGGGACCTCCTCGCTGCAGCCAATGGGTCGTACTTAAGGAGCTACCTACCAATCGGTGAGGGTCGATTCTTAGCTCGGAACACTTAGATCTAGGGATCCGACGAAGAGAGAAGTAACTCAAGATACTCCCCAAGTCTCAAACAGTTGGACCGGTATCCGGGTTCCAACATTTTTGGTGCGGTGAGCGTGGACTGTAGCAAGAGAAGAAAATCTCATCTGACGATCCCATGACTGAACGTAACGAGCTGGGAACCGGCCAGGGGAACTCGCCGCCTTTGGGCGAGTTCGTGACCGAGAGTGTCTTTGTGCAGGGGATGAAGGCGGTGGAGGAGACCATCCGGAGGCTACTCACACCTCGCGCCGAGGTGGGAGTATCCCCCCTGTCGCAGCCGCCTCGCCCGCTGAGGCAGGACCAAGTCAGCGCCTCGGCAAGGAGGCGCTCCTAGGGGAGGAAGACCAGCCGCTCCACGCGCGAGTGCTCTTTGCAAGCCCAACGGAGACTCGCCAGTCAGAGGGCGAGTACGACCAAGTTCGTCCCCTTCGCCAGCTCGCCCCGCGCAGTCCGTTCTGTGAGTTGGTGCTGTTCGCCCCCATTCCTGCAGGGTTCATAGAGCCCGCCATGAGTTTCTACTCCGGAAAAGAGGATCCCGTCAAGCATCTGCAATGGTTTGAAGATATGGTCTCCATCAAGCCAATGACGGACCCCTTCAAATGTCGGTTGTTTTCCATAAACTTCCAGGAAAAAGCCCGAGACTGGTTCCACCAGTTAGCCGCGTGAAGCGTCTACGGGTTCGATGACCTGCGCAGGAGTTATCTGCTCCGCTTCTCTACTTCCAAGAAGAGGAGGAAGGGTCAGAAGATCTCTTCCTTGTCAAGCAAAGACCCCAAGAGATGCTCGGGTCGTATCTGGATCGCTTTCAGGAAGAGATCCTCCTAGTCCAGGAGGTCCCTGGACACACCCTGATCTTGGCATTCAAGCTGGGGCTGCAGCCAGGGTTTTTCAAGATGGAGATCACTCGCAACCCCCCTATCGTTGAGGAGTTAGTCGATCGGGCCGGAAGGCAGATCGCAGGGGAGGCAACCAGCCTGGTGTTCGTGGCCAAGTTAGCTAGATTGGAGGGAGGGGAGAAGGAAGGGGATGGGAGCGGACGACGCGAGTCCAAGAAGAGGAGTGAGCCGAGAAGGCGAGAAGAGGGAGGGTCCCGGGAGAACAGGGATCAGCGAGATCAAGAGAGGAGGTTCCAGGCTCCGCCTCGCCGGCCGGCCTGGAGACCTGCTGGAGGAGGCTACCAAGGGAGACCAGGAGGGAGGTACTCCACGGAGCGGCGAGACCGCTGTCGCTCTCCCGAGCGGAGGCAGGGGCAGTGGAGGCAAAACCAAGCGCCGCTCCGAGAGGCTAATGTGATCAGGAGAGGACGGGGGCGAGGAAGAGGAGGAAGGCCGCGACAGCCCCGGGGTGAAGATGAGCGTCGGACGATGCCCTACTGCGACTTCCATCAGTGGAGGGCCATGCGACGGCCATGTGCCCTGAGTTCTTGGAGTTGAGGAGTGGAGCTGGAGGAGCCCAGGAAGGGCATGAGAGGCGAGAAGGAGAAATGTTGAGAATCGAAGGGGGAGGAGCCCCCGCCCCAAGGATGTGTGAGGATAGGGGAGATCTGGGAGCCCATGGGGTGATATGGGTCATCCATGGAGGGGCAGGGTTGGAGGCGACTCGGAAGGGGAGTCTCAACACCGTGTATCGGAAGAGCGTGGCCTCTACCTCCCAGATTCCGCTACCGTTAGGAGAGATCACTTTCTCAGAGGAAGATATGTTGGGGAATGAAAACCCTTTCCACGACGCTGTGGTGATCAAGGCCACAGTAGGGAACTATACGGTCTCTCGCATCCTGGTGGATAACGGGAGCTCCGTCAATATCGTGTTCAAGAAAGCGTTTGATGCCATGAAGGTGGAAGAAAAGAGGGTTATCTCGATGGAAGGACCGCTCTTTGGGTTTGTGGGAGAAAGAAAGGAAGTAGAGGGAGGTGTGGAGTTGGTGGTGACGTTGGGAGGGACCACCAAGTGTTGCAGGTTTGTCATCGTAGACGCCCCCAACAGTTACAATGCCATCTTCGGCAGGCCACTCATCAGTGCATACAAGTGTGTGCCCTCCTCCAACCACCAATGCCTGAAGTACAACCAGGGAGGCGTGTAGATCCGGATCCGGAGCGATCCCATGGTGGCAAGGCAGTGTTATCTTAATGCTGTCAACGTGATCAGCTGGAAGGAGGAGGCAGAGGCGGTAGACCTGGTGATGGAAGAAGTGGCGAGGCAGGAGGCAGCCGAAGAAGCGGAGGAGACGGCAAGGCTGGAGGCAGCCGAGAAGGTGGAGAACCTGAAGGGAAATTGGGTGGAACAGCTCCCCCCGGTCCTCTGGGCCCTGAGGACTACCCCCACCACGGCAACCGGCGAAACACCATTCAAGCTATCACACGGCTCGGAGGCTCTCATCCCGATAGCATTCGAAGTCCGGAGTCCTAGGGTGGTGGACGCGGAAGAAGGAGACGAGGAGTGGAGACTTGAGAACGAAGACGCGCAGCGACTCGCCTTGGATTTGGTGGAAGAATTCGCGACCAGGCCACGATCCGCTAGGAAGAAATCAAGCGGAGGATGGCAAGACACTTCGACAAGCATGTCCGAGTCAAGCAATTCGACAAAGGAGACCTGATCCTCAAAAAAGTAGACGCCTCAGGGAGATCCGCAGCAATAGGTAAACTCCACCCCAATTGGGAAGGCCCCTACATTGTCTTCGAAGTATTAAGAACAGGCGGGTACCGTCTACAAAACGTCGAGGGAGAACTCCTAGGAAACACTTGGAGTGGAGACGACTTGAAGCGTTTCTACTCCTAACATTAATGTAATACTTAGTTTATCTTTGTTATGCTTAAAAACAATAAAGCTTTCCATGGCAAACTCGTAATGCTTCACCACCTAAGCGACATACCCCAGGCAGTGAGCTGAAGTCCTCGAGATGTGTTGTTGCCGTAGACCAGGTCACTGCACGAGCTCCTCTCCTGCATACCGGCTACTTACCCCCTCGAGTGAGTTATAAGTCCTCGAGCAGAGTGTTGCCGTAGACTAGGTCACTGCACGAGCTCCTCTCCTGCATACTAGCTACTTGCCCCCTCGAGTGAGTTCTAAGTCCTCGAGCAGAGTGTTGCCGTAGACAAGGTCACTGTACGAGCTCCTCTCCCGCATACCGGCTACTTGCCCCCTCCAGTGAGTTCTAAGTCCTCGAGCAGAGTGTTGTCGTAGACCAGGTCACTGCACGAGCTCCTCTCCTGCATACCGGCTACTTGCCCCCTCGAGTGAGTTCTAAGTCCTCGAGCAGAGTGTTGCCGTAGACCAAGTCACTGCACGAGCTCCTCTCCTGCATACCGGCTACTTGGCCCCTCGAGTGAGTTCTAAGTCCTCGAGATGTGTTGTTGCCGTAGACCAGGTCACTGCACGAGCTCCTCTCCTGCATACTGGCTACTTGGCCCCTCGAGTGAGTTCTAAGTCCTCGAGCAGAGTGTTGCCGTAGACCAGGTCACTGCACGAGCTCCTCTCCTGCATACCAGCTACTTGCCCCCTCGAGTGAGTTCTAAGTCCTCGAGTAGAGTGTTGCCGTAGACCAGGTCACTGCACGAGCTCCTCTCCTGCATACCGGCTACTTGCCCCCTCGAGTGATTTCTAAGTCCTCGAGCAGAGTGTTGTCGTAGACCAGCTCACTACACGAGCTCCTGAAAGTGCACAATTAACCTCACTAGAATTCTCTAGAGGGGGGGGGGGGGGGGGGGTGAATAGAGATTTAAAAATTATTTTGTGCAAAGTTAATATATATATGTGTATGATCACAGATTAGAGCTTCCCACACACCAACAAGAATTAAGCAAGAAAATAAAGTAAATGCAAGAAAATAAATCACAGCACAACACAAGAAAATATAGTGGTTCCCCAAACTTTGGGTAGTCCACTCTTCTACCCCCTTGGTAGGAATTCACTATCTTGCACTGAGTCTTTTGATAAGGAGACTCTTAGAACCACCCTGAGTCTTTTGACAAGGAGACTCTTAGAACCAACTGAGTCTTTTGACAAGGAGACTCTTAGAACCAGTACACTGAATTTTTTGAAGAGAGATTCTAAAAACTCTTTTACAATGTTTAAGTAAGAAAAAGAAAGAAGAAAGAAATAAGAACAAGAATGAATCTTCTTCCTAGCAAGAAGATTGGAAGCACAAGAAGTAGTGAATGAAATCTCTCTTCTATAGTGAGAAGGAGATTGTAAAAAACTTTTCTCTCTTTTGAGAGAGCTTTCAGAGTTTGTAGTAGAATGGCTTCTGAAGAAGAAGGATAAGATGAAGGCTTTTTCTCTGCAGCACACTATCTCTTTTCTCAGCTTTTTCTCTCTATTCTCTTGGGAGCTTTTCCTCTATTTCAAATGTATGTGGTGGATCACTCTGCTGACTTTTCTGCCGACCTCCTCTTTATTTATAGCTCTGTTAATTCAAAATAATACTATAGGAGGATAATCAATTAGCAGTCAGAGAAATAGAAAGATAAAAATGTTTCCATAATATTTATTTCTGTAGAAGGAAAGAACCAATTCTGATTTCAAATAATGTCCAAATAAGTTTAATCAAATTAGCCAAGAATCAGATATAAGGAAAGAATGATTCAGAACGGCTATAAAATATTGATACTTATTCCATACAAATCAGATCTACTGAAAGAAGGAAAGAGATCTGACGCATATTTAAATCTGTCATATAAATCGACGTGCGTCGATTCCTATTCGACGTAAGCATCGAATTCATCCTGGATGGACGTCGAGAGGAGAATAAGGAAGGTGAGTCGACTAAGGTGCGTCGACTTCTCCATATGCGTCGACTAGAAATCAGAGTAGCGTCGACAACACATACGTCGGAATCTTCCTAAAGTTACTTCGACTTAATCTGACGGAAACGTCGACTACATTTCGGCGTTGCGTCGAATGGTATTCGACGCATATTTAGTTAGTCTTGTTTTTCATTGTTAAAACTCTTTCTTTAACTCATTTCTAGGGGTTAAGAGAAATCATTTTCCCAACAGCTCCTCTCCTGCATACCGGCTACTTGCCCCCTCGAGTGAGTTGAAGTCCCCGAGATGTGTTGTTGTCGTAGACAAGGTCACTGCACGAGCTCCTCTCCTGCATACCGGCTACTTGCCCCCTCGAGTGAGTTCTAAGTTCTCGAGCAGAGTGTTGCCGTAGACCAGGTCACTGCACGAGCTCCTCTCCTGCATACCGGCTACTTGCCCCCTCGAGTGAGTTGAAGTCCTCGAGATGTGTTGTTGCCGTAGACCAGGTCACTGCACGAGCTCCTCTCCTGCATACCGGCTACTTGCCCCCTCGAGTGAGTTCTAAGTCCTCGAGCAGAGTGTTGCCGTAGACCAGGTCACTGCACGAGCTCCTCTCCTGCATACCGGCTACTTGCCCCCTCGAGTGAGTTTTAAGTCCTCGAGCAGAGTGTTGCCATAGACCAGGCCGTAGCACTGGGCTCCTCCCCTGCAGGCCGGCTACTTGCCCCCTCGGGTGAGGCCCATATTCGAGGGTATGCTAGGCCCTACCCTGAGCCCAGGGGGGGTGAGAAAAGAGGGCGAGGCGAGTATTATCGACACCCCACCGGTGAGAGACCGATGCTGAACCTGTCCCACCGCCTCGCCCAAGATCGTAGCGCCGATACACGTGCGCTCAGCGCAGCAAGCCCCGACAACCTTCTCGCCTTCTTGGCAAGGGAGAGAGGCCCAGTCGCCGCACCCATGAAATGAAGGGCCCTAGGCGAATCGCAGCTATGGGCGAATATCCCTTAGAGGCGAGTACGAAAAGGAAAGGAAAAGCGGCCACACGGCGAGAACAGACAACACAGTCACATAATAAACTGAGGGAAAGACACCTATCCACAAAATATAAATGGCGAGTACGCCGAAGATGTTCACAAAAACAAAGCTAATTTTTACAAACGATTCGTGAAAGACCAGTAAAGAGGGGAGCTCAAGCGTTCTGATCTTCTTCCTCTGACCCGCTAGAAGATTCCTAGCCTCGGGTCCCCGCTGGGGGTGGGTTCACCGCCTCGCGATATAATTCGGGAAGAAGGGTCGCGAGATTGACTTGGACCTCCTCCGCAGTAAGCATGAACCGACGTCGGAGACGCTCCCGCACGAACACGGCGGTCTTGATTGCCAGCTTCCTGCCCTTCTCGGCGACTTGAGCGGGAATAAACTGGAGGAGGGCTGGCGTGGTCGACGACTCCCCCCGGCTTTGATGCGGAGCTCCTCTATCTCAGACTCGGCCTCAGCGAGATGATTACCGAGATAATCGACTTGACTCTGCGAGGCGGCCAGCTGCTCCTCCAACTCCGATATCCGCGTCACCAACGCCACCGCGACCTCCTGAAAAGTAAAGCGTGAACCAATGTCGGGGTAGGCGAGAAAGATGAGGGCGAGTAAGACCCCATACCTCGGGAGGGGGAGCCTCCTTGGCACGGAGCTGGGTGAGTTCCTTGTCCTTCTCGACTATCAGTTTCTCCAACTCCGCGTAGGCGACGCCTAGGTCGCGGAGCCGCCTGTTCGATTGGATCCCCCGCTGCGCGGTCTGATGAATCAACTCGGCCATCCAAAGGGCGGAGCGGCAGCTGAGATTGGCCAACTTGCGGATGGGAATCTCTGCGAGTAGATCAGCATCATTGTGCCCGCACAACCCAATGATCAGGTTGAACGCCTCGTCGCCGACCTCCTCGAAGTCTTCCCAGGAAGGGAGGAGCGAGCTAACGGAGATCCTGTTCGACTCAGGATCCCATATCATCAGGGGATTCCCCCGGGAGTCCTGGCCCCTCATCCCCAACCCATAATGCGTATGGGTGGAGGGATCCGGAGGAGGACTCGCTGGGGGACGAGAAGATGAGCCCTTCGTCTTCCGCTTCTTTTGCCTCGGCTCACTGACTACGATCACTTCTGGGTCGACCCGACCCTTGCCCTTGCCGGTGGATGGAGGGGTCTCGCTGTCCACCGCGACCACCACCTCCGCAGGAGGTCCCCCGGGATGGGACTCACTCGATCGTTGTCAGGAGGCATCGTGGGGAGGACGAGTAGGGACAACACGCTCCCCTGCAAGAAAAAACGAAAACGTTAACTGCTGACCCTATTGAGAACGGGTAACTGAGATCGCGCGGCGAGTCTAACTCAAGAATTACCTGCTCCTGGGTCTATGAAGGTGAGCTGGTCCATGCCTCGCCGTAGGTAGACGACGTCCATGACCTTTCTCTTCATGTATAAGTAGAGGCTCATCGCGTCCCCCCTCAGACGAGGCGACCTGTACTCAGCCTCGGTCTTGTGGAGCGGAGCGAACGGGATGTTGCCGAAGTCGCCTCGCACGAGGACGAACTTGTCGGTCCAGCGATGGACCTTATTGAGCGTCTCTACGACCTTGACGCATACGCTGGTGAAGAACATAATGCCGTCGCTGGTCGCCTTTAAGGTGAGCACCTTGCGGAAGACAGAGAGGTCGAACTCGATCTTCTCCTCGCGCAGGTAGCACACATAGGCGATTAGAACGCTTATCGCATTGGGGTTAACCTGCTCAGGAATCATCCCGAAGTACCGAAGGACCTGACGCACCTCAGGCCACAGAGGAAGCCTCAACCCTACGTAGAAGTGGGCGAGGGGAAGGGCGAGTTCCCCGCTATAGAGTGTGTTGAGGAACTCGCCGGGTGCTGGCCGCCTCGCTGTGTAGCCAGGCGGCAGGAAACGGTTCTCCACGTCCGCCAGTTCCTCGCCCAGGGTCTGCGAGGAAGGGAAGTTGTGCACCTTGAAGTTGCGCGCGCAGAAGGTGCAGCCCTCCTCAGAGGGTTCTTTCACCATTCTCGACAGGGTGCAGGAGGAGGCCGACGAGGAGGGGTAGGAGGAGGAAAGGGAATTTGAGAAGCTAAAGGAGCGTACTCCTACCCCCCTGGAGAGGGGGGGGTCCATATTTATAGCCCCCCCGCTCCCGAGCCTTATCACGCGCGAGTAGGCCTATGAGCGAGGCGAGTACGCCCTAAGCGAGTAAGCGCTCTAAGGGCGAGGAGACGGGTAAAAAGCATAGACACGTGCATAATGAAAGTAAAAAAGCGTGCGGCCAAAAGTAGAAAAAATATATGCAGGAAAATCCTTAAGGCGCGTAGCGCGAGTACAGTAAAAAGGCACAAAACGACACCCGTCGAATACAAAGGCCCGGGCACCTAGGCTCAAAAAAATCAAAAAATGGAGATCACCCCTAGGACCTCATCCGCGATGCACCAGACCGCGGCCTCGGTGACGCGTACGCGGAGGGTGGCGAGCCCTCCAGGTAATGCCGCGGGCTGCGCACAGATCTTCGCAATCCCTCCCCAAGCTCTCTTCACAATGACGGAGATGGTCTTCGCCTCGCCGGATATGTTCTTCCAGCAGGGAGGCTTCCCCCACAGTACCGGCCACTTGCGCGAACTGATGGAAGTCATCCTCGGTGGCCTTCTTGCGAGTTTCCATCTCGTACAGCCTTGCCTCCAAGTCGGTCATCCGACCATGTAAGCCATCCTCGCCCTGCAACTGTTGCTGGAACTCCTCCACTCCGGCGAGGCGGTCCCCCAGATCAACCAGCTGAGCACTCACCTCGGCAGGCGGCATAGCCAGTAAAATGGAGTCATGGGCTCAGAGAACAGCAATTAGGCGAGTCCATGACTCTTCGCCAAATGTCGGAGGGTCAGCGAGGAAATCCCTCATGGGAGTGGACATCACAGGCGGCGGTGATTCCGGAGGAGACTCCAGAGATGGCTGATGGCTGGAAGAGGCGGACCTCTGATTGCCTGGAAATGAGAAGGAGAGCTGAGACGACAAGGCAGAATAATGAAAGCGAGAAGAAAGGGGATCGAGTAGAGCGAGCACCGACAGGAGAGAGGCGAACGTCTACAAGGGCACCACCTTCCCCTTGAAGTCGTGATGGATTGACCCGCGGCGCGCCGATGGAGCTGGATAACCGAAGGACCACACCCGCGCCCCCAGGCCTGGGGCTGATGGTTATGGACTTCCCTCCGGAGGTAGGGTGAGAAGACGGGGTGATGGTCATCCCCGCGTACCCCGGAGTAGTAGAGGATGCAGTCGTCCGGTTTCTGATGGGCGCCTCGCCCCGGCAAGATGGCGGGAGAAGACGATTGGATGGCGCTGCAAAAGCGAAAAAATCTCGGTGAGTGTCCCGATCCGAGTAGACGGGATACCAAAATAGAGTGGTTCGACAACCCTACTAGCATTTCGGTATGGAGAGTCGGAGAAGGAGGCAGCACACCCATATTGGTTGGAGGCCGTCCTGTCTCGCCAGCTCTCCTGATCGTGACCTCAGTCACGCCCCCACCTTGTCGCGGGACTAGGTCGAGATTGGACTCTTCCGAGATGGGCGAGGCGGCCACCCTCTTCGGCTTAGATCCGTCCCGCGCGGTGGACTTGGGATCGGTGGAGGACCTTTCGCGGACATCGGGGTCGATCCTTCTCTTCTTGTGCTTTTTCTTCCGCGCAGAGCCTGGAGGGCAAGGCGTCAGGAACTCGCCAAGAATGCCTAAAACCTCGGCCGCCTCAGGCTCATCGTCAGCGAGCTCCCGGTTAGCGGCCGCGGTAGAACCACCTCCAGAAGACATCTCAGCTTGCAGTAGGGAAGGCACCCCCCGCTCTATTTATAGAGGAAGAGCTTGTGGACTCACAGCTCCGCCGAATAAGGGATTGGACTCTTCTTTCCGACCTCTAGCGAGCTCACAAAGAGCGGGGATTGTGTACAACCCGTATTCGGCGAGTAAGCCGAACGTACCTGGCGAGTAGGCCGGTATATACTCGGCGAGTATAGCCAAGGAGGCCTGGTGAGTAGGCTGGTATCTCGCTCGGCGAGTAGGGCCAAGGAGGCCTGGCGAGTAGGCCGGTATCTCCCTCGGCGAGTAGAGCCAAGGAGGCCTGGCGAGTAGACAGGTACCTCCTCAGCAAGCAGACCCAGATTCCGGGGGATAGAATCATCTGGGCGCCCCTGGTGGTCTGCCTATAGCCCTTCGGGACAGCGGAGTCTGGCTACCTGCAGACCAATTTGGAGTGTGTTTAGCAAAATGGTAAGGCGGAGTTACGCTATCCGCAGGTCATCCGGACCATTCTACCCCTGGGAAGTCTTTTCCTATAAATAGGACCCATTGTGTCTCAGATCAGCACAGATCCACCCCCCCCCCCCCCCCTTTGAGAGCCTGTGCTTTCTTCCTTGTGCTGTCTGAGACAGGCTCAGCTTCTGGTTTTTGGGAGGGGAAATCCAAGGAGATTTTCGGGTTAGTGGCGGGACCTCCTCGCTGCAGCCAGTGGGTCGTACTTAGGGAGCTACCTACCAACAGGTGAGGGTCGATTCTTAGCTCGGAACACTTAGATCTAGGGATCCGATGAAGAGAGAAGTAACTCAAGCTACTCCCCAAGTCTCGAACAGTTGGACCGGTATCCGGCTTCCAACAACGGCCTCAAGCCGCTCTAGCCCTTCTATCCCCAGAAAGGCCTCGAGCACCCCCTAGATCTACTCCATAGACCTAGTCGCCAACACGAGGCAAATTCCTCCCTAAGTCCTACCCAGACCTAGTCGTCAACACGAGGCGAAGTTATGAACCGATTACAAAGATAAATATAAAATACAAAAGACAAATATAAAAACTCCCTATGAGGTAATCTGAAGGAGATGATGAAGAATCGCTGAAGATTGTTGAAGTCCAAGCGTGCATTCTTCGCGTTGAGTTAGCGTGTTGATCCAAGCCTCCTTTGATTCCTCCTTTAGAAATTGAGTGGGAGATGTGGTCTGGAAATACGACCCTCACAAATAATTCAGAGTGCTGGAATATGTCTCCTTAACATTCGTTCTTGGAGAAGATGAAATCCACCTATTTATAGGACTGGATGCTAACACCGGCGTTAAGGCTAACGCCTGGCGTTGACCCAGTATAAAAATATTTTGATGGCTCAGATCTTCAAAACAGGAAGGAGATTCTGCATCTTTGGAAACATTCATTTTAGGCAACCTTAACGCTGGTGTTAATTCTAACGTCTGGCGTTGAGTCATATCATTCCCAAAATGCTCATGCAATCACGACAGCTTCCCTCCATGCCATTTTCATCTTGGTGGGAACAAAATTCAATGTCAGCATTAAGAGTTAACGTCGGGCGTTAGCTATCTTCCATTCTTTTCAGCTTGTGAGAAAATCCAGACCAACAACAACAACCTAGTGTCATCTTTGTTCAAACCTACATGCTAAAAACACAATGTCAAACAAGATCAAATACAAGTACGATTTGTTATTCTCAAATCAAAAGGATGCGGAAAACCATGTTCCAACAGTCTCCTCCTTTTGATAATAACCAATCCAATAGAGATAAATCAGATTCATATATAAGAGAGATGTGTTTTTAGAAGGATATATGACACTAAGCAATATTGAGACAATAATAAGAATTATAGATTGTTAAATTGTGCTCCCCCTACTTAAGTGCTCCCCTTTAGTGCATGCTCTCATATACAAGATTCATGCTTCCCCTTAATCTAGTGAATCCCACTCCTTTAATCATTATGATTTATCATTTTATTCTCCCCCTTTTGTTATTAGCAAAAGAGGGTGGAGTGAAACAAAACTAGAATGGAGAACACAGAAATTGAGACATAACTAAGAGAGGATTAAAATTTTTGTGTAGACATAAAGTAAATCATGATCGAGCTGAGGGAGAGAGTAGGACAACGGAAAAAGATATGATAAGCGTGAACGAACAACGTTCCATTTTGTGTTTTACCAAAGGAATTCTACCACTTGCTTTTCAAAGTGAAATTTTTAAGAAACTTGTTGGAAGAAGTGCAATATAGTTTGACAAGCACGGGGGAAGAAAAATCTTAGAAGTAGGCATGATAAAACATGGTAAACACAACTTATGAGCAAATTAGGAATGCAGAAAAAAAAAACTAAGATTAATATTTTTATAATAGTTGGACCATTCCAACAATATGTCTAGACTCTTCACAATTGAGCATTTAACTGTGAAATTTTTTATAACTGATAGGCAATCATGATTTAACATATTCAAAAAGATAAGAGCTACAATATAACCAATTCGTATTTCAAGTAAAGAAAACATTGTAGAAATCATGCATTGCAATCTAGTGCTTTTACTTAAGTTTATAGAGAATTATGTAATTTTGCATTTGGATCCAATTCTCATGAGTAGAAGCTTTATGAAAAACAATGATGTGTGCATAAGGTGTTTTGATAAAAGTATACAAGTGAAATAATCAAAACACATGACATAAATAATGAAATAGTAACAATAATATTACTATTGTAATCTTATAATTACTTTCACACATCAATTCTAGAATAAAATTTCAAAGCACATAAAGGGGTACAACTACCAAGGTGCTTTGCCCACACAATTCTTATTAAGACTTATCAGGGAGCGAAGTATTTCTTGGAGGATCACATAAGCAATCTATTAATAATATTTTTTATTTTTAGTGATCCGGTGTACAAATAGAAGTTGTAAAAAGAATGTGTTTGCACAAGATACTTTACTATTCTTTCCAAGGTGCTCAACCTCACAATGCTCATTAAGACTTATCATGAGGGTGAGTAGTTCTTGGTGGAGTTATCTTTGGCAATTGATTTCATTTTTTTTATTTTAAGCTTGTGCCAAAGGTCTCTGAATTCACTTGTTGTTGCAAGCATTAACAATATTGAAATAGCACTTCTATGTGTGTAAGAAATATATTGTTTGAAAGACGGTGTAGGTAATTTAGATATACAATGTAATGTGTTAAAACTATTATATTACACAATCATGCAAGACAAAGATTATGAGCACATGTAGATTACCAAAATAGTGAGTGTAGGAATCATTGATTAACATAAAATATTACTCATACTTAGAGGCATGCTTGACAATCATACACAATTTTTTATAGACTATTTCATTGCACATAATCAGATTAAGGTCAAGAAATGAAGATAAACAATGTTTAGGAAATTTGAAATTTAAAATTTGACATTGAAGACAATCTTTAAGTGTACACCTAATCAATTTTAACCATTTAAAAAAAATAACTAAGATGTTTGCTCTTGTGAAGTTTTATAGTCAAACCATAATTTTGTAAATATTTAAAATAAAATAAATAACAAAAACATATTTTTGATCATTTTGAATTATTTGAATTATTTTTTGTATTTTGATATAAAACAACCAAATTAATAAAACATAATTTCAAAACTGAGAAAAAAACAGAGAAAAATCATTATAAAAATACCACAAATAGTGTAGAAAAAATAGAATTTCAATTTCGCAAAAAGGGCTAAGGCCTGGCGTTAACTTCTTAACGCCCAAACAGAACACTATATTTTGAAAAAATTTCTTTGAAATAGGTAGTATGTATATAGACCTTCTTAGTGTAGAAATTTCAAAAAATTTGGTGATGATTAGAAGACTATTTAAGCATGTTTTATTTGTTAAAAGAAATGACATTTATATTTTTTATTTAGTTTTCAAATATTTGTGTTTTACAATATCATTAAAGCTTAAAATGATAAAATATGCAAAACACAAGAGAAGTATGTTCAATCAAGCCAAGAATGCATGAATAATATAATCATAAAGAGTGCATGCAAAACATATGATATAAGTATGTCATAGATTATAATACCCTAACTATATGCCTACACACTAGCCCCGTACTAAGTGACGGATGGACATGAGGAGCTGCACACATGCCGTAGGTTGGGATGTTAATCCCATATACACACACACTAGAGAACGCTCAACCTATCACTCTTTCCCCCCAGTGCCTCGCAAGGCCCCACTGGAACCCTTCCCAGTTAAGGACAAGACATGACTTAGAGGTTAGGTCTTCTAATGCAGATAATCATACACCCTCACTATTGTGAGACACATAATGTGGGTGAATGGTCATGGACATCCTAAGCATTTTGTCCTATGGAATCAATTTATAAACTATAGCTTTTATGTGAGATAGATTTCTAATTATGGTTGGTTTTAAAGTCACATAGTTATTATGAATTTTAACTTCCAATTTTCTTATTTTTATATCGCTTAACAATGCATGATATTAGATTCAAAGTTATCTAGTTGGCAGACCTATGATAACCAACAATGCATGAGATTAGCATGATAACTAATAATATTCATTAGATGACATTGTTAGTATGATGAGTTAATATTATGCCATAAGAATAATCAATATACTATTGCATGTGATCAACAATAGTATTTCAATTTTAGATATTGAATAAAGTGATGATTCTAATTGATTTTTCCTTGGTGATATAAGTTTATTCTATGGTCTACATATAAATGAGATACGTGCAAAACATAATAGGTTCATATCATGATCTTAAACTATACGTTGAAAGCAATAAGATCTTTTGTAGTTATATTTAATGTTTGAATTTAAAAGATCTTATGATCATTAGTTTTATCACATAGAAATTTAGGTACTCATAATTAATTATTCATAATTATGTAGGTGAAGTGTGTAAACCAATTCATATTCATCATTTTCAAAATATTATAGAGAAAAATTATAAGGCGAATAATGACTATAAAGAGAAAATATTTTTGGTTATTTTTAAATGGTTTTATAAATTTTCTCTTTGATTTTTGAAAGATTTTATTTTTGGTTCTTTTTGATCTTTGATTTTTGAATATTCATCTTTTCAAATTTAACTATTATACTTTATTTTAACATAACATGACATGATATGACTAGCATAAACATTGATTTCTACTTATAGGAAGTGACAATGCTAGAATGAACAGTAATGGTAACAAGGTGCAATGTTATGTAAAGATTACAAGCATATAATTTGTAGGAAGGGGACACAATAGCATGTGGCATAAAAACCGCAGACAAAAAAATTGCCGAAAAATAGAAAAACTGAGATAACTTTTAATTGAAGTTGAATTTTGGCAATTTGAGGGTCGAAATGAGCTCAAATGAGCGAAGCTGGTTTGCCATTGCATAGAGCTTCTCGACCTCATTCCGAAAAGTAATTGTGGGCAAAATTCTGACAAATGGATCAAAAGTTATGATCGTTTGAAGTTTTGGTCGAAATCTCGCATATTTTATTTATTTATTTATTTTTATTTTTAGAAAAAGTTACCAAAGGCCTACATTATTTTTCTGAAAGTGCAAGATAATGATAGTTTTTTTTTCGGTCATTGCAAGAGTACGCATGGGTCTATAATCAATTTGATCTTTGCTAGACTTTGGTTGGACTTAGCAATTTAGAGTGGATCTTGGACTTCCCGAGGTCTACCCTATGAGGGGTTCGCACCGATACTAAGAGATATGATGAGGTGACATCTCAAATCTCCCTTTCTCAAGATATTTAAGTATTATTGGTTGCTATCCATAGTAAATTTTTATAGACAACATTTTTCGAAAGAGAAAAATTGAAGTTGATGATTTTATTTACTTAGATAAATATTTCATAACATTTTTTAGAATTTGATTTATACGAATAATATAAGATATTTATTGACAATAAATTTAAGAAAGATAGATAAGTCACCAAAATAAAATATGACTTTGAATTTTGATCAATTTGATAAAGTTATTAAGCTTTTAAGAGATAAAATCATATTTCCAATAATATATAAGGTGACCAAGACATGATAGCTTAAAAATAAGAAAACAGAAAAATAAAAATAAAAAGACATTGAAGCATATCATGAAGTAGAAATTTGTATAATTCATTTTTAAAAGATTCTACTTCATGCATATGATGATACCTAATGAATAAGTGATTGAGGTATCCAAAGGGGACCAAGTGTGGTGGTTCCTTTGGGTACCCAAATATAACATGTTGGTTTATGGGGACATCGTGATGAATGGGTCCTTTCACGTGAAGTTAATATTTCATTTTTAGCTTTGGGCCTCCATTCAAACCTTGGTTTAATGTTATTCTTATACATCAAATTTTCATTATGATTATCTTTATTTTGAAGATTATATTTGTAATGATTATTGAAAGTATTCTTCATAGGAAATTTGTGTAATTCTAATTTCAAGTTAGGAGAAACATGATTTTGTAAATAATGGTGATTTGGTTTTTGATTTACAAAAACTATGTTTCTTACTCCCATTATTAGGCTTATTTAAGATATTCATATTCAACTTGTTTGCTTGATATTGTGAATTTGTGTGTTGTGGATTTTTATTCATAATTTTCATAAGCAAGTTGATTTTTGATTTTAATTCATCATTCTTGATCTTAAGATTATGTCTAGCTTTATTATAAGCTATTGTGTTATTTTTAAGAGTGGAAACAATGGAGTCAATGTGAGTTTGATAGTTATTTCTAAATTCCTCAAATGTTTCGTCCATCTCCTTGATTTCAATTTTATAATTTTGGCACATAGCACAATCACTTTTCAAAGATGATTTTTCTAAAGATAAATTTTCATTATGTTCTTTTACAAAAATAAGTTCCTTTTCAAGTTCCTTGAATTTTTCTTTAGTATCATTATAATCAAAACAAGGTTTTATATTTTCAATTGAAGAGACATCAGTATAAATAGATAAATCAGAATTTGATTCTACTTTAACTTTTGTTTTTAAACTTTTATTTTCTAAGCGCAATTTGCAATTCGCATTTCTCAATTTCTTAATTTTGCTCTTTGTAATTTGTAGCAATTGTAATGTAGAAATAAAATTGCAAACAACAAGGAAATTTGATTTCCTTACTTTGCTTTTGGATGAGGAAAGGTTTGAACATAAAGTTCCTTTGACATCTTCATGTCCCTCTTCCAATAATGTGTTGTCATCATCCCTTTTGCTTGATGTGCATTCCATGGATCCACAATGTGAGGAGCTTTCTTGAATACTTTAGCAGGCTTGCATATTCTCCGGTTCTTGTGATTGTTCCATACCTACAGAAGGAGAATCATAAGTTCTTTCAAGAAAATTCCAAATTTCATATGTGGTAGGTAAATTATAAATAAGTTTGAAAATATATTAATCTAACGCACAAAATAGACTATTCATAGATTTTGCATTTAAAATAATTTTGTTTCTAGTTAGTACGCTAGGTGGCTTTTCAATAGTAATATTCCAAACTTTTCATCTAAAGCTTTAAGAAAAATTTTCATTAATATTTTTCACCCTTTATAATTTTTGCCCATAAATAAAGATGGTGATAATAATTTTTTCATTTATATTAAAAATTTCCCCACTAGTAGAAGCGAGATCATGATCAAGAGACGCCATTATTCCCGGTTGTTAAGCCGATTTGGTATAATCTACCCTGATACCACTTGTTGGATCTTTAGGCGCCCTTAGAGGGGGGGGGTGAATAAGGTTCTAGAAAACTTTAATCTTTTATAGAAAGAGTTTAGATATTTTATTAGAAGTAAGTTAAATCAAAAATAAAGAGATAGAAATTAGAAATGAAATCAATTTTATAAAACAAGAAAAGACATGATTATTATTTATAAAATTGATTACAAAATTTGATTTCTATGACGCTAGAAATCAAGGCGATTTTGAAATACTATTTTCGTTTTCTATACCGACTCTTCTCACTAAGAACCGGTTGGCTTTAGCCGATCTCTCCCCAGATATGGCCTCAAGCCGCTCTAGCCCTTTTATCCTCAAAAAGGCCTCGAGCACCCCCTAGATCTACTCCCTAGACCTAGTTGCCAACATGAGGCGAATTCCTCCCTAAGTCCTACCCAGACCTAGTCGCCAACACGAGGCGAATTTATGAACCGATTACAAAGATAAATATAAAATACAAAAGACAAATATAAAAACTCCCTATGAGGTAATCTGAAGGAGACGACGAAGAATCGCTGAAGATCATTGAAGTCCAAGCGTGCGTTCTTCGCATTGAGTTAGCGTGTTGATCCAAGCCTCCTTTGATTCCTCCTTTGATTCCTCCTTTAGAAATTAAGTGGGAGATGTGGTCTGGAAATACGGCCCTCACAAATAATTCAGAGTGCTGGAATATGGCTCCATAGCATTCGTTCTTGGAGAAGACTAAATCAACCTATTTATAGGACTGGACGTTAACGCCTGGCGTTGACCCAGTATAGAAATGTTTTGATGGCTCGGATCTTCAAAGTAGGAAGGAGATTCTGCATCTTTGGAAACATTCATTTTAGGCAACCTTAACGCTGGCGTTGAGTCTAACGCCTTGTGTTGAGTCAAATCATTCCCAAAATGCTTCTGCAGCTATGACAGCTTTCCTCCATGCCATTTTCATCTTGATGGGAATGGAAGTCAATGCCGGCGTTAAGAGTTAACGTCGGGCGTTAGCTTTCTTCCTTTCTTTTCAGCTTGTGAGCAAATCCAGACCAACAACAATAACCTAGTTTCATCTTTGTTCAAACCTACATGCTAAAACACAATGACAAACAAGATCAAATACAAGTAGGATTTGTTATTCTCAAATCAAAGGGATGCAGAAAACCATGTTCTAACAACATCACCTTGAGTGGCCTTAGCCAACTCATTCTCCAAGAACTGTAGCCGAGCTTCATTCTTCTTATTGAATAGGCCATCCAAGGCTGTCCAAATCTCAGCAGCTGATCGACATCCAACTATGTGATCAAACAACTCCGATGAGATAGCCCGCTTGAGAGTAAACTCTGCGTTAGCATTAGTTCTCCTCCAAGCTCTCACCAGATGAGCATTCGCACTAGCAGCAACCACTTCTTGAGTTTCTTCTCCATCAGTAACCTCCCAGAGGTCCTCGCCCAAAAGATAGCTCTCCATGCAAGACTTCCACTTCTTAAAGTTAGTCTGCGTCAGGAGCTCAATACCAAGACCTCTTGCTGTTCCTCCTTCCATTGCTATACCACTAATAAATTGTGCTTCCAGAAATTGAAGCAAGATAACTGTGGCTGAATCACTGCTCAAACCTTTGTCCCTCTGATACCATGTTGAAATTCCTCAGATATTATATTACAATTTCTGAGAAGCGAAACACGGGAACTAGGTCGCAAGAACACTTCAACCATACCAAGCACGAGAAACCAGAAACAATGAAGGAACAAGAAAAATCTTGTATTAACTATCTTCTGTACATTGTGAGGTATACATGGCAAGACATGATTTACCAGTACACCAAATAAGGAGAAAGAACCAAACTACAAGAAGCTGGCGGTTACAACTGAACCCGCCAAACCGCCCGACTAACAAAGCTGTCCGGCAAACCGCCAAGTCACCAACCGGCAACTCAACACGCGGACTACCCGTTATTCTAATGCTCACTCTGTTCACCCAAGCAAGGCTGCCTGACCGCAGTCACCTGGTCATTTCTAACCGCGAACAAGCTGCTGATGAAATGAATAGAAAACAGTCCAGCAAAGGCAAACTGCCTACCCGCCGCAGACTGATCCTTTATTGAAAGCTGAAACGAGCTAGAGATAATTGATTTGTCTCTAACCGCGACCTCCTGCTTCTACCTACCGCTGAATGCTACCGAATTATCCATTGCGGTCTCCTCTAATCAAATCAGAATCATAAGCAAGTCACACAACCTACGAACACAGCAAAGGCAAAACTCAAACCGCGCGAACAGAAAAGTTCTATCCGCACAACAACTCGCGAGCTCACTTATTGTTCTCGTATGCTTTCTTCGAGCCAGGGGGTCCTATTTATAGTAGGTGAGGAGTGCGGTCACCGCCTACATGGATAGGATATATAACCGCCCATATCAAGATTGGGTAGCACACAACCCGCGCGCCTTGCTGAGATAACCCTGCCGAACAGTTCGCCGACTCTTTGACAAGCCGCGCAGACAACTCTCAGAACCCCAGCAACACCAACAACAACCTGTCAGCCCGCGAGCATAGATCCGGTCATAGCTCCAACATCCAGTGATAACCGCGGATAGTATCCGCCCGATTACTACCAGAGAGCTGACCCCATATAGCCGAAATATCAAGGCCACATGCAACTGGCTAACCGCCAGTCCAATGCGGGAAGACAACCCGCGCGGTCTTCATACTAGACCGCCCGACCTCCGCGGTTTACCAGACCGCCCAGTCTGATGCCCATACCGCTCGACCTCCACTTACACTTCAAATTTCAACATTCTGTTTGCCGCTTTTTGTGGTAATGCCACATATGCCATGAAAGTGTAAGATGTCATTCATTGCAGATTATTTGATGTCTCAGGCACATGATATAGAATTCGTACTCTTCTTCCAATTGTCGGCTCTTTCAAATAAATGTGTGTGCCTCATTTTATTGATTTTAAGATAGGTGTACATGGAATTTCACAATCATAGTTAATCTATGGACAAGAAGAAACATCTGGTTTATCTCCCTCAAATCACTGACTTTGATGGTCGGAAAACTTTGCCCATCGGGTAGTTCCTGGCAGCCCAGTCAGGCTCGTAGAAGTGGGGGCGTTAGGCGGTCGTCGCCGCCTCATCGAAAAAATGAAAGTTCTTTGAACTCGACAAAAATTTTAGAGAAGCTTCGTCTCGTCACCATGAGTAGTCTAGCGGCGCAGTTTCTCAAACGGAGCTCTGACACTCACAGGCTGAAGGCCCATTTGGAGGAAATTGTCTACCTAGAATGTTTTTTGCGAGCACTGCAATGCCGTTTTCAGTCAAAGTTTAGTCAAGTAATGGGATATATGAGCTCATTAAGATTTGGATCCAAATCGCCATTAACCGCGATTTTGAGATGGTCTGATGAGGAAAAGGAATCAAAGGGGCACCCACGGGTGTAGGCGGCCCGAGGAGACAATCATCCCTACCCTTGCATCAATCATCCATGCGTTTGAATCACTTGAATCATCACTAGAAGATCTGTTGCAGGCGGTCTAGCATGAGAATGAGAAAAAAATCCAGAACAATTATATCTTACCTCATCAATTCAATATACTCAGAATAGGCATTGCGCTGCGATGGCAAATATGATGGAAGTCATGTCCGCGGTGTTGATTTTCTCAATCCTAATACGCTATTTCCATTTGAGACATTACTAATACATGCGGAAGAGACCAATATAATAAATTTGAAAATATTAGGGACTAAAATAAGACAAAAAGTAATACTAGGAGGGAATTCATAAAATTTATAAAGCTGAAGGATCGTAATCACAATTTTTTCTATATTTTTTAAATTAATTTGAATTTCAAATATAGCCTGTTTCCTTACTCCCCTACTCCACTCAGATTCACTCCACTTGTTTTTCTCGACTGCCATATTGAAGAAGGGTCTTTCTCTCTGTCGCTTGTGTTCGGGTTTCACTTCATGAAGGGGAAATAGAGGTGGAGAATGACTGTGAGGAAGAAACAGAGGAGGATGTGGAAAAGGCTGAAGAAGCAGAAGAGATGAAATGGGCGAAACATTATGCATCTGTTCATGACATTCTGCTCGTTGGCGTGTGAGCTTTCTTATTCTCTTTCTCTCTAGACATTGATTTTGGTTTCGTGAACAACATCATGGCCACTTCCAAAGACACCCGTGGTATGTACTATTCAACATTCTTGAAAGGTTTTTATATGCTCCCTTCTATCCTAAAAATCTAATCACCACAAACATAATGAAGATTGTATATATATATATGTAAATAGAAGAATAATAATTGCATACTAAGAACAAAACGACGAATATAGTAGTCAACAAACACAGAGGATCGATCCTAAGAGGAAGATGCCGACTTATGAACGGAAAACTGACAATAGTAGAGAAAGACAGCTGCTTCCCCACCGTAACTCATAGATCTAAAATGCAGCGATAAAAGACTTACTCAATGCATAGGAAAAAGCTAACCCTTACCAACAACTGCTTAGCTGAGACTCAACTATGGTTTTACATATTTACCCATATTACTAATTACTGCTCAACCATTCACTTTACTCTCCCGCCTGACTTAACAAATACCATAAACACAATCTCCACTTCATCTCTACCCAAGGTCTCACACAAGGTTCCTCTTAATGCTATCTATCCCAGTACTATCCCACTTGACTTAGCAGCATAAGCTTCGCAAATATAACACGATGCTCACCGAATAACTCAAAGTGTTCTAAATAATATCCCATATCCACGAGCCAATAACTAAAAGCCTCGAGATTTGACAAACCATCAATGATCAACAGTAGGGCAGCTCTACATAATCAATATTCGAGACTCTCCTCAAAATTGTGATCATCGTAGTAGTCGCTCCTACCATAATCGAGTTGTGTCGAAGGGTCAACATGATCTCTATGAGCAATGGGTTGGGGGAGAGGATAATCCTCATAATAGTATGCCGGTCTCTCCAAAGAGGCTCTACTAGATCAGGTATAAATGGACTCTGGATCCTCAAAAGGAGGAGATGGATGGCGACTGTAACTAGCCATAAATGAAAGACTCAATGACTGTGTATCAAAATAAAACTCGAACCTGACTTTGATACCATTTGACGCATGATGAATCTATATGTGGAGGATGTTCGAAACTCTAATGCTAGTTGCAATGCAAGAGAGCATGTGAAAAATGTAATGGAGCTATCACCAACTTTAGAATGATGTGCAAGAATGCACGCAAACCAGTGAATGAGAATGCCAACTGATGTAGGATCAGTTCAGTGAGTATGCTCAGGCACATACAAACACAATGCCTAGTGAGGAGTGACATGCAGGACAAACTCTTGTCCGATGTGCACGGAATGAAATTAAACGCATAAACTTAGAGTGTTCCTTCGCCAAACTAGCAATTTAATAATGAAACAATAGTTATTTAGCAAAATATTCATTAGCTTGCAATTATAGTTATTGAAAAAGAGTTTAGTTCCTCTCTGATTGGAGCACACATGCAAGGACACCGAGAGAATAAACTCATATATTGATTAATTTGGAAGGCAAACACATACAAATTATGCTCCACTAATTAATGCAAGCATCCATTGCGTACAACAAAGGAACAAAACAACCAAAACTACAAAACTTACAAGTATTAATGCTATTTGAGATGCGCCAGATGCGTACAAAGTGGGTCTGGGACCTTGGCGCGGCTCAAATGGGGGTGGCCAACTGATGAAGGTGAAGGGCGGGATCTGGGAGGTACTGCTTCATACTTAGGAGGGGATGAGAGGTCGTGGCTTGCAGTGGGGAGGAGTTAGGAGGCCCTGGCGTGCTATGGGGAAGAGATGAAAGACTGGCTCAAAGTTGCGGTGCGAGGGGTGGAAGTAGATATTCTGTAGTGGGGGAAGAGCTTGGGAGGTAGTTTTGTAGTGGGGAAGAACGAGGAGGCATCCGTTTGCGGCGGATTTGAGCTGGGAGGGGCGGTTTGCTGTGGGGAAGTGTGGGGAGGAGCTGATTTAGAGATTGGAGGTCAAGAAAGGCAGCGGATTAGAATTGGGAGGTTAAGGAAGGATTCAGATTAGAAATGGAAGGTCACATAGAGCAGTGGTTTAGGGCTGGGAGGTCACATAGATCAGCGGTTTAGGGCTGGGAGGTCACATAGATCAGCGATTTAGGGATGGGAGGTCACAGAAGGTAGTGGATTAACAAGCTTGTGTGCGATTGATATTTCCTTATGTTTTTATGTGCGAGGTTATCTATTTTTTATGTTTCAAACCATCAAATGTTTAATGTGACGCTTTCACACTCTAGAATTTACCGAAGCACATCCCATCCAATTTAGTATTGCAAGGTTCAGGCTATCAAATTATCATGTAAAGTTTGTGTATTAAGTATATTATATGCATAATGCAAATCATATTGTTTGGCACTGACTAAGTGGTGGAAAGGATAGTAAGGAAATGCGAATAACCCAGGCTATCAAGGTGAACGAGAAGAAACCTATTACTGGAATAGGGAGATATCCACCAAGCCGAAGATAGTCATCTCATTGGGGAAGCAGGGGACAGGAGAAAATCCAAAGAAGTCACAAGAGGAAATGAAGAGGAAGTCTCTGGACGCTGATTGCTTAGAGCGTACCACTTCCTTTACATACATCACTACATCACAAAGTTCCAATTAAAGAACCTACAATTAGTTAGCAGATCGACAAGAAAGACAGGCACTTCGCCCTATCTCAGTGTGTTGTGGAGAAGGAAATAATGAATGGAAAGGCGGACACAAGCCCGCTGAGAACCCTACTTATTACTTTACCTTAGGCCCAACTCTTGCATCCTCGCCTTTTCGCTACGCGCCTCATGTCTTCTGTGTTCGTAAATCCGAATCCATTGAGGATTGCATTCAACCAGGGGTATATGGTGTCTACGGATATCCACTCTTCTGGCTTTTTGTCAGAAGAAAATTATATAGTTTAAGTTTATAATGATGATTTTGAGAATGACTAGGAATATGAATTTGCAAATAATCTTAGGTTTTGAGCTTTGAGATTTTGGTCATTTAATTCTATACAAACATAATCTCTAACATTTGC
This sequence comes from Dactylorhiza incarnata, assembly GCA_033032865.1. Classification (NCBI taxonomy): domain Eukaryota; kingdom Viridiplantae; phylum Streptophyta; class Magnoliopsida; order Asparagales; family Orchidaceae; genus Dactylorhiza; species Dactylorhiza incarnata. The sequence goes on from JAWHQI010000078.1 coordinate 3,862,563, forward strand.
ATTTATTTTAACTCTGAATCTTGATACACCCATGACAGCTTCATTAACCTATTAATTTCTTAGTGTATTCTATTAAAAAAAATCAATAGAACACCCCATTATTTATCTTCATGTATGTTGAATTAAATAATCTTATGGACTCTTTATGTTTTAATATGTTACTTTTATTTTTTGGGTGTTTTCTCTTAGGTTATTTGTTACTATTATATTATTCATATTTGTAATGATTTATACTCTTTTTAAGCATCATGCACCACACTATACTTCAGCTATTATGGCTACATAGTTTGAGAATGAAATTTTTTAAAGAGGGGAGATTTGTAATATCTCATTCTTTTTATCAGAGCTAATTATTTGATTATGATAATAATTAAGGGTGCTTAATACAAAATTCTAAGCAACAAAATTCAAATGTAAACGCAACAATGTTTTTGTAACATTTAGAATTAGTAACTTGTATCCAAAAGACATTTAGAATTAGTAACTTGTACCAAAATCATTTAGAATTAATAGTATACAACAACACTCAAGCCTTTATCCCACCATAGTAGGGTTGACATTTAGAATTAATAATATAATCAACAATATTACTATGGTGCAAAGTACATAGTAAATACAAATGAAAAGAATTTACTTTTATCACCATTTTCCACCAATATAAGTGTTATTAAACAACATTACACAAAATTGTCGATTAATTAACATTTCACGCTTATTCAATCATCCAAAGATAATAAATCATGAGATTAACTAGTTTTAAAATCATATTAATTAATGAAACTAATTGTGATTTCACTTAAATTAATGGGTGAAATTTGTCATGACATGGAATAAAGAGGTGGAGCTTGTTTTGTTAAGGAGAAGTTTATATCTTTGTATAGTAATACCTAATACATATGAAATCTTTAATAAATTGTTTGGGGTGTTGGGATATACTTGTAACTATTTCTAGGGTATATTTGTAGTTATGTACTTGGACCTATTTTATAAGGTTCACTTGTAACCTAGTTTATTGCAATGAAAAATTTCTCTATTTTACATGGTATTAAAGACACACTTGCTCGAATCCTCAACCGACTGCACTCACCCCATCTATTTTCTCGTTACTTAATTCCAAAGGGTTGTGTTGTGTGGGTTTATGTCCCTGGTGGCCCGTCAGTGTTCTAGCGGGTTTGTTTTGTGTGGGTTTGTGTCATGTGGGGCTGTGTCGTGCAGGACCGCCTTTGTGCTAATTATCTCTGACGAATTATCCTGCTTCAAATACCTCCCAATTTAAATACCCTCCAACATAATGTAATATTCCTAGAAATTAACAAGTATTTTGGCATTCTTCAAAAAAAAAAGAGAGTTTAACAATCATCATCTACTTAAACAGACTCATTAGAAAATAGATAAGAGAAACCTTAGCATATTTTGAAAATAATAAAGCCTATATGCATTGCATTAAAGCACAAGAAAAGAACTTACATGTTAAATAAAAATAAAATAAGGTTAGCAAAAATTATTCAAAAGAGGAAAATGAGAAGTGGTGTCCAACAAATTTGTTGCCAGGAAAATGTGGACAGATGATGATATATAGAAATATATATTTTACTCTTTCAGAATAATTAATTGTCCAAAAACTCAACCACTGTACCAAAATGGCAAGCGCTGATAACATGAGACAAAAATCAAAACCCTAGATTCGCTCTTTCAGTGTGTAGAAGAGGTGAAATGAATGTGACTACTAGTATTCTTGGCAAGTGGCAACCCTGCTAAATTGAATGAACATCTAAAAAACAAAGAGAAATATATAGTTAAAACATTATAACATTGATATTTATATCCTTTGATGTGATGATAATGTGAGGCAGTATGCCAGGTACATCAACATGTAAGCTAAAATGTGTTATTCACACGTATGCGACTTTGCTTACAATCATCACATTTATATCCTTAAATGTGATGATAAAGTGAGGCAGTATGCCAGGTTCATCAACATGTATGCTAAAATGTGCTACTCGCACTTATGCGACTCTGCTTACAATCATGAAATTTAATCTAGTGAGTTGTTTAAACCATAACAAAGTCGCTCATAAAGTTGAATTTTGTGTAAGTACAGGATTATTCCACAAACAACTAGACCACAATTTTAAAAAGTTAAACATTTCAATAGTACGTCCTCCGATAGCAATTTTGCGGTATTTCTAAATGAATACACATAAAATATTTATAACCAACTATTCTTATGCACCAAAATTGCGTTGATTGCAAGTTAAAAAATACATAGGAAATCATATACACTAAAATTTGTTGATTGCAAGTTAAAAAGTATAAGCTTCATTTTCTATGATCGATTACTAGCCAGCGAGCAGTAATTTTCAAGTAGGAATATAACCTATTTGTCATGACAATAATATGTTGGATCTTACGGCGCCCTTAGAGGGGCGGGGGGTGAATAAGGGTTTTATGAAATTTAAATCTTAATTAAAAATATCAGAGTTTGTGAGTGAAGTTTCAGAATATTTTATAAGAAAATATATTTAAATATCTCAGATAAGATTATATTGACGATTCCATTTTAAAGAAGAGAAAAAAAACTTTTTGTTAACTGTTGCTAACGCCTGGCGTTAAGGGTTAACGTTGGGCGTTATCTCTCCAGGAAATTTTCCTTAGCACAAAAAGATTGTCACAGTGATTTTACTTATGAAATCTTAAATGAAATACAATTCCAGAAAATCAGAGATAATAAAAATGAATATTATATTTCAAAGAAATTGATTACACAAATGTTTGCTTTAATGCTTTGATGAAAATATAATTTAACACATTCTTGAAGAGGAAATAAAATCAATTGAATAGAACATTAAAAGACATGATTTTATTTCATAATAAATTGATTACAGAAATATTTGATTTCTATAACGCTAGAAATCAAGGCGAGAATATTAAAAGCACTTTTTTGTTGTTTCACCGGTCCTTCTCCCAAGGAACGGTTGGCTATAGCCTATCTATCCCCAGATAAGGCTTCTAGCCATCCCCTAGATCTACCCTCGACCTAGTCGCCACACACAAGGCGGCGAATTACCCCCTAAGCCGCACAAGGACCTAGTCGCCAACAACCGCGGTGAATTTACCCATGGAATCCTTCCCAGAATCTGACGTTCTCCCCGAATGATTTCTCCACACCAATTACAAAAAGGAATAAAATAAAAGATTACAAGATAAAGTAAGAAAAACTCCCCAAGAAATTCTGAAGGTGAAGACGAAGGCAATGTAGACGTTGGCGTTCTTGAAGCGTTCATCTTTCATATAGAATATGCGTTGTAAACCTTCTTGAAAGTGCACAGTTAACCTCACTAGAATTCTCTAGAGAGGGGGGGGGGGGGGGGGGGGGGGGGTGAATAGAGATTTAAAAATATTTTGTGCAAAGTTAATAAATATATATATATATGTGTAATATTCATAGATTTAAGCTTCCCACACACCAACAAGAATTAAGCAAGTAAAGAAAGAAATAACAGAAAGAAAGACACAGCACAACACAAAGAAATATAGTGGTTCCCCAAACTTTGGGTAGTACACTCTTCTACCCCCTTGGTAGGAATTCACTATCTTGCACTAAGTCTTTTGATAAGGAGACTCTTAGAACCAGCCCGAGTCTTTTAATAAGGAGACTCTTAGAACCACTACAACTGAATTTTTTGAAGAGAGATTCTAAAAACTCTTTTACACAATTTGAAAATGAAATAAGAATGAGAAGAAGAAGTAGAAGAAAAACAATTGAAGCAAGAAAGAATCTTCTTCCTAGCAAGAAGATTAGAAGCATAAGTATAGTGAATGAAATCTCTCTTCTATAGTGAGAATGAGATTGTAGGCCTTTCTCTCTTTTAGTGAGAGCTTTCACAAATGGCAGCAGTATGGCTTCAAAAGGAGGAGAAGAAGAAGGCTTTTTCTTTGCTGCAACACTCTTTCACTTTTCTCAGCTTTCTCACTTTTCACTTGGGAGCTTTTCCTCTTTTTCAAATGGATGGAGTGGATCACTTGTTGTTTCTCTTTGCCGACCTCCTTGTGTATTTATAGCTCTGTTTATTCAAAATATTGCTATAGGAGAATAATTAATTATCAGTCAGAGAAATAGTAAGAGTGAAAAGTTTCCATAATCATTATATCTGTAGAAGGAAAGAGATCATTCTATTTTCAAATAATGTCCATAATAATCTTAATCAAATTAGCCAAGAATCATTTAGAAGGAAGAACTGATTCAGAATGGCTAGAAAAGAATAATATAATTCCATAAAATTCAGATCTACTGAAAGAAGGAAAGAGATCTGGCGTGTTTTTGAATCTATCACAGAAATCGACGTGCGTCGATTACTATTCGACGTATGCGTCGATTTCAGCCTGGCTAGACGTCGAGAAGAAAATATGAAAGGAGAGTCGACTGAGGTGCGTCGACTTTATTGGGTGCGTCGACTAGAAATCAGAGTTACGTCGACTTTGGTTACGTCGAATTCTGTTTAGAATTACTTCGACTCAGTATGAGAGATACGTCGACTACACTTCGACGTTGCATTGATTACTATTCGACGCATATTTACTTAAACTAATTTTTCACTCTGAGAATACATATTCTACTCATTTCTAGGGGTTAAGATAAATCATTTCGCCAACAATCTCCCCCTATTTGTCTTAACCCTGATCAGAGAGAAATTTTACTTTTTGTTCAAGGAATACCTTGATATACTAAAGAAGTTTGTCAAGCATTCATCAGAAGAAAAAAAATCATATATAAATAAGTAAGTATCTTTCACAGGGTTTAAACCAAGAACTTCTTGTTATACATGAAATTAACAAAGGCAGAGTAGAGTTTCTTAGATAATTGTTCAACAGCTTCAAAAAAGTAGGGCCGGGCTTTATCAGGATGCTCTTGAACATTTCTGATAATAGTGTACCCTTGCGGATGATAATTGTTGCCTTTTCATCAATCATCTCTATTGTAATGCCTTGAGGTTTCTCTCTCTTTTGTGTAGGTGTGGGCTCAGATGGTCCCTTGTTGTCAACCTTGGGCCTATATTTCCTTTTCTTTTATGGTTCTTGTTTCTCAGTGATCTCAGACATCCTTTCTTTCCCTTTCCAGGGTGAATCATGCCATTTGTCTAGTCCTTCTGGCTTTTTAGGCTTCTTATAGGGAATGTAGATATCTTCTGAACACCCTACACCCCTTTTGTGCTTTTGTCCTTTATCTAGGATAAGCTCTGCTTGAGGAATTTTCTTTTGATATGCTTCAACATCAAACAATTTCTTTGGAATTTTGATGGATGGTTCAGCAAGAATCTGTTCTTTGGTCATTCCCTTCTTGCTCTTCTCTATCCAAGCATTTCTCTTATCTACTGTTTCTTTCATGGCTGCTTCAAATTCATACAGGTCTCTTTCTCTTATTTCATTATTCCTCTTTTCCATTTCAGGGTCATTGTACTCCTTTACAGTACTGTCAGGAGAGATATTAGGAATCTTTTCAAACCTCTTTATCTCCTCACAAGCTTTTCTGTACTTCTTTTCCTTTGCATATTCTTTCCTTTCTTCTTTGGAATATTTTTGCCAGTTAGGGATGACATCTTTTCTTTCCATTTGTCTTCTTGGACTTTGCCTAGGTAAGATTTGAGTAGTAAGTTTTGTTGATGGTGGAGGTAGAGGTAGTAGAGGAGGTGGAGTTTTCTCTTTAGGAAGATAAGGTGGAGAAGGAACTTTAGGAGGAGGAGTTTCTTCTGGAGGAACATCCTCAAGTAGAGGTGTCCTAAGTTTGATGTGACTGGCAGAGAATTCAGGAGAGTGATACTGATATTCTTCCACACACAGGGGTGCATCAATCCAGACTTGCCCTTTCAGGTCATCAGAATTAGCTGCTTCTTTCTCTCCCTGGACTTCTGTATTTTGTACTACAACAATCTCCCCCTGAACATATGGGGCATCTGCTTTGAATGCTGAATCCACAGCATGGCCTCCTTCTGTATGATAGGATGAGGATATACCAAAGGGGTTTTTCTCCTTGAAGGTGTAATCAGAGTGAGTGGAGAAGATTTGTGCCTATAAGAAGAATTAGGGTTTAGAGATTGGAGAAGAATTAACCCTGAGCTGAAGAGTAATAGAGAAGCTGTAGAGTAATAGAGAAGAATATGAGGCTTAAGATTAATAGAGAACCTGATTGGAGGGGTTTCTGGAGCAATTCTCCCCCTGGTTTATATCCTGCAGAAAGGGTATAAACCCTTTTGGCGACAGATATTATTCTTGAAGAAGAACATGAAGCTCAGGAAGAGATGCAGAGATGTAGGTCAGTTTGGCTTCACAAGAGGCTAGCATGGAGGCACATTCGTTGGAGAAATTTATCAGTCGTGACTGAAATTCATTTAGAAGTTGTTTTAGGGCATCATCTATTGCTTTGATGATAACATATTGAGCAGGAGTCGGCGCCATTGATGCAGGTAGAAAGGTAGAAGATGAAGTTTTTGGCGGTTTGGGAGAGTAGGAGTTATGAAATATGAGGTATTATTTAAAGTAGGTGAGACGTCGAAAAGGAAACAGAAATCGAGGTATATTAGGTAATCCAATCGTCAAAAGAAGAAGGGAAGATTTGTTTCCAATTTTATCATGAAGTCGACGGTCCGTCGAGAAAGGATCGACGTATCTTTGTCTGTAAGAAATCAATTCCAGCGTTGAGTTCTTCTCGACGGTGCGTCGATAGGTAATCGACGCATCTTCAAGTGCTTTCCTAGTTTTGTTGACCTCTTTTAGATTTGCCCAACAATGGTGTTTACAAGCTTCCATCAAGCATTCCTAAGGTGTTGATGAAGTAAGTATGCTTAGTTTCATCTAAGGGTTTGGTAAAAATGTCTGCTCATTGACTGTCTATAGGAATATATTCTAAGGTTATCTTGCCTTTTTCAACATTGTCTCTAAGAAAGTGATGTCTGATCTCTATATGTTTGGTTCTACTATGAAGGACTGGATTGGATGCTATGGATATAGCACTAGAACTATCACAATAGATCTTAGAGTTATTTACTTCCAATTTATAGTCAAGAAGCTGATTTTGCATCCATAGGATTTGTGAACAACAGCTTCCAGCAGCTATATATTCAGCTTCAGCTGTTGAAGTTGAGACTGAAGTTTGTTTCTTACAGAACCATGATATTAGTCTGTCACTTAGGAATTGGCAAGTACCAGATGTGCTCTTTCTATCAACCCTACATCTAGCATAGTCTGCATCTGAGAAACCTGTCAATTCAAAGTTGGTTTCTGCTGAGTACCATAGACCTAGTTCAGGTGTTCCCTTTAGGTATCTAAGAATCCTTTTACAGAGGAGAGATGGGTTTCTTCTGGATCAACCTGAAATTGAGCACATATTGAAAGTGGAGGCCAGATCTTAAATTACTCTAGAGGGGGGGGGGGGGGGGGGGGGGTGAATAGAGTATTAAAACTTTTTGTTTAGTTTTATAACGGAATTTAAAATACTGTATAAGTATATGTGTAATCAGTGAGAGTTAAAAATAAAGACAGAAATAGTAAGAAAGCACACAACACAAGCACACGGAAATAAGCAAGCACAGAAGACACAAGGAGCTATAGTAGTTCCCCATTAAATCTGGGTACATCTACTCTTCTACCAACCTTGGTAGGAATCCACTAGGAGGGTTGATAAGGTGCCCAGGAACCAAGGGGTTTTTGATAAGGTGTCCACACACCAATAAGCTTTTGATAAGGTGCTTAAAAATCACACAAGGATTTTTTGATAAGGTGTCTTGCCACCACTGAGTAAACTTTTGAAGGGAGTATTAACCCTGTACAAGATGAGATAAAAGGTTTAGAATGTTCTTCTCTGTCAATGATCTGAGAGAAGACAAATGATGTTGAAGCAGAAAGCTCCCCCTGTCTGATGAGAGTTGATGACAGCTTTGTAGACAGAGTTTTCTCAAACAGAAGTCTTTGTAGCAGATTATCTAGAAGAAATTAATCTTCAGATTGTTGTTGCTCTTTGAAAGACTTTATATTGCAGCAGATCTGAGAGATTGAATCTTGTTCTCAGAATGATGAGAATGCTGCTTTCATGAAGAGGAAAACTGGAAAGAAATAGTATGTTCTCTTCTTCTTCTTTCTCTAATCCTTCTTCTGTTCTCCTTGTTCTGTGATAACAGAGAGAATGGGAGATGGTCAAGTTTTTCTCTGTTCTCTGTTAGAAAAATTGACTGTGTCTCTGTTTGTTAATTTTCTTCTCTGATAACTTGTCTATATTCAAATTCAAATCGTCTATTTTTTTTAAGGAATATATTTTTCTGACTTAAAACCTTCTTGGAACTAGGTAGCCACCCAAAAACGACTTTGGCAGGTCCTTTCAATTCCTTTTGTCGAGAAAGATGCCTTGGCATTAAATGTCAACGACTATTCTTTTTCTTAGAATAGAGAGAATATAAGGATATAATAAATAAGAAAGATATCCTTACATAGCTGACTGAATACGTCAAAGGAGAAATAAATATATCAGTTATACTGCTGATTTGTGTCCAGAGAATTGATATCCAACTGAGAATATTAATCTGAGCTTCAGAAAGGAATTTGTCGAGCGCTGGCTAGAATTCGTCGAGCGCCGCTGGCCATTTGTCAAGCGCTGGCTAGAATTCGTCGAGCGCTACTCAGAAAATGTCGAGTGCTGGAACTGTCTATATTTCTTCAGTCTGCTGGAAATAATTTGTCGAACGAATCTGGTCATTCGTCGAATACCACTCGCCATTTGTTGAGCTTGAATTTTCCTAAGTTCTGACTATTCTAATCAGCCTAAAACTTGACCCTAAGACTATACAATGGGGTCAATACAGATCCTAATCAACATATAGTGATCCTAGCCCAAATCAGTAATAGGGTTGTTTCAACAATCTCCCCCTATTTGGGTTAGGATACTATTTGATATATAATTGAATAAATACAACAGAGAGTATAATCAACAGAGCAAGATAAAATGAAATATATCTGACAGATTTAAATAGATCATCAGATAAGATAAAAGTAAGATGCTCTGAGTTTAGAAACTTTACAGTCATAAATAAGCAAAGATTTAAGACTTTTTGTCCTGAGAAGATGGCTTGAATATGATCTTCCTGTTAGGATCTTCTGATTTCTTTTTGCTGATAAACAAATCTTGAGCTCCAATGATTTTCTGTTCTTTGACATGAGGAATAAAGGCTTCTCGGTGCATATCAATATATTCCCCAGCATTGAATGCTTTATTTGGTTTGTACTTTTCAAGTTCTTTCCTTCTGTATTCTATCATAGTTGAGATATTTGAGAAATCTCTGCCTTCTGCTTTTGCCTTGTTAATCTGTGCAGCTGCAATTGTTTCTTTCAGTCTTGCCATCTGATAGATTCTCTCTTCTTCTGGATATGGAGAATAGTAAATATCTTCTGAATCATCTTTATCTTGAGTAACCTTTTGAGGTGCTTTGTCTCTGTGAAGAGATCCATCAGAAATGTGAAGTTTGTATTCTGAAGGTATTTGAGATGAAGTAATGGCTTGACTTCCTTGTAAGTCAAGTGCTGATTTATTAGAAGGAGGAGCACTGGCTGATCCAGAGGTTTGAAAACCACTAGAACTACCAGGTCTCCCTGATTGTTGAGGGCTTTGCCTCTGAGAAGAGGATGATACACCTGCTGATCCTGCTGCACCAGCTGCTGGAGGAGGAGGAGGATGATTGTGTTTGACAGGTTTGTCAGGGATGTAGCCAGTCTTCTTGAATTTCTTCCTCCTTTTATTCTCATTTCTGGAGAGCTTCATCCAGTGAGGAGTTTTCTCATCAAGAGGAACATTATACAAAATATAAAGAGGAATGTCATTCTTTGGATTTGGAGGCTTGGGAGCAGCCTTTGACTTAGCTGTTCTTTTCTTTCTTTTCTTTGATAATGTATAATCAGAATCACTGTTATCACCATCATCATCTTCAGAGTCAGAAGAAGAAATTGGCTTATTATATAAATCATCAATACTTTTGATTGCTTCACGAGCCTTTAATCTTTCTTCTTCAGCTTTATCAAACTCTGCATCTGCCTCTTTAAAGATTTCATCAAAGCTTGGCATTGGTTCTTCATTCCATAAAGGAATTGGAGGTGAAGAAACAATTTGTGAGACTATTGTATCTGGTGGAGTAGGGTGATCTTCTGTATCATCAAGGAATTCTGCAAGATCATCTTCATATTCTGCAGAAGGATCCTTCATTTGAATGTCTTGATCAGTGAATGAAGGAATATAGGAGATGTAACTTTTTATGATATCAGAATGAGTCTTCTGAGGAAGGCATATCAGATCCTTTGATAAATCCTCTATGTACACTTTTGGTGATACCCTTGAAGTATATTTGACATTAAATTTTGATAATAAACTATATAGGTCACAAGATGGATGAATGCATATACTATTTATTTCTTCTATAACTTGTGTATCTGATACTATACAGGAATCAACTATATCTGCATCAAAAACTGTAACTTCTGTATCTTCTGGAGTAGTTTCTGTTTCTGGAGCTTCTTCATAGGACATCTGTTGGGGAAATGATTTATCTTAACCCCTAGAATTAAGAAGAATATAAATTCTTAGTATGAAAAATTAGGCTAAGTAAATATGCGTCGAATAGTATTCGATGCAACGCCGAAATATAGTCGACGTTTCTCTCAGAATGAGTCGAAGCAACTCTTAGAAGAATTCGACGTAATCATAGTCGACATACCTCTGACTTCTAGTCGACGCATTTGATAAAGTCGACGCATATTTGTCGACGCACATTTGTCGACGCACCTTCCTTATTCTCCTCTCGACGTACAACCAGGATGAAATCGACGTTTACGTCGAATAGTAATCGACGCACGTCGATATCTATAAGTAAATCAAAAACACGCCAGATCTCTTTCCTTCTTTCTGTAGATCTGATTTTTTATGGAATGATATTATTCTTTTATAGCCATTCTAAATCAGCCTTTCCTTCTATTTGATTCTTGGCTAATTTGATTAAGACTATTATGGATATTATTTGAAATCAGAATGAATTCATTTCCTTCTACAGAAATATTAATTATGGAAACTCTTATCTCTTTCTATTTCTGTGTCTGCTAATTGATTATTCCCTCTTAGCAATATATTTTAAACAGAGCTATAAATAAGAAGGAGGTCGACAGAGAATAACAAGAAGTGATCCACCATATACATTTGAAAAAGAGGAAGAGCTCCCAAGTGAAGAGTGAGAAAGTTGAGAAAAGAGATAGTGTGCTGCAGCAAAAGAAAAAGCCTTCGTCTTCTCCTTCTTCTGAAGCCATTCTGCTGCAAATTCTGAAAGCTCTCACAAAAGAGAGAAAAGCTTACAAATCTCCTTCTCACTATAGAAGAGAGATCATATTCACTATACTTGTGCTTCTAATCTTCTTGCTAGGAAGAAGATTCCTTCTTATATATATTGTCTTCTATTCTTCTACTTGTTCTACTTCTTCTCTTTCTATTTCACTTTTAAACTGTGTAAAAGAGTTTTTAGAATCTCTCTTCAAAAAATTCAGTTTTAGTGGTTCTAAGAGTCTCCTTACCAAAAGACTCAGTTTGGTTCTAAGAGTCTCCTTATCAAAAGACTCAGTCTGGTTCTAAGAGTCTCCTTATCAAAAGACTCAGTGCAAGTTAGTGAATTCCTACCAAGGGGGTAGAAGAGTGGACTACCCAAAGTTTGGGGAACCACTATATTTCCTTGTGTTGTGCTGTGATTTTCTTCTTGCAATTTTTCTTTTTTACTTGCTTAATTCTTGTTGGTGTGTGGGAAGCCTAATTCTGTGATTATTACGCATATATATATAATAGCACAAAGTATTTTTAAATCTCTATTCACCCCCCTCTAGAGAATTGTAGTGAGGTTAACTGTGCACTTTCAATTGGTATCAGAGGGAGGTTGATCTAAAAATGTTAACTCCTTGATCAAAAAGATCCTACCTCATATATATATATTTTAAAAACTATATCTTTTCACATGGCACATATCAAAGATTATGCTTCCACCAGACCACCAATTTGCAACCTTGAAAAGTTTGCACTTTGGAAAACAAGAATTAAAATTTATCTAAACTCTATTGATGGAGAATTATTTGATGTTATCATGACAGGTCATCCCAAGCCATTCAAGAAGGACTCAAGTGGAAAGGACACACAAACACTTGCTCCAAAGGCTGAATGGACAGATGAAGAAAAGAAAGCTCAAGCATGTGATGCCAAGGCTATGAATATCTTAGTCTCAACTCTCTCAGATGAAATCTTCCAAAAGATTGCTGAATATGAGTCAGCTAAGGAAATATGGGAAGCTCTCAACAAAATGGTAGAAGGGAGTGCTGATGAGAGGAAGGATAAAAAGGCATTACTTATCTCCCAATATGAAAACTTCCAGAAGAAAGAAAATGAAAGTGTTGCTGACATGTATGCCAGATTCAGCCTCATAATAAATGAGCTTAAAACACTTGAGAAGGACATATCTCTCACTGAGATAAATGACAAATTGCTGACTTGCTTCCCTAGCTCTTGGGATTCAAGAATCTGGCCAATTAAAGACTCCAGAAGTAAAAAAGAAATTTCAACAGATGTCCTGTTAGGTAAATTAAGATCTTATGTACAGCTGCTGAAAACAAGAGTTGAGAAAGAAGAGAAAGAAAAGGCTCCTCCACTCTCAAAAGAAAAGAGCATTGCTTTGAAGGCTACTGAAGGAGAACCCTCTACAAATGATGAAGAGCTGATCAGTCTACTGGCCAGAAGGTTCAAGAAGTGGATCAAAACAGAAGGATCCAGAAGGAGAGACTCAAGAACCAGGTATGACAAAACTCCTAATAAAGAGATTATATGTTACTCTTGCAGGGAACCTGGACACATTGCACCTGAATGTCCTAAAGAGATCAACAATAAGAAAGATCTGAAAAGAACAGATCTAAAGAAGAAGAAGAAGAAGAAAGAGAAAGGATTCATTGCTCAATCATGGAGATTCAGAATCTGAAGTGAGTACCTCATCTGAAGATGATCAGGAAAAGGCTAAGCAAGAGGAAACCTGCTTGATGGCTACTGAAAAGCCTGAAGATACATCTCTGGTAAATATATTTGATGATATAGATTTCTCTTCCACTGATTTCAAAAATAGTTTCAAAGAACTCTGTTTAGATCTAGTCAAATCTGAGAAAGAAGTAAAGAAACTAAGAAATGAACTAAACAATCTCAAACAAACAAATACACAACATAAAAGCTATGAGCTCAGTCTAGGACTCTCAGAGGAACAACTAAATAAAATCAATACTGAAAATCAAGCACTAAGAAATGAGCTAGCAAAGGCAAAAGCTTTTGAAGACTCTCTAAATGGTAGAAGTCAGAAGCTCAAGAATATCTCTAACAATCTCACTGATAGATTTAGACAACTTGAATATAACACTGAACCCAAACCTCAATCACCCAGCAAATCAGTCTGGAGACATCCTATTCACTTCACTAGGGAAAATCATTTGACAGGAGAAAGATCACAAGAAAATTCAGAAACAACCGCTGTGTTTAACAAAAATAGTCCCACTATGTATGAAGGAATCCTAGGAAAATATCCTCAGAAAAGAAACAAACTTGCGTCGAATTATTATCGACGTGCGTCGAATTCTACTCAACGCAACTCAAATAATGCATCGATTTCTAATCAACACAGACACCAAAATACGTCGACTCCCAATCGACGCAATCTCTCCTCTACTTTGACTAGAAGTAACCACAGAATGAAGGAAGCGTCGACTTCCACTCGACGCAACTTTAAACATACGTCGAATTCATATCGACGCAACCAATCTAACAGAAATGTCTCCTCTTCCAAAAAGTCTTCTCAATCCATTTCCTGTTATTATGAACACTACTTCTGCAATATTACCAAAGACAATTGGTATGATAAGCCAATACCCCTAAAGGAGGAAGGATATTCTGAAAAACCCTCTTATTCTCTCATCAAACCTGCCACTGATGGGAGGAAGGGACCCCAGCTTAGGAGGGTCCAAACTAATGTTTAAAATTTTATGTGCAGATGTTTCACATCTCCAGGCTGGTGTGGTACTTGGACAGTGGATGCTCCATGCACATAACAGGATACAAAAACCTATTAATCAACTTTGAGGATAGACTTGGACCACCAGTGACTTTTGGAGATTCCAGCTGTGGCCAAACCAGGGGCTTTGGAGATTTCAAAGAAGCGAAAGTCACCTTCAAGAATGTGGCAGTAGTCAAAGGACTAAAGCACAATATGATAAGTATAAGTTAGATATGTGACAGTGGTAAGTATGAGGTAAAATTCACCACACTATTTTGCCATATTATTGATATCAAGACTGGTGCCATAATACTCAATGGAATTAGAAAAGGGAAGGTATATATAGTAGACTTTAGCTCCTCACCCACAAAAGTCTGTTTGTTCAATAATATTATTAATAAAAGTGAATTATGGCATAGGAGACTAGGTCATCTAAACCACAAAACCATTAGTAAATTATCAAAGAATAACCTGGTCAGAGGCCTACCAAAGGGTATATTCTCTAAGGACTCTCCATGCAGACCTTGCCAACTAGCAAAACAGACCAAGTCATCCTTTAAACCAATTGGTAAGGATGACTCCCCTAGGATCCTCTACTTACTGCACATGGATCTCTTTGGTCCCATATCCACTCAAAGCTTAGGTGGAAAGTCTTATACCTTAGTCATTGTAGATGACTATTCTAGGTTCAGCTGGGTATTCTTTCTAAGGGCTAAGTCTGAAACCCATAAGATTCTCTCAAAATTCATAAGACAGATTCAATCTGAGTTCAATACTCATGTTTCAATTATCAGGAGTGATCATGGGACTGAATTTGAAAATCAGTCAATTAGTAGTTTCTATGAGGATATAAGTATTAAAACAAAGTTCTTCAGCCCCTATAACTCCTCAACAAAATGGAGTTGCTGAAAGGAAGAATAGAACTGTAATTGAATCAGGAAGGACCTTACTTGCAGAATCAGGATTACCAAAAACCTTTTGGGCTGAAGCAGTCAACACTGCAAACTATGTTCTAAATCGAAGCCTCATACACAAAACTAAGTCAAAAACTCCATATGAGCTCCTGAAGGGAAAAACACCCATTGTTAGATACTTTAAAATATTTGGATGTGCCTTCTTTATCTTTGTTCAACTCAAATAGGGAAAGAAAATCAGTTTCTAAAGAGCAACTAAACAAGTCTCCTTCATCATTCCCTTATCAGGTGATGAACCTGTGGAACTCACTCCTGATGAAATCAAGAATCTGTTAATCACCATGAAGTTTTCAAAAGATAAACCAATCCACCTGAAGAAAATTGACTTTTCTGATGAATAAAGATTACTGGCAGATATAGTAGGAAAAATTCTACTATGCAAGATCTCTGCCCATGATGCAGTACCCAAACAACAACTGAACATCATGGGGGCCCTTGTGCTGAAGAAGAAGGTAGACTGGGCCAGCCTCCTGCTCAAAATGATAGGCTACAAATACTCTAACAAAGAGAATGCCTATATGAGAATCATGAGTCAAGTACTCTTCCACTCCTTCCCTGACCTATGTAGGTCAAAAGGAATCCCTATCCCTCCAGGAAAAAGGATGTCAATAGCCCTCTTCTCTAAATGGACCAGGCAAATTCCCAAGCCTGGTTCCATTCTTGAAAGGACTCCATCTCCTCTTATCTCACCTGCTCAACCCTCCTTTATTCCTCCTCCTCCTCCATCAAATATATCTCATCACAATGATACAGTCCCCTCTCCACCTTCATCACATTCTCCTCCTCTACCACCACATTTTGAACCATCTCCATCCACTGAAAACCTCATCACTCAGTGCATCCAATCCACAGCCCAAAGATTCCAAGCAATGCTGGATGGGCATTGCTCCAAGATTCATTCCTCCATCTTACACATGCAGACCCAAATAGATGGGGTCAGTGCCTCTGTGCAAAGCCTGAAGACCTCTATTTCTTCCTCTAAAGTCACCAGATCTTTCTTAACCTCCTTGGCTAAGAAGGTCAAGAAGGGGTAGAAGTTTGATGAAGAGCAGCTCTCCAACCACAAAACTCCCTCTCACAAAACCTCTCATTCTTCAAAATCTGACAGTTTAGCTCTACTCAAGACCATTGGGAATGAAGTAGTACTAGAGCTACATACTGAAGAGCAGATATCAAATGTACTAATTATAGCAAGAGAAGCTGCACAACAACTAGATCTATTGCAAGGGGAGGCAAGTAGAGCAGAGAATGAAGCTGAAGAGGAAGCTGTGGCTCAAGGGGAGCCAGATGTTGTTACCTAAAACTGGAGATAAAAGAGAAACTGAAGAAGAAGAGAAAGGCTCAAAGAAAGTTCCATTCCAGGGGGAGCAAACTACTTTGACTCAGGGGGAGCTGAGGGAATCACCTGCTACTGAGAAGGAACAACCCACAAAAGTATTTACTAGGAAGAGAAAAACTCCTCCTACCCCTGAACAATGATGATATACTCTATTTGAACAATTGTCTATGCTCAAATGCTGATTAGTCAACTGAACATGAAATTTGTTCTATCTTCTTCTGATTGCTTAGCATATTTTTTCTCTATATAAATGCTTTGCTTTATTGATTAAATACTGATACAATTTCTCTCTGTATAGGGTTAAGACAAATAGGGGGAGATTGTTGGGGAAATGATTTATCTTAACCCCTAGAATTAAGAAGAATATAAATTCTAAGTATGAAAAATTAGGCTAAGTAAATATGCGTCGAATAGTATTCGATGCAACATTGAAATATAGTCGATGTTTCTCTCAGAATGAGTCGAAGTAACTCTTAGAAGAATTCGTCGTAATCATAGTCGACGTACCTCTGACTTCTAGTCGACGCATTTGATAAAGTCGATGCACATTTGTCGACGCACCTTCCTTATTCTCCTCTCGATGTCCAGCCAGGATGAAATCGACGTTTACGTCGAATAGTAATCGACGCACGTCGATATCTATAAGTAAATCAAAAACACGCCAGATCTCTTTCCTTCTTTCTGTAGATCTGATTTTTTATGGAATGATATTATTCTTTTATAGCCGTTCTGAATCAGCCTTTCCTTCTATTTGATTCTTGGCTAATTTGATTAAGACTATTATGGATATTATTTGAAATCAGAATGAATTCATTTCCTTCTACAGAAATATTAATTATGGAAACTCTTATCTCTTTTTATTTCTGTGTCTGCTAATTGATTATTCCCTCTTAGCAATATATTTTAAACAGAGCTATAAATAAGAAGGAGATCGACAGAGAATAACAAGAAGTGATCCACCATATACATTTGAAAAAGAGGAAGAGCTCCCACGTGAAGTGTGAGAAAGTTGAGAAAAGAGATAGTGTGCTGCAGCAAAAGAAAAAGCCTTCATCTTCTCCTTCTTCTGAAGCCATTCTGCTGCAAATTCTGAAAGCTCTCACAAAAGAGAGAAAAGCTTACAAATCTCCTTCTCACTATAGAAGAGAGATCATATTCACTATACTTGTGCTTCTAATCTTCTTGCTAGGAAGAAGATTCCTTCTTATATATATTGTCTTCTATTCTTCTACTTGTTCTACTTCTTCTTCTCTTTCTATTTCACTTTTAAATTGTGTAAAAGAGTTTTTAGAATCTCTGTTCAAAAAATTCAGTTGTAGTGGTTCTAAGAGTCTCCTTACCAAAAGACTCAGTTTGGTTCTAAGAGTCTCCTTATCAAAAGACTCAGTCTGGTTCTAAGAGTCTCCTTATCAAAAGACTCAGTGCAAGTTAGTGAATTCCTACCAAGGGGGTAGAAGAGTGGACTACCCAAAGTTTGGGGAACCACTATATTTCCTTGTGTTGTGCTGTGATTTTCTTCTTGCAATTTTTCTTCTTTACTTGCTTAATTCTTGTTGGTGTGTGGGAAGCCTAAATCTGTGATTATTACACATATATATATATATATATATATATATAATAGCACAAAGTATTTTTAAATCTCTATTCACCCCCCTCTAGAGAATTCTAGTGAGGTTAACTGTGCACTTTCAACATCTCCCCCTGCCTAGCTTCAGGGCAGCCTGAATCTAGGCCCCTAGAAGAAGGGACAACAGTAGAGGAAGGAAGAGAAGCTATCTTAGCAGATAGAGCAGAAATTGCCTGAAGAACTGTGCAAATTTTGCATCCAGGAGTTGGCTTATTCTAGGAAGGATATGTTCAAAAATCTGATCAGCAATGGAGGAGAGGTTGAGGGATTGATAATCTGGTGGATGAGTAGAGGATGGTTGTGAAGTGGATGGAGATGAGATTGGAGGAATTGGAGAGATATTGCTGATGTTGGTAGTATGTGTGGGAATGTCTGGATGGATTGGACTAGGGGAATGAGTGGGTGATTGATATTCATTATGTATTGGAGATGGAGGTGTGGTAGGTAGTGGTTCTAGAGATAGAGGTGGAATATCATTGATAGGTGATATGTCAGTTAAAGGAGGTGGTGAAGAATGAGAATGTGCAGGAGACTATTGAGCAGGTGGAGATGGGATATGAGAAGGAGAAGGAACTGAGGAAGGAGCTTCTGGAAGGGTAGAGGGAGTAACTTGGTCAGTCCTTGTGTCCTCAGAAATTTTCCTTTTCCTAGAGGCATCAACCCCTGTATTCTTCTTGGGAATTACCCTATCCCACTTAGCAAAGAGTGCCGAGGTCAGCCTCTTGCTGGCATTTATGGTCACCTTTGGTGACACCAGAAGGTCTGGATGCCTTTCCTGCAGGAAAATTCCTATAACTCTTCCAAAACTTACACTATCTTTAGAATTTTTCTTTTTAATCAATTCAAAAAGAATTGATCCCAAGTTGATTTTCTTCTTCTCCATCAAGGCCACCATCAACAGAAATTGGTTCCTATTGATATAGTCATGCTCAGATGTCTTTCCCAGCAAGACTCTTCCAACAATGTCTGCTAAGAACTTGTAGTCCTGAGACAAGTTCTTTTTCAGAAGGTGGTTAGGGTTTCCAGTCAAATGACCCATTTTGACTAAAGCTTCATCAAATTCATTTGAGCTTATGTCTAAGTCATCTTCACCATTCTCAAAACCAAAAATTTCAGAAAGAATGGTGGGAGAGAGAGATACTTGATGACCTGAGATTATTCCAGACAAGCTTTCATCGACTGGTTTTGCAGTGTAAACCCATTCTTTAATCTCTGCAACAACTATCTTTTGCCTGGTGCTTAGATACTTCCTTAGATGTTGTTCTTCCAGCATTTGAAGAATATCTTTGAAGATTTGGTCAGACTGTGCAAACGAGTCCATGTCAATATCGAAACCTGCGTCAAACTTCATTAAGTGCAGAGAGGCCCAAGGAATCGCCATTGTTCCTGATAACCTTCATCACATAACTGACTTATGCTGATGAGGTTGTGCTTCAGACCCTTGACATAGGTTACTTCCTTGAATGTCACTGTTCCAACTTTAATTTGACCATAGCCTTTGGTTTGTCCACAGTTGGAGTCTCCAAAGATCACCTTGGGTCCAAGCTTTGCCTTGTAGTTGTTCAGGTTGGCCTTGTTCCCTGTCATATGCTTTGATCAGCCACTGTCCAAGTACCATTTTTGATTTAATCTTAGATAGCTGTGTACCTGCAAAGACAAAAACATAAACTAGTTGTTTCTAACCCAGACTACCTTGGGTCCTTTTATGTTACCACAAAATTCAGAGATAAATGACATTTCAGGCTGATCCTTATAGCCTTGTGGATGATATCTCCTTGGAGGTATAGTCCACTCAGTAAAAGGATTTTTAGTATATTTAGGATTAGAATTCTTAGAGTTTTCTGTATAGTGCTTGCTTGAAGAGTTTGAATAAATTCATCGACCTCCGTTCATATTATAACTATACTGAAAATCTATTCTCAGTTTTCGTCGAGCCCCGTTCGACAGATTTGAATCTTTTTGTCGAGCTTCGTTCGACGAATTCTTCTGGATTCTCTTATCCTTAACAGACATGCTTGAAATGTCTTTATTTCTTTCTGCAGCCTCTTTGCTTTTAGCAGAAATGAACTTTATGGGTGTGGAGAGGATGTTTCTCTTAATCAGAGATGGCTCACTTGATGAAGCACTCAAGCCAAGTTTGCTATTGTTAAATCTAGCATTGACAGTGCTTGTGATGTCCATCAGTTTGATACTTCTCCCATTGAGGGATTCTTCAAACTTTTTGGCTTCAGATAACTTATTCTCAAGAAGAGTAGTGTGTTCTCTGGAGGCCGCCAAATCTTTCTTAAGATTTGCATTCTCTTCACTTATATTGTTCATTTCAACTAACTTATTTCTGAGAGAGATTACTTCTTTCTCAGATTTTATTAAGTCTTGGCAAAGAATTTTGAAATCATCTTTGAATTCAATAGAAGTAAAATCAAAGCTAGATAATACCTGATCAATATCATCTTCTGTTTCTGATTCTGATTTCTCTTCATCAGAATTGTTGGTTGAGGCATTGATTGCCATCATGCAAAAACTTTTTTCTTCTTCATCATCACTGGAGCTGGATGATGATGCTGATTGTGACTCACTGTCTGAGTCATAAATAGCCATTAGGCATTGGCTGTTTTCTTTTGTTTCTTCTTCATCAGAAGAACAAGATTAAGATTCTGATTCAGATTCTGTTTCACCAGGATGTTGCTACAAATCCTCTTCCCTTCTTTTTGTGAGAGTGGGAGGAAGATTTGCTGGAGCCCTTCTTTTCTTCCTTTTCTTTTCTTCTTTCCTTCTTGTCCTTCTTGTGTTGAATTTCTGGACATTCAGGAGCAATGTGTCTTGGTTTCCTGCAACCAAAACATATAATTTCTAATTTTTGTCATACCTTGGCTTGTCATGGCTTCTGCATAGCTGTTTCCTGATGTCTTTCTTAGCCATCTTGTAGAATCTTTTGGCAAATAGATTCATAAACTCCTCTTTGTCAGGAGCTTTTCCTTTATCTTCTGCAGCCTTGAAGGCTATGCTTCTTTCCTTCTTGGGTGCTGGAGATAAAGTAGATTCTTCAGCTTCCCTAGTTTTGATAAGCTGCTCATAAGACTTGAGCTTGCCCAACAAAGCTTCAGTGGTGATCTCATTGAGACTTCTGGCTTCCTTGATTGGCCAGATTCTGGAGTCCCATGTGCCGGGGAAGCACATAAGAATTTTGTCATTAATCTCTGTGAGTGAGATCACTTTGTCCAGAGACTTCAGCTCATTTATTATGAGGCTGAGCCTATTGTACATATCAGCAACATTTTCTGATTCTCCCTTCTTGAAGTTCTCATATTGAGAGAGCAGGTGAGATCTTCTATCTTTTCTTTCATCTGCTGAGCCTAGCACCATGTTGTTGAGAGATTCCCAAATTTCTTTTGCTGAGGTGCACTCAACAACCTTCTGGAATATGTCATCTGACATAGTTAGGGCCAGAATGTTCATGGCCTTTGCATCTGCATTTCTCTGCTTCTTCTGAGCTTCAGTCCACTCAGGAGGTGGAACAACAATATTGTCTGTTGTTGCTGCAGTACTAACTGATGCTGTAGGTGTTGGAGGCCCTTTTAGAATAACATTAAAAATCTCTTCATCAATGGAGTTCATATAGAGCCTAATCCTTGCTTTCCATAGTGCAAACTTATTGAGATTGCACATAGGAGGTCTTGTGCTGGAATATTCCTTGTTTTGTTCCATGAGTTTTAAATAAGATAAAAATAGAGAGAAGGAAACTCTTAAAAAAATTAAGATCTGGTTGATCTTTGTGATTCAGGTGTTAGCCTGTAAAAAATCAACACCCCTCTGATACCAATTGAAAGTGGAGGTCAGATCTTAAATTACTCTAGAGGGGGGGGGGGGTGAATAGAGTATTAAAACTTTTTGTTTAGTTTTATAGCGGAATTTAAAATACTGTTTAAGTATATGTGTAATCAGTGAGAGTTAAAAATAAAGACAGAAATAGTAAGAAAGCACACAGCACAAGCACACAGAAATAAGCAAGCACAGAAGACACAAGGAGCTATAGTAGTTCCTCAATAAATCTGGGTACGTCTACTCTTCTACCACCCTTGGTAGGAATCCACTAGGAGGGTTGATAAGGTGCCCAGGCACCAAGGGGTTTTTGATAAGGTATCCACACACCAATAAGCTTTTGATAAGGTGCTTAAAAACCACACAAGGATTTTTTGATAAGGTGTCTTGCCACCACTGGGTAAACTTTTGAAGGGAGTATTAACCCCGTACAAGATGAGATAAAAGGTTTAGAATGTTCTTCTCTGTCAATGATCTGAGAGAAGATAAATGATGTTGAAGCAGAAAGCTCCCCCTGTCTGATGAGAGTTGATGACAGCTTTGTGGACAGAGCTTTCTCAAACAGAAGTCTTTGTAGCAGATTATCTGGAAGAAATTAATCTTCAGATTGTTGTTGCTCTTTGAAAGACTTTATCTTGCAGCAGATCTGAGAGATTGAATCTTGTTCTCAGAATGATGAGAATGCTGCTTTGATGAAGAGGAAAACTGGAAAGAAATAGTATGCTCTCTTCTTCTTCTTTCTCTAATCCTTCTTCTATTCTCCTTGTTCTGTGATAGCAGAGAGACTGAGAGATGGTCAAGTTTTTCTCTGTTCTCTGTTAGAAAAATCGACTGTGTCTCTGTTTGTTAATTTTCTTCTCTGATAACTTGTCTATATTCAAATTCAAATCTTATGTTTTTTTAAGGAATATATTTTTCTGACTTAAATCCTTCTTGGAACTAGGTATCCACCCAAAAACGACTTTGGCAGGTCCTTTCAATTCCTTTTGTCGAGAAAGATGGCTTGGCATTAAATGTCAATGGCTATTCTTTTTCTTGGAATAGAGAGAATATAAGGATATAATAAATAAGAAAGATATCCTTACATGGCTGACTGAATACGTCCAAGGAGAAATAAATATATCCGTTATACTGTTGATTTGTGTTCAGAGAATTGATATCCAACTGAGAATATTAATCTGAGCTTCAGAAAGGAATTTGTCGAGCGCTGGCTAGAATTCGTCGAGCGCCGCTGGCCATTTGTCAAGCGCTGGCTAGAATTCGTCGAGCGCTGCTCAGAAAATGTCGAGTGCTGGAATTGTCTATATTTCTTCAGTCTGCTGGAAACAATTTGTCGAACGAATCTGGTCATTCGTCGAACACCACTCGCCATTTGTTGAGCTTGAATTTTCCTAAGTTCTGACTAATCTAATCAGCCTAGAACTTGACCCTAAGAATATACAATGGGGTCAATACAGATCCTAATCAACATATAGTGATCCTAGCCCAAATCAGTAATAGGGTTGTTCCAACACATATGCAGGTGGCAAAGATAATGTCAGGTCTGCTAGCTGTTAGATAGAGAAGGGATCCTATGATTGCCCTATATGTCTTTTGATCTACTGATTTTTCCTTTTCATCTTTTTCTATAATGACATTAGTTGCCATAGGTGTTTTCATGGTAGAAGCTGATTCCATGCCAAACTTTTTGATTAATTCTTTAGTGTATTTAGATTGTGAGATAAAGATCCCCTCACTGTTTTGTTTTACTTGTAGCCCTAAGAAAAAAGAGAGTTCTCCCATACTACTCATTTCAAATTTAGATTGCATTAGATTAGCAAATCTTTTACAGAGTTTGGGATGAGTTGAGCCAAAGATGATGTCATCTACATATATTTGAACAAGAAGGAGTTGATTCTTGTGGGTTCTAGTGAAAAGTGTTTTATCTACTTTTCCTCTTTCAAAAGAGTTTTCTATAAGGAAGTTAGAGAGAGTGTCATACCAAGCTCTAGGTGCTTGCTTAAGACCATAAAGTGCTTTATTATGTATATACACACAGTTAGGAGAGGAGGGATTGATAAAACCTGGTGGTTGCTCTACATACACCTCTTCTTGAAGGTCACCATTCAGAAAAGCACTCTTGACATCCATCTGGTAGACTTTCATCTTCATGAAAGCTGCATAGGCAAGAAAAAGTCTGATTGCTTCCAATCTGGCTACTGGAGCAAAGGTTTGGTTGTAGTCTATTCCTTCTTCTTTTCTGTACCCTTGTGCTACAAGTCTTGCCTTGTTCCTGATGATTACTCCAGTGGAATAAATTTTGTTTCTGTATACCCACTTAGTACCAATAACTGGGTAGTTTCTTGGTCTCTGAACTAAGTTCCATACTTTGTTTCTCTCAAATTGGCTTATTTCTTCCTGCATAGCTATAATCCAGTGAGGATCACCATTTGCTTCTTCAAACTTCTTTGGTTCAACTTGTGATAAGAAGCATTGGAGCATCATCCCACTGGAGACTTGGTGTCTTGTTCTTACTCCAGTATTGAGGTCTCCAATTACTTGGGATTGTGGATGATTTTTCATATTGATTCCTGTCCAGCTTGGATTTGTCAGAGGCTCTTCTTCCTCATTAGTAATAGGAACATTTCCCACTTGTTCTTCTTGAACCATGTTCTCTTGTGGGAGTTGGTTTTGATTGCTCTTTTCTGAATCTTCTTCATGTTCCTGTTCAGATTCCTCACTTGGTTCCTGTAGCTGGTTTTCTTTCCCAGTGTCTGTGTTCTCTAGAGTTAGTGGTTAAACTGAGTCTCTATGCAGCTGTGTTCCTGTGGAAAAGGACTGGTGGAAGTTTCTTCCCCTTTAAAGAACATGTTAGTTTCATCAAATATAATATGCATGGATTCTTCAATTTTGTGAGTTCTCCTGTTATAGCACCTATAAGCTTTACTAGATGATGAGTACCCCAGAAATATCACATCATCAGACTTCTTGTCAAACTTGGCAAGATGATCTTTCACATTGTTTAGTATAAAGCAAGTACATCCAAAAGTTTTAAAGTATCTAACAGTGGGTGTTTTTCCCTTCAGAAGCTCATATGGAGTTTTTAACTTGGTTTTGTGTATGAGGCTTCTATTCAGAACATAGTTTGCAGTGTTGACTGCTTCAGCCCAAAAGGTTTTTCGTAATCCTGATTCTGCAAGCAAGGTCCTTCCTGATTCAATTAAGGTTCTATTCTTTCTTTCAGCAACTCCATTTTGTTGAGGAGTTCTAGGTGCTGAGAAGCTTTGTTTGATCCCTTCATCCTCACAGAAACTATAGATTAACTGATTTTCAAATTCAGTCCCATGATCACTTCTGATAATGGAAACATGAGTATTGAATTCAGATTGAATCTGTCTTATGAATCTTGAGAGAATCTTATGGGTTTCAAACTTAGCCCTTAGAAAGAATACCCAGCTAAATCTAGAATAGTCATCCACAATGACTAGGGTATAAGACTTTCCACCTAAACTCTGAGTGGATATAGGACCAAAGAGATCCATGTGCAGTAAGTAGAGAATCCTAGGGGAGTCATCCTTACCAATTGGTTTGAATGTTGATTTGATCTGTTTTCCTAGTTGGCAAGGTCTACAAGGAGAATCCTTAGAGTACATACCCTTTGGTAGATCTCTGACTAGGTTATTCTTTGCTAATTCACTAATGGTTTTATAGTTTAGATGTTCCAGCCTCCTATGCCATAATTCACTTTTATCAATAATGTTGTTGAACAAACAAATCTCTGTGTGTGTGGAGCTAAAATCTACGATATATACTTTCCCTTTTCTAATTCCATTAAGTACAATGGCACCAGTCATGATATCAACAACATGGCAAACAAGTTTGGTAAATTTTACCTCATACTTACCACTGTCACATATCTGACTTATACTTATCAGATTGTGTTTTAGTCCTTTGACTACTTCCACATTCTTGAAGGTTACTTTTCCTTCTTTGAAATCTCCAAAGCCCCTGGTTTGTTCACAGTTAGAGTCTCCAAAAGTAACTGGTGGTCCATGTCTATCCTCAAAGTTGGTTAATAGATTTTTTACCCTGTCATGTGCATGGAACATCCACTATCCAAGTACCACACCAGCCTGAAGATGTGATACACCTGCACATAAAATTTAAACATTAGTTTGGACCCTGCTAAGCTGGGGTCCCTTCCTCCCACCAGTGAAAGGTTTAATGAAAGAATAAGTGGGTCTTTCAGTGTACCATTTCTTCTTTAGGGGTGTTGGTTTATCATACCAACAGTCTTTGGTAATATTGCAGAAATAGTATTCATAATAAAGGGAAATGAATTGAGAAGACTTTTTGGGAAAGGAAAAATTCCTGTCAGATTGGTTGCGTCGATAGGAATTCGACGTATGTTCATAGTTGCGTCGGGTAGAAGTCGACGCTTCCTTCATTCTGTGTTTACTTCTAGTCGAAGCATAGGAAAATTTGCGTTTGTTGGAAGTCGACGCACTTTGGGGTGTGCGTTGATTAGAAATCGATGCATCATTTAAGTT
This sequence comes from Dactylorhiza incarnata, assembly GCA_033032865.1. Classification (NCBI taxonomy): domain Eukaryota; kingdom Viridiplantae; phylum Streptophyta; class Magnoliopsida; order Asparagales; family Orchidaceae; genus Dactylorhiza; species Dactylorhiza incarnata. The sequence continues at coordinate 3,888,938 of JAWHQI010000078.1, forward strand.
GCGTCGAGTAGAACTCAACGCACGTTGATAATAACTCGACGCAATTTTATTTCTTTTCTGAGGATATTTACCTAGGATTCCTTCATATATAGTGAAATTATTTTTATTAAAAACAGTAGTTGTTTTTGGATTTTCTTGTGAATTTTCTCCTATCAAATTATTCTTCCTAGTGAAGTGGATAGGATGTCTCCAAATAGGTTTGCTGGATGATTGAGGTCTAGGTTCTAAATCAGTATTAAACTCTAGTTGTCTAAATCTATCAGTGAGATTTTTAGAGATATTCTTGAGCTTTTGACTTCTGCCATTTAGAGAATCTTCAAAGGCTTTTGCCTTTGCTAGCTCATTTCTCAGTGTTTGATTTTCAGTATTGATTTTATCTAGTTGCTCCTCTGATCTAGAGAGTTCTTGACCGAGCTCATAGTTTTTATATTGTGTATCCATTTGTTTGAGATTGTTCAATTCATTTCTTAGTCTTTTTATTTCTTTCTCAGATTTGACTTGATCTAAACAAAATTCTTTGAAATTATTTTTGAATTTAGTAGAAGAAAAATCTATATCATCAGATATATTTACCAGAGATTTATCTTCAGGTTTCTCAGTAGCCATCAAACAGTTTTCTTCCTGCTTAGCCTCTTCTTGATCATTTTCAGATGAGGTACTTCCTTCAGATTCTGAATCACTCCATGATTGAGCAATGAATCCTTTCTTTTTCTTCTTCTTCTTTAGATCTGTTCTTTTCAGATCTTTCTTATTACTGATCTCTTTAGGACATTCAGGTGCAATGTGTCCAAGTTTCCTGCAAGAGTAACATATAATTTCTTTAGTAGGAGTTTTGTCATACCTGGTTTTTGAGTCTCTTCTTCTAGATCCTTTTGTTTTGATCCACTTCTTGAATCTTCTGGCCAGTATACTGATCAGCTCCTCATCACTTGTAGAGGGTTCACCTGCAGTATCCTTTAAGGAAATACTCTTTTCCTTTGAGAGTGAAGGAGTCTTTTCTTTCTCTTCTTTCTCAGATCTTGTTTTCAACAACTGTTCATAAGATCTTAATTTTCCCAACAGGACATTTGTTGAGATTTCTTTTTGGCTTCTGTAGTCTCTAATTGGCCAGATTCTTGAGTCCCAAGAGCTAGGGAAGCAAGTTAGCAATTTGTCATTTATCTCAGTGAGAGATATGTCCTTCTCAAGTGTTCTCAACTCATTTATTATGAGGCTGAATCTGGCATACATGTCAACAGCACTTTCACTATCTTTCTTCTGGAAGTTTTCATATTGAGAGATGAGTAATGCCTTTTTATCCTTTCTCTCATCAGCACTCCCTTCTACCATTTTAGTGAGAGCTTCCCATATTTCCTTAGCTGACCCACATTCAGCAATCTTTTGGAAGATTTCATCTGAGAGGGTTGAGACTAATATATTCATAGCCTTGGCATCACATGCTTGGGCTTTCTTTTCTTCATCTGTCCATTCAGCCCTTGGAGCAAGTGTTTGTGTGACCTCTCCACTTGAGTCCTTCTTGAATGGCTTGGGAGGACCTGTCATAATAACATCAAATAGTTCTCCATCAATAGAATTTAAATAAATTCTAATTCTTGTTTTCCAAAGTGCAAACTTTTCAAGATTGCACATTGGTGGTCTGGTGGAAGCATAATCTTTGATTTGTGCCAATTTTTTTTGGAATATATATATATATATATATGAGGTAGGATCTTTTTGATCAAGGAGTTACCCCTTTTTGATCAACCTCGCTTTGATACCAATTGAAAGTGCACAGTTAACCTCACTAGAATTCTTTAGAGGGGGGGGGGGGGGGGGTGAATAGAGATTTAAAAATATTTTGTGCAAAGTTAATAAATATATATATATAGGTGTGTAATATTCACAGATTTAAGCTTCCCACACACCAACAAGAATTAATCAAGTAAAGAAACAAATAGCAGTAAGAAAGACACAGCACAACACAAAGAAATATAGTGGTTCCCCAAACTTTGGGTAGTCCACTCTTCTACCCCCTTGGTAGAAATTCACTATCTTGCACTAAGTCTTTTGATAAGGAGACTCTTAGAACTAGCCTGAGTCTTTTGATAAGGAGACTCTTAGAACCACTACAACTGAATTTTTTGAAGAGAGATTCTAAAAACTCTTTTACACAATTTGAAAATGAAATAAGAATGAGAAGAAGTAGAAGAAAAACAATTGAAGCAAGAAAGAATCTTCTTCCTAGCAAGAAGATTAGAAGTACAAGTATAGTGAATGAAATCTCTCTTCTATAGTGAGAAGGAGATTGTAGGCCTTTTTCTCTTTCAGTGAGAGCTTTCACAAATGGCAGCAGTATGGCTTCAGACGGAGGAGAAGAAGAAGGCTTTTTCTTTGCTACAGCACTCTTTCACTTTTCTCAGCTTTCTCACTTTTCACTTGGGAGCTTTTCCTCCTTTTCAAATGGATGGAGTGGATCACTTGTTGTTTCTCTTTGCCGACCTCCTTGTGTATTTATAGTTCTGTTTATTCAAAATATTGCTATAGGAGAATAATCAATTAGCAGTCAGAGAAATAGTAAGAGTGAAAAGTTTCCATAATCATTATATCTGTAGATGGAAAGAGATCATTCTATTTTCAAATAATGTCCATAATAATCTTAATCAAATTAGCCAAGAATCATTTAGAAGGAAGGACTGATTCAGAACGGCTAGAAAAGAATAATATAATTCCATAAAATTCATATCTACAGAAAGAAGGAAAGAGATCTGGCGTGTTTTTGAATCTGTCACAGAAATCGACGTGCGTCGATTACTATTCGACGTAAGCGTCGATTTCAGCCTGGCTAGATGTCGAGAAGAAAATATGAAAGGAGCGTCGACTGAGGTGCGTCGACTTTACTGGGTGCGTCGACTAGAAATCAGAGTTACGTCGACTTTGGTTACGTCAAATTCTGTTTAGAATTACTTCGACTCAGTATGAGAGATACATCGACTACACTTCGACGTTGCGTTGATTACTATTCGACGCATATTTACTTAAACTAATTTTTCACTCTGAGAATACATATTCTACTCATTTCTAGGGGTTAAGATAAATCATTTCCCCAACACTTCTCCTTCAAAATCTACTTTAGATCTTCATGTTGGCCCAAGGGAGATCTCTTAATTGTTGTATACGAGCCTCTCTCAAAAGAATCAGAGTTCTGGATTTGGAGGCAATAGAATCCCACCTCTAGAATAAGAGGGGCTGCTTTTTAAATAGGCACTAGAGCTAACGCGTGGCGTTAAGAGTTAACGTCCACATTAGTGATCGTGTATATCAATCGCTGACATCGTGCAACCATCGAGATCATGGCAGTTTGTTGACTTAACACAGGCGTTAAGAGTCAGCGATGGCGTTGTCTCTTGGTACTCGATGGTACTTCTTCTCGATGCCATTCCCTTCTCGACGACATCCCTTATCGATGATAAGTTAATGTGGGGCGTTAACTCTAACGCGAGGCGTTAGCTCTCTTTCCATAGAATCATCTCCATTCAGTATACTACTCATAGGGATGTGTAGCTATAGTTTCTGTACAACCTGCACACTATAAACACAAAAAATACAAGATCAAATACAACATGCTATTTGTTATTCTCAAACCAAGAGATGCAGAACATATGCTCCAACAATCTCTCCCTTTTGATAATAACAAATACATGTATGAGAAGTTAGTGAGATTAAGACAATTTGTGCTTATAGATAAGTGCGGTAAAAAGATATGCATGAATAACATATTAAGAGCGTGATAGAATTGAAAGCGATAATGCATACTCTTTCTATATCAGGTCCCCCCTACATAAGTGTTCTCTTATAATTTACTCCCCATAAATATCTATTTTACTAGATTTCTCAATTTCTTCTCCCCCTTTGTTATTAGCAAAAGTGGGTAGGGATGAGTGTATAGCTACTAAGTGATTAGGAATCACTTATTGAAGGATTGTCATGATCGAGTACAGGATAAAGAATGCACCTCCTGTATGATTACTCCCCCTACATAAATACTTCTTATGAATTTTTAATGTACTCCCCCTAAATGTTATATTTATGCAATTTAATCTCCCCTTTTGGTAGTATCAAAAGAGGGTTTAGATGATAGTATGCAATAAAAATTCAAATGATTTATGTTGAGAAGAAAATAGGATGCAATATAAAGATTGTTAAATACTCTTTGTTGAGAAAAATATAAGGATGATGGAACATAGAGTAGTAAGCGACATTACTGAAATGATAAAGTAAGTATTCTTATTTTAAGATAACAACTTGTTGATAAAAGAATACCACAATGGTAAAAATAATAATAGACATGAATGAGCATAAGTGGTAAACTTAGCAGAGGAATATAATAAGCATTCTTAAATATAAACATCATTTTAGATGATAAAATCATATAAAGGATAATGAGTTTTAAAATTGAAAAGTTGATGTTTGAGTTAAAGATTTAAGAGATGATATTCCATTTAGATAAAATTGCATGTATAATTTTATAATATCAAGAAAAGATAAAAAAACTATAATGTAATAAAATTTGCATTTCAAGTAAACATAAACATTGTAGCGGTCTTGCTTTGTTATCTAGTGCATTTACTTAAGTTTTTAGAGAATTGAGTAGATGAGCATTAGGATCCAATTCTCATGAGTAGAAGTCTTATGAAAGATAATGATGTGTACAAAGTAGTGTTTTGAAAAAGTATAAAAGTGAATCAATAAAAAACACATGACATATATAATTAAATAACTCAGCATTAAAATACACAAATACTGTTACTTCCATAATATTTCAATGCACATGAATAATGAGTACAACTACCAAGGTGCTCTGCACACACAATGCTTATTAAGACTTATCAGGGTGTAAAATAGTGCTTGGGGATCACTTTTATACTTTTTAGTTTTATTTTCATTTTTGATCCGGTGTACTAAGAGAAGTGGTGTATAAATTATTTGCTACAAGACACTTTACATTTCTTTAGCCAAGGTTCTCAACCTCACAATGCTCATTAAGACTTATCAGGAGGGTGAGTAGTGCTTGGTGGAGTTTTCCTTGTCATTTATTATTTGCTTTTTTGTTTAGTGACTAAGGACTCCGAATTCACTTGTTTTGCAAACATCGCATTTTAAACCACATTTCTCTAAAGAATAAGTGCATGAAAGACAAAGAATTGTAATAACCAATTCAATGTTGTGTAGGTAATCTATTTATGCATTTTAATTATGTATGTTATTACACTACACAATCATGCAAGTATAATATTGTAAACACATATAAGTTATCAAAAATAAGTGAGCGAATGAATCATTATCAAAAATAATACATTACTCATACTTAGAGGCATGCTAAACATTTCTACACATGTTTGTCTACAATCAATTTGATTGCACATAACAAGATAATTTTCAAGGCATGACAATACAAAACAATGTTTTTTTAGGAAACTTGAAAGTTAAATTAAACAATGTATTTAATCTTTAATTGATATAATTAATCATCCTTGACAATAGCAATGAATAAAAATCAATTTTTAAATATTTTTTAATTTTTATATAAGTACAAAACAATAATCACACATAAAGAGAAAAACATATTTTTGTTCTTTGAATATTTTTTTTAATTTTGCAATTGTTTTTTAATATTCAAATTTAAATATTTTCTGGAAAACATAGAAGTCTTTTTAGCCCTATCAATAAATGATATTCTATGCCAGAGAAATAAACAAAAAAATGCATGAGAAAATACAAGAGATTTTTCAAAAATAAATTTTTTTGGAGCAAAGGGCTAACGCCAGGTGTTAACTTCTTAACGCCAAAACAGAACTACAAATTTTGATTTTTTGAAAAATATTTTTCTTAATTCATTTTTATTATAAAGAGGCCTTCTTACTGTTGAAATTTCAGACTTTTAGAGATGATTTGAAGGCTCTTTTAAGCATGTTTTCGATGATTTTTCAAATACTTGTGTTTTATAGAAACATTAAAGCTCAAAATAATAAAATTTGTAAACACAAGATGCAGAGATAGAACAAAAATAATATGCATGATTTAAGTATAAAGAGTGAGATGATGTTCATGCAATGAATATAATATAAGTATATCTAAGATCAAGATACCTTAACTACATGACTACACTCTAGCCCCGTAATAAGTGACAGATGGGCATGAGGAGTTGCACACATGTCGTAGGGTGGGATGTTAATCATATATGCATACAGAAGACGACGCTCAACCTAACACTCTTTCCCCCCAGTGCCTCGTAAGACCTTACTGGAGCCCTCCCCGGTTAAGGACAAGACATGACTTAGAGGTTAGGTCTCTAATGCACACAATCCTACGTGCTCGCTATTGTGAGACACATGTCATAGGTTTAATGATTATGGACATACTAAGCGTGTAAGCCTTAAATATATGAACTATGGTATAATTGCATGATTAGTTCTGGATTTACAATTATATCGAAGATTGTTGATTTTAAATCCATTTAGAAATTATTTATTTATGCAAAATCACTACAAAGGAGATTATGATTTTCATATTTTAGTAATATAATTTACTTTAGCACTGCAAGATATAACTAGCATGGACATTGATTTCTACCAATGGTAAGTGATGATGCTAGTATGATGAGTTAGGACAACATGGTGCAAAGCTATGTAAAGATGGATAAATATATAATTGAGTTGCATGTATTCAAACATAGAGTTTTGAATTTTCATAGACCTAGAATGAAATGACAATTCTATTTGATTTCATCTTGTTTATATCAAGTTAAATCTTAGGTCTAAAGATAATGAGATACATGCAAACAATAGAGATGCACATCACACACACAAAATAAGATATGAAACTTTAATACCAATAGCCATCATATATTTCATAAATCCTAAGGTTGATAGAGATTGTTGATTTATGATAATTCTTGATAGATCATGAATTATGATATATGATAATAGTGAATTTTAGCATAGGATATTAATAGATCATGGTGGAGTGTGTGAAATCATATTCATCAATTTTGTAATTTTTGAATTCTGATTTTTCATTATAGGGGCTATCATATGTAACAAAAAATAGACAAATATGCAATAAGTTGTGCATTTAATATTTTAGCCTAAGACCCCTAAAAGCTCATTTAAATCCATTTTTGAAAGTAATTTCATTTGTCTTGGTAATATCATTTAGCAAATTTAGCATTCAATTTATAGTGATAAAATAAAATATTTATAGGAAATGGATTTAAGAAGGATAAAACATATAACAAGAAAAGATAGATCACCTGAAAACTTTATGACTTTATATTTAATTTAATTTGATTTGTTAAACATTAAGCTTAAAAAGTGTAAGTCATATTGCATAAAATATCTAAGTGACCTTAGCGTGTTGGCTCAAAAATAAGAAAACAAACAAAAGAAAAAGACATTAAGCATGTCATGAAGTAGAGTATTGAAAATTTCATTTTGATTTATTTCTACTTCATGCAAATGATTGGATACTAATGAATGAGAGATTTAAGTATCCAAAGGGGACCAAGCAGGATGGTTTCTTTAGGTACCCAAATACATCGTGTTGGATTTTGGGGAGATAGTGATGAATGGGCCCTTACAAGTGGAGTTAGTGTTTCATTTTTAATTTTGGGCCTCCATTCATATTTTGGTTGATTGTCTTTCAAATTCATATTATGATTACACATCTTTTTGTGGAGATAATTGGTTGAAAAACAATTCGGTTGGGAATTATGTTTATTGACATTGTTTTTCAAAATAGATTTATGTTGATAATCATAAAGAGTTGTAGAATAATCATTCGTAGAGAGTTTATAAAAGTGATGGTCTTTCTTAAAAAATGAATGTTGAAAGAGTGAGTGATTATGGGCATTTGATAAAAGTTTTTATTTACTTGTTGATTTTCAATTACACTCTTTCTTATAGACCTACTTTTATCATATGAAGTTAAATTTTTGGACTTTTGATGATTTGATAAACTAGAAATAAGAGATTTTTTAATACTTGAAAACTTTTGAATAATCATTTTTAATGATTCCAATTTATCCATTAAAGCATCATTTTCTTTAATCAATTTGTCATTATGCTCTTTTGAGTTTAAATGACCTTTTCTAAAACCTTGAGTTCCTTTTTAAAAGTATTACAATCAAAACAAGGTTTAACATTTTCAATTAAAGATCACGAACGAGAATTTGAAACATCAATATAAGATTCTACTTTAGCATTTGCTTTTAAAGTTTTATTTTCTAAACGTAATTTGGAATTAGCATTTTTCAATTTCTTAATTCTACGTTTAGCAATTTCAAGCATACGAAATGTAGAAATAGAATTTGTTACAAAAAGAGAAGATTTTGATTTTCTTACATTGCTATGGGATGAGGCAAGATTTGAACCAAAGGTTCCTTTTACATCTTCTTCGCATTCCTCTTCCATAGTTGAATTTTCGTCTTCTCTTTTGCTTGATGTGTTGTCATCATTTGAGTTCAATATTGTGACATTGCATTCTTCTCTCTTATATAGATCTTCCTCCAAGCATGAGTCCTCATCGGTTTCTTCTCTCGGATCCATAAGGAGTTGCTCTTGTTCATCATCTGTGGAGGCAAGACTATAAGAATTCTCAAGAAATTTCCAAACTTAAAAAGCAGTAGGAAGCGTATAAATAAGTTTGAAAATATTTTGATCTAATGCACAATATAGATTATTCATAGATTTGGCATTTAAAAACACTTCATTTTTATTTAGAATAATTGGGGGCATTTTAATTCTAATATTCTAAACTTTAATATCCAAAGATTTAAGAAATTTTTCCATAAGAGTTTTCCACACATTATAAGTTTCACTCATAAATAAAGGTGGTGATAATGATTTTTTATTTTCATAAAAATTATCCCCTCTAGAAGATGCGAGATCATGAAACACCATTATTCCTGGTTGTGAAGCCGTATTGGAATAACCTACGCTCTGATACCACGTGTTGGATCTTACGGCTCCCATAGAGGGGGGGGGGGGGGGGGAGGGGTGAATAAGGGTTTTATGGAATTTAAATCTTTATTAAAAATATCAGAGTTTACGAGTGAAGTTTTAGAATATTTTATAAGAAAATATATTTAAATATCTCAGATAAGATTATATTCACGATTCCATTTTAAAGAAGAGAAACAACACTTTTTGTTAACTGTTGCTAACGCCTGGCGTTAAGGGTTAACGTTGAGTGTTAGCTCTCCAGGAAATTTTCCTTAACACAAAAAGATTGCCATAATTATTTTACTTATGAAATCTTAAATGAAATACAATTCCAGAAAATCAGAGAGAATAAAAATGAATATTATATTTCAAAGAAATTGATTACACAAATGTTTGCTTTAATGCTTTGATTAAAATATAATTTAACACATTCTTGAAGAGGAAATAAAATCAATTAAATAGAACATTAAAAGACATGATTTTATTTCATAATAAATTGATTACAAAAATATTTGATTTCTATAACGCTAGAAATCAAGGCGAGAATATTAAAAATAGTTCTTTGTTGTTTCACCGGTTCTTCACCCAAGGACCGGTTGGCTATAGCCTATCTATCCCTAGATAAGGCCTCTAGCCACCCCCTAGATCTACCCTCAACCTAGTCGCCACGCACAAGGCGGCGAATTACCCCCTAAGCCGCACAAGGACCTAGTCGCCAGCAACCGCGACGAATTTACCCACGGAATCCTTCCCGAAATCCGACGTTCTCCCCGAACGATTTCTCCACACCAATTACAAAAAGGAATAAAATAAAAGATTACAAGATAAAGTAAGAAAAACTCCCCAAGAAATTCTGAAGGTGAAGACGAAGGCGATGTAGACGTTGGCGTTCTTGAAGCGTTCGCCCTTCGTATAGAATATGCGTTGTAGACCTTCTCCTTCAAAATCTTCTTTAGATCTTCATGTTGGCCCAAGGGAGATCTCTTAATTGTTGTAGATGAGCCTCTCTCAAAAGAATCAGAGTTCTGGATTTGGAGGCAATAGAATCTGAAAGAATATTAGGTTTGTAGTCTAAATCACATAGAGGGGGGGGGGGGGTGAATAGGTCTTTTTGATTTTCCTCTAAGCACCCTAGCTTATTTCTGATTTCAGGTTTAAGCAAAAGATCAAACACACAGAAAGCACACAAGTATGTATAGAGGTTCCTCAAGACAGGGTGTCTTGAATAGTCCTCTTTCCCCCTTCACCTTTCTAACAATGTGTTAAACAAGGCCAACTCCTCCAAACTCGGCTCAAAAAGCTTACAGCACAAGTTCCTCAGAACTTCTCAGATGAAGGATGATCCTACCTCAGGACAAAAGTCCCTACAACTCAGAGCTATCACCAGCTCCTACCTCAGGCACAGCATCCCTACAAACTCAGATCAGCTCCTGATCCTACAGCTCAGACCACAGCAGGTCCTACAACTCAGACCACAACAGGTCCTACCTCAGGCTAAACAACCCTACCTCAGATCAGCTCTTGATCCTACACTCAGACCTCAGCAGGTCCTACAACTCAGAGAATTTCTTCTCCTACAGCTCAAGCAATGAAGCCCTAAAACTCAGAACCCTCAGGTTCCTACAAACTCAGACCAAATGGTCTTACAGCTCAGGCAAAATGCCCTACAGAAAAATGGTTTAGAAATATTCTACAGTAGAGGTACTCTCCTGTAGATCCTGCACAGCCTGTGCTTCCTGTAGCTGAAGATGTTGAATACAACCACAACTTGATTTTCCTCTTCAATAGAGTGATGGAAGATCACCTTGCTCCTTCTGGTAGAGGAGCTATCTTCTTCTCTCTGTTTCTTCTTCTCTTTCAGGGAGCAGGAAGAAAGTCGAGAGCATCTGTCGTCAATGAAACAATTGATTTTCTTTTTGCACGCGACGGAGGAGGGCTTCAAATGTTCCCTAGCATTTCCTTTTATACATCTCTGATCTTCAACGGCTCTTAGATGTCCTTCTGAGAAGTATGGGAGAAGCTCGTGGAGCCCACACGGCTTATCTGCAACTTGCCCTAGCCGCAGGTTCCGCCGCCCTACTTTTCCGTAGAGAAGGACTGCGCTCGACGAACGCGCTGTACTCTGCGTTCGACGAACTTGTCAAACTCTGTGTTCGACGATCTTGTCAAACTATGTGTTCGACGATCTTGCCAAGCTCTGCTGTTTCTTCAATCTCGTCTCAGCGGTCGACAAACAGTGTTCTGTGTTTGACGAACGACACTCTGCGTTCGACGAACACGCCAATTATGCCTTCTCAGTAGCTCCTTCTTTGGTCTCGTCTCAGCGGTCGACGAACATAGTCCTTCGTTCGACGAACGGCCTTCTACGTTCAACGAACACGCTGATTCTCAGCGTTTGAAGAACTTATCGGCGGAGACACCTACTTCTCAGTGGATCCGCTGAGACGGCTCCTCGTCTCAGCGGTATTGACCCTTCATCTCAGCGGTTCAGCTGAGATAAATTTTCATCTCTTTGTAGATAATTTCTTCACATCTAAGGGCATGTTTGGCCCTTTCTCTTGAGTCACCTAAGTCTGTTTGACTTACAAAAACAAAGCTTTATCAAATACAATATGTCCTTAGCATTGAGAGTGATGCCTCTTCAAATCAAGGTACTATTGAGGGCAATATACCCAACAATCTCCCCTATTTGAAGAAGGCAGAACATTCCCAATGCTAAGGTACATTAACAGCAAAAACATATTGCAATAAATGATCTGTAGTATGGGCCCTAACACCCTAGTCATTTGCCCTATCTAGCATTGGCCTATCCTAAGCATTGGCCCTATCTCCCCCTTTCTGGTTTCTTCAACCTTTAACCTTCTATGGATAGGGAGGCAACATCTATTGATCCTTTTGGATCAACTTATAGGACAACCTATACACTCTTAGCATTTGCCATCTCCCCTTCAACCTGAGCAGTATTTGCTCCCCCTTAATTGGAGAGCTATTTTCTGTAATAGTTGATCCTGTTCAATTTGAACAACCCATTCTAGCTCCCCCTCCATGTGAGTACTATTCAACACTCAACATTCTTAGTTCTATCTTGAAAGAATTAAACATGGCCTCATCCAATGGCTTAGGCTCTGTTTGGAACGGCGGCTGCGGATCAGGAATCCACGCTCCGATCCGCAGCAGCAGTTCACCGCCGTTTGGGGCGGTGGTTGGCGGGCGCGGATCGCAACGCCCGCCGCTGAAAACGGCAAAAAATGCGCTCTCCAACCGCAGGGGAGCTACCGCGGTTGCGGAAGGCGGTTGCGGATGGAGGATCGACGCTCCCAACCCCCGCGCCAAACAGAACCTTAGTGAAGATATCAACCACTTGATTGTCAGTGGGGACAAATTCAAGGCTGATATATTTACAGTCAACATGTTCTCTTATAAAATGATACCTTATATCAATATGCTTAGTCCTGCTGTGAGAGACAGGATTCTTAGTAATGGAGATAACACTGGATGAGTAATAATAAAGAGGAGATTGACTTACCTTGAGGTTGTGGTCCTCTAACTGGTGTTGAATCCATAATAGTTGAGCACAACAGCTACCTGCTGCAATGTATTCTGACTCAGCTATGGACATTGCCACACTGGTTTGCTTTTTGCTGCTCCATGAGACCAGCCTCCTCCCTAGGAATTGACAGGTGCCACTTGTGCTTTTCCTGTCCTCTTTGCATCCTGCAAAATCTGATGGCTGCTCTACATATACTTCCTCTTTCAGATTTCATTTAGAAATGCTGACTTGACATCCATCCGGTATACTTTGAAGCCTTTGTGGGATGCCTATGCAAGGAATAGCCTAATAGCCTCCAACCTTGCAACTGGGGCAAAGGTTTGATCAAAGTCAATCCCTTCCTCTTGCCTGTATCCCTTTGCAACAAGCCTTGCCTTGTTCTTGATGATTGTTCCATTCTCATCCATCTTATTTCTGAAGATCCTTTTGGTGCCAATGATGTTGTGTCCTTGTGGTCTTGGCACCAATTTCCATACTTTGCATCTTTTGAATTGCAAAAGTTCTTCCTGCATTGCCTGGATCCAGAATGGATCCACATTGGTCTCTTCAAACTTCTTAGGCTCTACCTATGACAGAAAACTGAGGAACAAGGCCTCATTATGAGCTCTGCTCCTGGTTGTCACACCTTGCTGGACATTTCCAATAATCTGTTCCAACGGATGATCCCCTAGATGTCTTGTAGCTGCAGGTAATCTGTGCTCTACTTGCTGAACTTCTTCCACTGGTTCAGCAGCTTCTTCAGCATCTTGCACCTCTGCATCTTCTTGAACTTCTGCATCAGGATTTGCTTTACTGCTGCTGGAAGGTTCTTGTATGGATAGTTCTTCCATTGCTTCTTCACTTCCATAACCTCTGGTGACTCCCTTTTCTGATCCCCCAAAGATGACTTTGGGTCCATTCTTCATAGGCTTGTAATCCTGTAGAAGACTCCTAGTTCCTATCATGTGCCTTGAGCACCCACTGTCCAAGTACCATATTTGGTTGAGACTGGTACTTGAACTACCCTGCAAAGAAGGATTTAGTTATCCTTAGGATCCCAAAAAGCTTTGGGTCCTAGGTGCCTGTTAGTTTGATGAGATACTCTCATACTAGCTACACTCCTAGCAGGAAAGCTCTTCTTTGCATTAGGTACATTGGGGTTGTACCAATAATCTATGGCAAAGTGTCCCACCTTGCCACAACACCAATAATCATGAATATTGTATCTCCTTTTCTGAACATTTTTCTGAATTGGTATAGCACTGTGCACATGTTCAACAGAGGAGACTGCAACATTCTTCCTATCTCTTTCAGCAATAATCTGACTGAAGGATAAATTGTGGACAGTCTTGCTGCTCTTTGTCCTGACAGCCTCAGCTTGCTTTGGCTTGACATCCATACAAGATCTGAAGGAATCAGACACTGAGCAGTAGGCCTTGTCAACAGATTTGACAGCAGTCTTGCTTTTTGCTGAAGCAGATTTTGAAATGCATGCTTCCTTGTTCTTGACTGAAGGTGCTGAGGCACCAAACACAAATGGTCCAGAGTGGGCCATTTATGTTTCCTCATGGGGATCTTTCATTGCACTCAATCCCATGCCCTTTCTTTCACTATGGGAAGGAGTGTTTTCCTTCCTATAGGACCTTCCATTCTTCCAGTGACCATGAATGCTTTCATGGTCATACCTGTTGGAGGGAAGTGGCACCTTTTGAAAGGTGGTTTGAGGCTTAGCCTTCTTCTTGCTCTTTACTCCACTCCCTTCTCCTACTTCCATCTTGTTGAATCTAGGTCCTCTCCAATTGGTTTGAGAGGAGAAGGTGTTAATAAGGGGAAGCACTGATTTGGGCTTGGAGAATTGGGCCACCAGGCACTTCTCCTTTTCAAGCTTTTCTTCAAGGTCCTTGATGACCTTGTTCTTCAGGGAAATTATGCTTATTTGCACCATAGTTAACCCATGTAAATGACTAATTTGTCTGCTCATCTGAGCCACCAAGGTGGTAGGTTCAGTGTTGACATCGTTAGTCATTTTGAGGGAAACAATTTCCTGGGCTTGCCTCTTGGCAAGCCTCTTACTCTTCTTCAGAGCCTCCAAAAGAACACCATATTTTTCAATCAATTGATTGAGTTCTTCCTCAGCTTCCATTCCCCTTCCATCAATTGATGGAGGTGCATCAGATTCTGGACTAGTCTCATAATCAGAAGAGGATATGGAATGAATTAATACCTGCTCATGTTCTGAATTATTGTGGCTGTCCTCATCTTCAGTTAGAGCCATCAGCCCATGGTCATTGTGAATGACCTCATCCTCCTCTACATCACTATCTGAATGTGATAGAGGGGCCTTGGCTGCAATTCTGCCAACAACAGGTTCTTCAACAGCAACCATCCCAATGAGGGCTTCTTCCATTTCAGATTCTGATGAGCTAGAGTCTGATTCACTCCAGCTCTTCTTCTTCTTCTTAGCTAGAAAGAATTTCTATCCTTTCTTGCTTCTTGATTGATGAGCCTTGTTCTCATCCTTCCCTCTTCTCTTCACAGGGCAGTCAACACTGACATGCCCAGGCTTGCTGCAGCAATAGCAAACAACTTTGGAAGAATTATATTTTGAGTTAGACTCATACTTGTCACTTCTGGAGTGATGCTTTGACTCCTTGCTGTCCTCCTTATTGTGATATGAGGAGGAAGGCTTGTTCTTCCATTGCTTCCTCCTCAACAGCTTTCTGAAGTGCCTTGTAAGAACAATTTCTTCATCAGAAGAAGAGCAACTTGATGAGCTAGGCTCAGAATCTTCTGGTTCAGCAGATCTTCTGGGAGTTGAGTGAGCCTTCTCTCTCCCTCTTCTTGAGCTTTCAGCCTTGAAGGCCAGGGAATTCTCCCTGGTATCACCCTTTGCCTTCTGCTCTTCTTCCTTCCTGGCAGTTAGCTGCATTTAATAGGAGAGCAACTTTCCATAGAGAGTTTGGGGAGGAGTTTCAGTCAACTTAGCCACCTCCCTTATGGCACAAATTTTTGTGTCCCAATCTATTGTTAGAGATCTGAGGAACTTATCATTCAGCTCATAATTTGTGAATACTCTCTCATAGGTTCTTAGTTCATTAATTATTCTAAAGAACCTTTCATAACACATGGAGATGCTCTCCTGCCCTTGCTGCCTGAAAGCTTCATATTCCTGATTGAGGAGTGACTTCCTGTCATTCCTCACATCTTCAGTCCCTTCCATGTACACTATCAGTGTATCCCACATCTCCTTAGCAGATTCAAAGTGCACCAAATTTTGAAAAGTTGAGTCATCAATAAAATTGACTATGAAATTTTGAGCCCTTTTATCCATAGTAGCCAATGCTATCTCATCCTTGGTCATTTCAGTGTATGGTTTGCCTACTTGCCTGGTAGGATCAACAGAGGAGGGTTTTGTGATAATGAAGGGGCCTTCTAGAACAGTAATGTAGATTATAGGATCCGAGGCTTCCATGTACAGCCTAACCCTCTGCTTCCATATGCCAAAGTTGGCTTTGTTACATATGGGCAGTTTCATTGAGCTCATTTCCTTCTGCATTACACTGGAGGCCATTGAGTTTTGACTAGACTATACCTTTTAGGATATGGTCAGACGATTAAGTCCTTCTTGACCAACCTCGCTTTGATACCACTTGAAAGAATATTAGGTTTGTAGTCTAAATCACCTAGAGGGGGGGGGGGTGAATAGGTCTTTTTGATTTTCCTCTAAGCACCCTAGCTTATTTCTGATTTCAGGTTTAAGCAAAAGATCAAACACACAGAAAGCACACAAGTATGTATAGAGGTTCCTCAAGACATGGTGTCTTGAGTAGTCCTCTTTCCCCCTTCACCTTTCTAACAATGTGTTAGACAAGGCCAACTCCTCCAAACTCCGCTCAAAGAGCTTACAGCACAAGTTCCTCAGAACTTCTCAGATCAAGGATGATCCTACCTCAGGACAAAAGTCCCTACAACTCAGAGCTATCACCAGCTCCTACCTCAGACACAGCAGCCCTACAAACTCAGATCAGCTCCTGATCCTACAGCTCAGACCATAGCAGGTCCTACAACTCAGGCCACAATAGGTCCTACCTCAGGCTAAACAGCCCTATCAGATCAGCTCCTGATCCTACACTCAGACCTCAGCAGGTCCTACAACTCAGAGAATTTCTTCTCCTACAGCTCAGGCAATGAAGCCCTACAACTCAGAACCCTCAGGTTCCTACTAACTCAGACCAAATGGTCTTAAAGCTCAGGCAAAATGCCCTACAGAAAAATGGTTTAGAAATATTCTACAGTAGAGGTACTCTCCTGTAGATCCTGCACAACCTGTGCTTCCTGTAGCTGAAGATGTTGAATACAACCACAACTTGATCTTCCTCTTCAATAGAGTGATGGAAGATCACCTTGCTCCTTATGGTAGAGGAGCTATCTTCTTCTCTCTATTTCTTCTTCTCTTTTAGGGAGCAGGAAGAAAGTCGAGAGCAGCTGCCGTCAATGAAACAATTGATTTTCTTTTTGCACGCGACGGAGGAGGGCTTCAAATGTGCCCTAACATTTCCTTTTATACATCTCTAATCTTCAACGGCTCTTAGATGTCCTTCTGAGAAGTTTGGGAGAAGCTAGTGGACCCCACACAGCTTGTCTGCAACTTGCCCTAGCCGCAGTTTCCGCCGCCCTACTTTTCCGTAGAGAAGGACTGCGCTTGACGAAAGCGCTGTATTCTGTGTTCGACGAACTTGTCAAACTCTGCGTTCGACGATCTTGTCAAACTCTGCGTTCGACGATCTTTTCAAACTCTGCGTTCGACGATCTTGCCAAGCTCTGCTGTTTTTTCAATCTCATCTCCGCGGTCGATGAATAGTGTTCTGTGTTCGACGAACGGCACTCTGCGTTTGATGAACACGCCAATTATGCCTTCTCAGCGGCTCTTTCTTTGGTCTCATCTCAGCGGTCGATGAACATAGTCCTTCGTTCGACGAACGACCTTCTGCGTTCGACGAACACGCTGATTCTCAGCGGATTCACTGAGACGGCTCCTCGTCTCAGCGGTTCAGCTGAGACAAATTTTCATCTCTTTGTAGATAATTTCTTCACATCCAAGGGCATGTTTGGCCCTTTCTCTTGAGTCACCTAAGCCTGTTTGACTTACAAAAACAAAGCTTTATTAAATACAATATGTCCTTAGCATTAACAGTGATGCCTCTTCAAATCAAGGTACTATTGAGGGCAATATACCCAACAGAATCCCACCTCTAGAATGAGAGGGGCTGCTTTTTAAATAGGCACTGGAGCAAACGCGCGGCGTTAAGAGTTAATGTCAGTGCTAGTGATCATGTATAGCAACCACTGACATCGTGCAACCGTCGGGATCGTGACAATTTGTGGACTTAACGCGGGCATTAAGAGTCAACGCTGGCGTTGTCTCTTGGTACTCGACGTTACTTCTTCTCGATGCCATTCCCTTCTGGACGACATACCTTATCGACGATAAGTTAACGCTGGGCGTTAACTCTAACGCGGGGCGTTAGCTCTCTTTCCATAGAATCGTCTCCATTCAGTATACTACTCATAGGGATGTGTAGCTATAGTTCATGTACAACCTGCACACTATAAACACACAAAATACAAGATCAAATACAACACGGTATTTGTTATTCTCAAACCAAGAGATGCGGAACATAGGCTCCAACATAATAGGTTTGTTCTTATTAAATAGTACTACATGAATATCATGTTGTAACCTATATCTGAGGAAGAGAAACCAAACCTTGATTCAGATTGAAATTTGTAGTAGGAGATGGTGTTGGGGTGTTGTTAGTGGTAGACTTATTTTGATTTGATCTTTGAATAGAAGTCATCATTCTCAAGAACTACACAAATAATAAAGATTTATATAACTATTGTAATTAAATTAAGCACTATTATCTAGATTTAAGTACAAAATTATTATGTGATCTGGTGATAGATGTATCACTTGTCTCACTGATGTTCCAGATGAATTCGACCCAAACTGTGGGAGTGTGGGGAGATCGAAATGGAAATAAAGGAGGGAAATGACAAGCAGCGGGAATAGGGTTACAAAAATAAATGAAGAGTCGGTTAGTGGGAAGGCATGAGGGTATTAATTAATTAAGTAAATTTGGGGAAGAGGGACTTTTTATTTTCCCTCCTTAATTTTAATATTTTTATATTGATCATTATTTTTTTGGTATGATCAGACTAAAAAAAACTTAAGAGCTCTGAAAACTCTGCGTATGGGCATTTAATACGAGGTCGGAATCTCGGAACCCCCAAACACTCTTCGTAGGGACATTTGACAAGAGGTTGGGATCTCCCATCTTAGACTCTTCATCTAATCGACTCATCGATGTAGTCATCTTTGTCGCTATTGCGACTCGGCTCCTACCTTGAAACATTCACTTAGTGCATCATCAACCATATTCTCCCCACAGGAAGAAATATCTTGGTATGATCGCATGGTATTTCATAGTAACAATTTGACGAGATCATTGAGTTACAAACTAAAGAATGACTACATGCTGATGTGTCGACTGTTACATATGCTTGTGGAGAATGGATATCCAGTGTACACATTCATCATCGCAGGGTATTTATTTAGCATTGATTTCTGGTTTTCGGGTTGGTTTCAGGTACCCGACCTATGGAACTGGGAACCGAATTGTCGGTACTTAGGTATTATGGGAGGAACCCGACCCGAACCTATTTGGAACCGACCCAAACCGTTTGGTTCTGTTTCGGTCTAGTTCTCAGTTCTTTGGTTATTTTTCCACACCCCTAGTCACTTATATCTCTTTCGATAAAAGATCTTATGAACTGCTTGATGGCAAACTTTGACAGAATATCATATGTTTTGATGACGTTTTAAAAATAATCGTCACAAAAAATAAACATGTATGTTTAAGTTTTTCATAGAAAGCGTGACTAATGCTAATTTTTTTATTTGCGACATTTTAAAATAAAATTGTCACTAATCATCACAATAAAAACGTCGTTGTAAAGTTTATATCTTGTAGTGATATTTTGTAGTTTAAAAAAATAACAGCTAAATATTTGGTTAGAAATAGTTTGAGGAGTTTTTTTGTTATTGTCAATAAAAAACACAGTTTGGGATCAAGTTATGTATAGAACTGTAAGAATTTTTTTACATCTTCACAACGCAGATATCACTTTTTATTTATTTTATCATGCAATACAATTCCACTTTATGCTATAATCATCTATGTAATTTCCGAAATGTCTTTTAATTATGCATTAAGGGTAAAAGCTCAAGTTATGTTATAATTGATTCGCAAATTCGGCACTGCTAATTAGCAGGCACGAAATGCGATACGACGGCAGTACACCGGTCGCTCAAGTAATAAAATAGGGAGGAACTCCCCGAATATCGTTCTCAAAGGACAGCAAGTTGGGTAGTACGATTTGCTCAAACTAGGAAATCAGTTAAAAGGGTTAATAAGTAACAACGGGAGGTTTGGTTTGGGATCCTATGCTATTGCAGAATAAAGAGAGATGCAGGTCAAAACTCCGCTTCGCAAGGCGAGATGGATGAAACGTCCGCGATGCCGTGCTTCGGAAGGCGCGTGGACGGAATGTAACTATGACGGTTGAGGGTCGCACACACCTCTTCTCTAAACATCACCACTAGCAATTGCTAGTGGCTTCACACTCAACGAAACTCAGAAATCACCAGGAAAAAGGGCTATTCATGCCATCACAACAACATTGCATATGAACACAAGCAATAACCATTAAGATTAACTTAACAAGCATTCATAAAAAAACTACAAAGAAGTTCAAGCATCAAAGGTTAGAGAGGACCACAAAGAAGAAGTCACGTCTTGGGTTCACGGCCGGAATGAGAGGTTGTCGGGCTCTCTCCGGACTCGGCCCTCAGATGGTGAGCTTGGCTCGAAGGAGGCTGTCACCACTCCTACAATCTTCAGCGCTTCTCTGATCTCTCGGCGAGGAATGCTTGAGCTAATGGTGGAGAAAGCTTCCTAGTGCTCCCGGATGGAAGGATGGAGGTAGAAATCACCGGAAATAGCCTCTAAGGTGGTGGAGATGAAGGGGAAGCCTTCAGCCCTCAAGAGCAGTGGGAAGTAAGTGATTTCCCGCTCTCTGAATCGCTCCAGTCCGCCTCCAATCGCTCTCTTCGTTGACTGCCTCGATTCCTGCTTTTGATAGCAAACATGCTGAAAAATGGTCACGCACGGTCGAACGCACGACCGTGTGCAAACCATGCGATATTAACGGATAAAATATGGCTTGGGGAAGAAGCTGCGCCACCCGTGCGATTTGCTCACGCATGACCAATACCGCCCGTGCGTTCAAACGCACGGGTAAACTCCGACGCTCTGAAATCACAAAGACACAGGTCGACCGTGCGTTTTACTCACGCACGGGCGAATTCGCCCGTGCGTCAAAACGCACGAGTAAACTCCGACGCTCCATTTTCTGCCGAGACACAAACGCACGACCGCAGCGGAGCTCGGGAGAGATAATGTGGGTCGACTTCGCTGCACGAGCCTCATACGGCTGATCCCGTCCCGTGATGGACTGCCAGAACTCGCTAGGAGATACCCCATCCGGGAACTCACTCAGACGGCTGATAATGTCCGTCTGGAGGAGTTCATCTTTGGTGTAAATCCCGGCGCAAACCGCCAGTTGTCCAACACCCATGGTATAGGAGCGGCCCTTCATCCGGAATGAAACCGACGTGGTCTCTCCGGTCTCCTCATTGAGGTAGTCAATGATGCGGAATGTGGAAAGGAACTCAAGTGTGAGTTCACGGTAACCCAGCTCTGTGATGGAGAAGAGGTTTCCCCATGAACCCACATTGAGAAGCCGATTCACCGCCGCCACTAACTCGATCTTTTGGAGTTCCGTCACAGAGACGACGCGATGATCAAGGAAAGTCTTTTGACGCAGCAGGTTGTACCTTTCCAAGAACTCTGGCTTCCCAAACTGCAGCATTGCTTCGAAACAAGGGTCGTCAGATCTTGAAGCCGGAACTCCTCCTCTGCGGCGAAATATGCTCACGGTCTTCTTGAATCCCATTGAGCTCCACTTGCAAGCTACGGAAGGGTGACAACGATGAATGGAAGAGAAAACGTAGGAGACAATGGAGAAGGGAAGAAAGATCGCGCACGGGAGAGGAAGGGTTTCGCGAGGCGCACGGGAGAAGAGAGCTCAGGAAGAAAAGCCGGCGTGCGATTTTTGACGGGGTTAGGGCCGATTTATGATATCCAAAAATCGCACGGTCGTGCGATACCAATGCGCACGTCCGACCTGATCGTGCATTTGTAAATTTCAGCAAAATTCCTTCAATTTTTGCGAGTCGGTAGAATCAGAAAAATTTCACACGCAACAATCTTGGACGGAGGGAACAGATAAGAGCGCACCGACAGCAATTGCCTAACTACTAACTCCACAGGGCACGCGGTGCACGCAAAACTTACACAAACAAGAGAGAACAATTGCTAAAGGCAAACAGAAATTAAAACTAAAGATGATAAAATCTAAATTAGCTACTCCTATACCTAGATAACTGTTGGGCTACATGTCCCCCCAACGGGACTTATTCAAGCACTTGAAATGCAGGTCAACTAATAGGTGAATGAAAGCGAAAATGGTCAGGTAATTGTTCATGCTCATGCTTCGGTAGTATGTACCGGAGTGGATACAAAACAGTTGCCCAAATACCAGTGAGATAATAATGACGGACATGGATGTCGGGCAAGGGCACAACATATGTTGTGAAGCTCCCCGTATCTAGCTCCACCTGCACTGGATTCCTTTCAATGCTAGGCCTTGTTACAGGCTCATACACCCACGGAACTGGCTCCACAATGTGGTCCTGTAGAGGAGAAGATACAGGAGCAGGGTCAGGAAATAAAATAGACGAAAAACTACGAGAAATCTCATCTGAGGGGATAATCCCAGCTTCATCCCCCATGTGGTGCGGCAATGATAAACTGATGACCTCGTCGGAGATCTCACTAGACTCGACAGAGCACACAATGGACTCCTCTCTAACTTGGACTTTCTCGCACTGAACCAAAATGGTTGCTTCAGCACAATCGTGACTGTCCGCCTCCATGAGAGTGGGCACGACACTGCGCAGACCTGCACCATCCTGCAAATTGATCTCAACAAGAACAATAGAAATAGATGTAAGTTCGTGAATAGTGGGAGGAAACGTGCCACTTAAGAGTTCGGGCTCGCTCTCCCCACAAGGGTGCAAATCTACGCAAAGTGGTAAATGAACCGAAGAGGCATAGGGGGTCGCGTCAGAAACAGAGTCAAGTGGGGCACTGATGCACGTGTCGATTCCAGAGACTTCAAGAAGTGAAGGTGGAAGGGATACGTAACCAGAGGAAGAAGCTGTGCTCGCAGAATTCGAAGATGGGATGATCCGGATATCCGGCTCATCGTCATCCTCCAATTGGCGAAGGTAATCCGCACAGTCCTTCAAGGCATGCTCTCTACTTTTGCAAAATAAACACTGTCTCATTGGCTTAGCCAACACCCAAGGTGCGACAACCGCGTGAGAGTGCGTCAAGGAGTTGTAGTAGAGTAGCCAAAAGACTTATGGGTTCCGTACGGTTTCTGAACAACACCATATTCTTTGGGACACTTATCACTAGCATGGGATGTGTCTCCACACCCACGACATCGAATATTCAAATGCGCCCATATGATACAGAAGAAGAAAATAGCATACTGAAGGAAAACAAAATATCTTAAAATGAATTTCCAAATAAAAACAAATCAAACACGCTTGCAATCCCCGGCAACGGCGCCAAAAATTTGATGCGCAAATTCGGCACTGCTAATTAGCAGGCACGAAATGCGATGCGACGGCAGTGCACCGGTCGCTCAAGTAATAAAATAGGGAGGAACTCCCCGAATATCGTTCTCAAAGGACCGCAAGTTGGGTTGTACGATTTGCACAAACTAGAAAATCAGTTAAAAGGGTTAATAAGTAACAACGGGAGGTTTGGTTTGGGATCCTATGCTATTGCAGAATAAAGAGAGATGAAGGTCAAAACTCCGCTTCGCAAGGCGAGATGGATGCAACGGCCGCGATGCCGTGCTTCGGAAGGCGCGTGGACAGAATGTAACTATGACGGTTGAGGCTCGCACACACCTCTTCTCTAAACATCACCACTAGCAATTGCTAGTGGCTTCATAATCAACGAAACTCAGAAATCACCAAGAAAAAGGGCTATTCATGCCATCACAACAACATTGCATATGAACACTATAACCATTAAGATTAACTTAACAAGCATTCATAAAACAACTACAAAGAAGTTCAAGCATCAAAGGTTAGAGAGGACCACAAAGAAGAAGTCACGTCCTGGGTTCACGGCCGGAATGAGAGGTTGTCGGGCTCTCTCCGGACTCGGCCCTCAGATGGTGAGCTTGGCTTGAAGGATGCTGTCACCGCTCCTACGATCTTCAGCGCTTCTCTGATCTCTCGGCGAGGAATTCTTGAGCTAATGGTGGAGAAAGCTTCCTAGTGCTCCCGGATTGAAGGATGGAGGTAGAAATCACCGGAAATAGCCTCTATGGTGGTGGAGATGAAGGGGAAGCCTTCAGCCCTCAAGAGCAGCGGGAAGGAAGTGATTTCCCGCTCTCTGAATCGCTCCAGTCTGCCTCCAATCGCTCTCTTCGTTGACTGCCTCGATTCCTTCTTTTTATAGCAAACATGCTGAAAATGTTCACGCACGGTCGAACGCACGACCGTGCGCAGACCGTGCGATATTAACGGATAAAATATGGCTTGGGGAAGAAGCTGCGCCGCCCGTGCGATTTGCTCATGCACGACCAATACCGCCCGTGCGTTCAAATGCACGGGTAAACTCCGACGCTCTGAAATCACAAAGACACAGGTCAACCGTGCGTTTTACTCACGCACAGGCGAATTCGCCCGTACATCAAAACGCACGACCGTACGACCGCAGCCGACCGTGCGTCAAGGAAACGCACGACCGTGAGATGTGCACAGAAATTACTTCTGGGGAAAACGGGACGATCAGGTCACCTGCATACAAGATAATACAGCTGGGAATACACGTCCAGCATCAGAAAAACATAAAAGAAGGGAAGGGGAGCACCATGTGCTTACCCCCAACAACATGGAATGCAATTGCACACCGAAATGAGCTTAATAGTGCACCTAGCATGGAATTATACATATGAATGAAAACGTGCCTAATATGTGGTGCAAAGACTAGAATATCAGCCCAAATGAGTCCAAAAATATATATATATATGAGACTCATCAATAATCAACAATGTGATTTGAGTGATTCAGTTGGAGGATAGTACAATTTCTTATGCATGGAAGTTTTAAATCACAGGTGTAGATATACACTACCTATTAAATTGCACCGTTTCTAACTACTTCTTTTCCACCTATTAAATCGCACCTATTAACCATAAAACCCTTAAATCACACTTATTAAATCGCACCGTCTCTAATTACTTCTTTTTCGTCATTTCGACTTATTTGGTTTGAATAATTAATACTACTATTATTGTTATTTAATGAATATAATTCTCATAGGGGTTCGCCTACACTTTGGGTGCTCACCCAAAGTAACTAATGGACAGGCACATCCCATTGATAACGTATGGACGAGTGCAGTACGTTCATAACCAAGGGATGTGCGCAATCGGTTCGTAACCAAGAGCATGCAGGCATGGGATAGCCCCGTACCTGACTGGTTGTAAACTTAGTTTCTCTACTTCCTGTTTAAGGAAGCTTAAATGTGCTAGTCCTTTTTCCAATTTTCATATGTTAACTGTTTTTTTTTCTGGCTAAAGCTTATTGTCACGGATCAGCCTTTTGGGGTTAAAGCCCGGGAAGATACCAGAAAAATCCTGAGTCTTGTACATATGAAGATGGCAAAGAATTCTAGAGTATTCATGTATCTTGTACATACTAAAGATGTATAGAATAATCTAGAATAATAGAAGTCTAGAATCTTCTGTACTTTGGAGGGAAACCTTTTTGAGGCCTATAAAAGGGGAAGACCTTTTCATTTGTATATCATCCAAGTTTTGGACAAGCAATGGAGTTCTTTGAAGTTATTTCACTAGTGAGCATTCTCTTATGTTGTTTCTCTACTTTTCTCTTCATCACCACCCGGATCTTGCAGAGAGATGCTGACTTAGCTTGGCTGCGCGGAGTGGCAAGGAGGGGCTAATGTCGCACGAGAGCTTGTAAGGAGACAAGCCTGTGGCAGTTGATATCAGAGGTAGGTTAACTCAAGTTTGTGGTTGGTACGCAAGAAGACTAGATGGATGGTGAAATGGGCAACTCAAGCATGGATGAGCGTGATCGGGAGGCTGGGAAACAAGCTGAAAGGAATAAGCGAAGCCAAAGTAAATCTCGCGAGGAAGGTCACTTGGATCTTGCGTTGATGGATTGGGGGCAAGCATATGACGGTGATGGAGCAGGACCACCTGCATGTTCCCGGAGAACTAGAGGTTGTCAAGCAAGTGGTACCTGCTTGCGGAGAGTTGGATCTATTAAGGGTCCAAATCCAGGCTTGCCTGGATGCAAATGCGGAAATTACACAAATGTGCGATTATCTTGAGGATGACTATGAGGAGCGGATCACCAAATTGGAGGAAGAATTGGCCTTGTGTAGGAAGGCCATCGCTAATGGTGGGAATGGTGGGGTTGTGGCAAATCCAAGGAATGATGTGCCTAAGCCAAAACCCTTCACCAGAAAGAGGGATGCAAAAGAAGTTGAAGACTTCCTTTATCAAATGGAGGTCTACTTTGAAGGATGTAACTCACGGAGAAGGCACTTAAAGTAAAAAACCGCAAGCTACTATCTTTCGGATATTGGATCTCTTTGGTGGCAACAGAAGCTTACAGATATCAAGAAGGGAACATGCAACCTGGACACTTGGGCGGAGTTCAAGATTGAATTCAAGAGACACTTCTACCTAGAAAATGGTGCAAATGAGACAAGAAAGAAGTTGAAGGAACTCAAGCAAAAGAGGTCGATCACGGAATTCGTGAAGGAGTTCCAAACCTTGATGTTGATGGTGCAACCGTCATTTAATGTGAAGAGACTTGAGGATCTCGGAGCAACCGTCGTTTAATGTGTTGATGCAACGCATGGGATTCCATGAGATATGGGCAAAGAAATTTGACAGAATTGTCTACAATTTACCTTATGTTGACGATCATGGTAAACAAGATGATGAAAAAATGATAAAGTAAGCATTACTTAATTGTGTTTCTGAATGCAAGCATAATGATTTTGGAAAAAATATATTAATAGTTAACTCTAGTAATTATCATAATGGTTTAACAAAATATGAGTAGCTTATTTTAATAAATAAATATTCTTTGACTAGGTATTATTTTTTCCTTATTAGTCTAATTAACTTTTCTTAAGATGCGTTCAGTGTTTTTTTATACATTTTTGCACCATATTAAAGTGATACACATGAGATATGACTTTGATGATCTATAGATGCTTATATTTCATCTTAAATCATGTGAAGTTGGGGCATAACACATCAAACATTGTTGAGAGATCATCCCGCCTGTATATTATATTTTTGATAAATGAAGGGGTACAATTATGTAGTAGCACACTATTATCATGTGATGTTTAATTGATGTTTATATCATGTTAATTTATTTTCAATATACCTTTCTTTCTTTAATTTTCGTTGACATCAAAACTGTGTCAGGTAATTTGTTAATGCTACTTTCTCTTCTTCTTTTATTTGTAGAATATTTTTTCCGTTTAGTTATTATTCCTAAACATTTCATATTTATTAATTATTACTATTATTAGTGCAAGCTACATTATAAGACACAAATTATGGGTGTTTTTTTTATTATAGTAACTGTGAAAACATCACATGTTATTTTTATCCACTTTTTGTTCTCAGTTGTTTTACTTTAATGTTTTGAAACAATATTTTATAAACCACTATGCATTGAATTATGTAATATATTTTCTAATTTAAATAATCTTTTGAACAGAAAAAACAAAGTACTTGTGTGGGAGTTTTTTACAAATGTCATTGCTATGCTCGCCACTGAAAGTGAAGTGCACATGACGCACTTAGCAGATCCTCCTTATTCTCAGTGAAACATTGGCAAGCTTATTGGTATGTGCTGTGTAGGGCTTGAGGGCCTGAGTGTCGGGTTTGCGGACCTGAGTGCAGTAGGGGCTTGCGGGCCTAGGTTGTAGGGGCTTGCGGGTCCGAGTTGTAAGGCTTGCGGGCCGGAGACTTTGGCGGAGTTTGTCGAGCCTAGCACACGGCTAGGTAGGAGAAGAGGGACAAAGGACTACTCAAGACACATCGTCTTGAGGAACCTCTATAAATCTTTGCGTGTTTTCTGTGTTATGCTTCTTATTTCATAATCTAACAAACCAGAAAGCAAGAACACCAAAGAGGGTCAAAGTAATTTGAAATACCTATTCACTCCCCTCTAGGTGATAAGTCGATACCCCATAACTAACAATTGGTATCAAAGCGAGGTTGTTCAAAGAAAAGCTTAACAGCTTGAACAGACCTGCTATTAGGTGTCCATTCATCATAACTATGGAATCAAGACTAGCTATTTGTTCTAGGGAGAACTTTGCCTTATGGAAAGGTAGAGCTGAGATATTCACGGAGGCTATGGATCCTAGAATGTTTCTAATTGTTCAAGAAGGGCCATATATACCCATGACATCTTCTACTTGTTGTTCTTATAAGATACTGCCCAAGAAAACTTCTGACATGACTGAAGATGAGATTATCTTGATCAACTTGGACAAGGAAGCCAAAAACATTCTTGCTGGTGCAGTTGATATTTCTATATTCCAGCAACTTGCTCACTGCACAACAACAAAGGAGATGTGGGACTCTCTAACAGTCCTTATGTAAGGATCAAAAGAAAGAAATGCAGAATCGGTATGGCCTTCCAAGAATCAGAAGGAAGAAAGAAGCAATGTAGCTGAGAAGAAAGTCAAAACCTTGAGTGACAGTGACTCAAGATGTGCAGACTCAGAAGAGAAAGCTGATTTTGGACTGACCACCTTATCTGAGTCAGAGGAGGAAACTCAGGATGAAGTCTCTTCTGAACAGGTATGCATAAGGGCTCCTCTATCTGCCACAAATTCAGAATCTGAGACAAGCTCATCAGGAAATGATGACTTGACCATGCCATATGATGTCCTTCTAGAGGATCTCAAAAAAATCAAGATGCTCTGCAAGGAGCAAGCTGCAGAGATCTCCTCTCTTCAAGCAAGAAACTTTGACCTCTCAGTAAAGGCTAAAAGGCTAACTCTAGAGAATGTAGAGTTTTGCCAACTCAAAAGGGACTTCAATGCAAGCTCCAACCTTGACCTAATAAGCAAATTTGAGAAAAATATGAAGGCATTGATTGACAGTAATGAGCTGTGCTACTCTCTAACCAAAGAGGTTGTACTTTTAAAGAATGATAGAGATCAGTCTGGTATCCTGAAATCTAAGAGTAATAGAGTCAGAATTGTGGAGGATAAACCCCTCATTACAAGGAAGCCTGTAGCAAGCTCCTCCAAACCCAAGACCATTACTCCCTGGAGCTCCACAAGAAGAGCAAAGAACATGCCAAAAGCGTCAAAGGTACCTCATGAAAGGATGATCGTGAGGAAACATGAAGTCATTGGGTCTAGAGAGGTGAAGAAATCCTTAAAGAAGACTGACTCCAGAGGCAAAGCTGTGGATGGTGAAAACCAACATCACATTCACAATCAGTACAATTCAGTCTCCTTCAAATATCCTTCTATTCACACACAAAGGACTCATGCTCACACTGTCAGCCAGAAAGGGAGATACAATAAGTTTGAATATTGGTGCTGCGGAAAGACTGGCCACTTTGCAATTGATTGTTTGTTGAATCCAACAGCTCCAAGGGTAACAAATGCTAAACTAGCAAATAACTTTGTCATTATCATTATGCATATACTGGAGCAGTCAGATCCAGTATGCTCTTTAAAGCTAACAATGTTCTAGGACCCAAAGCTACTTGGGTACCTAAGGGTCTATAATCTCATTTTGCAGGTAGTCCAAGAGCCCACCAAAAGCAAATCTGGGCCATGGACAAGAAGACAATCCCGACCTATATGCTGGAACAACAAAATTAGTTTACTAATAATCTTATTGCAGATCCTCCTATTAAAAAGTTTAAAAGATGTCTGCAGGATTACAAGTTGAAAATGACCAAAACACCCCTAGAGAACTCTCAGGGTTGGTGCCTAAGATGCCTCCCAAGAAGGGTTGAAGATTGCCCTAGACAGATACGTGTAAGAAAATTGTATCAGCGATATAATAAGTTGTCACGACGACATACCAGATGTCGCAACGACAAATGGACTAAGCTAGAAGGATGCTTATCCAAGACCAGTCTCGACGACAATCAGCAGTATCGTCGAGACAGAGTCCAGCTATTTAACACGGTATGAGATCGATCTGTCGGAGCCATCCGATCATTTTCATCAACACAATCAAAGGTACGCGCCCCCTCACCTATCTCCACTATAAATAGTATGAATGCTTAAGAAAAAAATACGCTATCATTTGCCCTAAGCTATTACTTCGACAAACCACCGCTTCGTCTCGGACATACTGCCTCTTCTCTTGTCCTATCTCAATGGATCCCAAGAGAGAAGTGATCTCTGGTTGTGAACTTCATCACGACGGATTCAATTCGTGCTCTGAAGAGATCAGGTCCGTGATAGGGTTCTTGGAATCTACCGGCTTAGAATATCTACTAAGCGAGCCCTCAGTTCTTCTCCACCGAGAGCTGGCAGAGTTTTTCACTAAAGCCAGGCTCAACTACTCAGAATCCCAGATCAAATCCATCGTGGACAGTAAGAAAGTCAAGATATCTGCAAAGAGCCTCAGGAAGGCGCTGCATCTGCCCAGAATCGAAGGGGGAGAGGAAGAAGAGCTGACCACAGAGAATATCTCCGCTAGATACACCTGGTGTGGCCACACTGGGAATACCTACGGGTCGATTAATAGAAATGAGTTCAATCAGAAGGGAAAGTTGCTGGCAGACATCATGAGGAAGGTGTTTTTATGCAAACCAGGCTCGCATGACCGAATCTCCAAGGAAATGTTCGTTGTAATGGCCCGGATCATTCAATCTAAGAAGACTGACTGGAGTGAGTTTCTCTTCGAAAGAATACTATCTCTATTCCTCCTAAATACACTCAGTGAAGTTCTCCATAGAAGGATGGGATTGCCATTGCACTACTCCAAAAGGCTGGATGCCAAGATGCTCGACAGATGGGATAGGTCCATCCACAAAGCATCCTCTGAAGTCCCACCTACTCTAAAGAAGCAGAAGAGGCTAGCCTCCCAAGTTGTCCTCTCTGAAGAAGAAGATTCATCAAGCAGTTCTGATGACAGTTCTCCACCCCAACAAAACCCAGATACATTTGAGGGGGAGACATCTACTGAAAGAGATATCACATCATTAGTACCTGAACCTGCTTCCAAAGAGGTTATTAAGGAAGGTAGCAACCCCAACTTGGGGAGTGTTCTAGCTGAGGGGGATTCCCAACTTGGGAGCTCAGCCCAAGATGCAGAGATGGTTGATGGGGAGCTCCTGGTAGAGGCTCAGCCCAAGATGAGGAACAAATTGAGGGGGAGACCCAACTAGGGCACTCTGCCCTAGAAGATCGGGGGAATGTGCCAGAGCTGATGGAAGACATAGCTCCCTCAACTGACCGCGAGTTGGCAATAGGGAGTAAGATCGTGATCATATCTCCAAGTGAAAACATCCCAGAAGTCCTCAAGGGAAATTCCAAGATGACAGCTCACATCAGTGATGAATCATCTGAAGATACTTCTGATGTAGCTCCAAAGGAAGGAGGAGCTTAAGAAGAAGAAGCTGTTGAGTCATATTTGGCTCAGGCAGGCCCTCTCTACCATATGATATCGTCTCTTCTCACTACTCAGCGAAAACAAATGGAAACATTCATTATAAAGACCGTGGAGGGCCTAAGGAATGAGATGAAGGCAAAGATTAAGACAGTGAAGAGGGAAGTACTTCATCTAAATGCTCAGTGCGCTCACTTCTACACTCTAGTAGCTCCCTCCATAGACCACATTAGTGAGGAAATCAACAGGGTGGGCCATCAAACTCATGGCATCTTGCAGAATTAAGTAACCTTCTTAGATAATATGGATTATGACTTTGAGCAAATAGGAATAGCCGCTCATAATAACAGAGATCAAGTCTTGAGCAGGGTCAACGAGAATGCTCATAGATTAGATACACATTTACTGGAAGTCAAGAATAATCTAGATGTCACTGAACAGCAACTCCACGAACGGATAATATTGGCCCAAGGAGCTCTCGAAGAACGTGTGATTAAACAAGTCCTAAAGGGGGATAAGGAAATAATAAATGTGGGATCCCATCAAGCGATGTTGATAACAAATCAAGTTAAGCAAACAATACAAAAACCTCCATCCATGTATGAAGTAGCTGATCCATCAGTAAGTACTTATTCAGCAAAATTCGGTATTGAATTAGGAGATTCAGCAAACTCGAGAAACAGAAAGAAACTCCAGAGCAACAACTACAGGCAGAAAAGGATAAGGGAGATTGAGCAAGATCCCCAATCAGGAAAGTAGAGTCTAGAATCCAGAAACATTTTAACAGAATCATGGATGCAGTTTGGATATCCTCAGTATGGTCATGAAAGAGTATACAACTCAGTTGAATGGAACCAACATCTAACACATCTGGAAAAGAGGAAGAACCACAAGTTGGCCTTCCCTCATGGTCCTCCTTCTCCGAAAAAGATTCGAAAGCCCATCCATTTCTATCAGAGGCAAAAGAGGAAAGTCAAAGGTGCAAGCAACAACAGACCATGAGGAACATCTTATCGCGAAATTAAAAAGGGGAAAATAATAATTATTTTTTGTTCAAAAACATTTCACCTATTTATATGAATGTTAGTCAAATCTGATTATATTGCCATATTTTTTAATTCTTTATGTGTGTGACATTTATCATTGAGGTGAGTTAGGACTTCTTCAAATAGGGGGAGATTGTTGGGAACTGTGCCCTGTAATGTTCCTGATTTGAAGAAGTGCCCAGTTC
This sequence comes from Dactylorhiza incarnata, assembly GCA_033032865.1. Lineage (NCBI taxonomy): Eukaryota > Viridiplantae > Streptophyta > Magnoliopsida > Asparagales > Orchidaceae > Dactylorhiza > Dactylorhiza incarnata. The sequence goes on from JAWHQI010000078.1 coordinate 3,921,600, forward strand.
AATGATAAAAGCATTGTGTATTTGATGTTATATTTAGTTCATACTTGCAGAGATCAGACAATATGTCCAGTACTTTAATAACTTCACTAAGTACAATATCGTCGAAAAGGACTGGACATATCGTCGAAAATAGTATGCATATCATTGAAATGATGTGCAGAGCAAAGCAGAAGGATCATGTCAGTTATCGTCGAGATAACATGCACATGATATCGTTGTGACATCAACACTACAACACCACACGACGATATCGGGATGCCGAGATGAGGAAGAAGACTTAAGTACAAGTACAAGATAATGTCGACGACATCATCATAAAGAAGCCTTAACATCGAAAAGGCTAAGTAAAACAGATGTCGACGATATCGTAGTAAAGAAGCCATGTCGTTGAAAAGGCAAAGAAAGACTGATATCGACGATATCGTCGTAAAGAAGGCTTGACGTCGAGAAGGCTAAGGAAGGTCTTATGAAGACATGTAGTTGCTAAAGAATAGATTATCGACGTAATGGTGATTATGTCATCGATATGACAAGGTGGTGTCAACGACATCGTGAACAAGACATCGAGCAGTCAAGATTACGCCGACATCAGTTAGATGACTTCATGTCGTCTTAAGTGAACATGCAGAAGGGATGTATCTTATCGTCGAGATATCCTTTTCTGAAGAAGAAGTAAGAAGATTTGAAGATCTGTCCAAGTCCAAGACATCGACAAGCTATGTCATCGAGATATTGTCCATGTTGTCGTAACGATGGAAATATCGTCGAGACATATTCAAAAGTTGCCAGACGCGCTGTCAACATTTAATGTCGCCACCTGATTGTCCAATCATTGCGTGCTCTTAAAGTATGGGCGACTTGCGGGTCTGTGCTGTGTAGGGCTTGAGGGCCCGAGTGTCGGGTTTGCGGACCTGAGTGCAGTAGGGGCGTGCGGGCCTAGGCTGTAGGACTTGCGGGTACGAGTTGTAAGGCTTGCGGGCTAGAGACATTGGCGGAGTTTGCCGAGCCTAGCACAGTGCTAGGTAGGCGCAGAGGGATAGAGGACTACTCAAGACACATCGTCTTGAGAAACCTCTATAAATCTTTGCGTGTTTTCTGTGTTATGCTTCTTATTTCATAATCGAACAAACCAGAAAGCAAGAACACCAAAGAGGGTCAAAGTAATTTTAAATACATATTCACCCCCTCTAGGTGATAAGTCGACACCCCATAACTAACAGATATTTTTGGCCCCAAATGAGGAAAGATATAGAGAGGTTAGCAATGAGGCGTGTCCAATGTCAAAAATTTGCCCCTCTTCAGCAGCAACCAGCTCAACAGTTCAGGTGAATAGCAACTCCATGGCCATTCGCAATTTGGGGGATGGATTTGATCGGGCCTTTTTCCTCTAGCTAGCGGACAACGTCGTTTTGTCTTGGTTATGATCGATTATTTTAGCAAATGGATCGAGGCAAAGGCGTTAGCAAAAATTACTACCCAAATTGTGAAGAATTTTATCTGGGAGAGAGATTGTATGCTTGCATGGAATTCCTATGACAATTATCACAGATAATGGTCCTCAATTCAACAACCCCAATTTAATAAATTTCGGTGATCAAATTAGCACCGAGCTACGGTTCACTTCTTTACATCATCCTAGAAGTAATGGGCAAGCAGAAGCTGCAAATAAGTTGATAATCAATCTCTTAAAGAAGAAAGTGCAGAATCTCAGAGGTAATTGGGCAGAACAATTACCTTCGGTGTTATGGGCTCTAAGAACAACTCCAACCTCAGCAACTGGAGAGACACCTTTCAAGTTATCTCATGGTTCAGACGCTGTTATTCCAGTTGAGTTTGAAGTGAGGAGTCCAAGAGTAATATTATCTCAGCAGAATCAAGATAGCTGGGTGGAAGAAAATGATGAAGAGCTAAAATACAGCCTCGATCTCATTGAAGAATTGAGAGATACATCGACAATTAGGCAAGAGTAGGTAAATAGAAGAATGACCAAGTATTTTGACAAGAATGTTAGAGTTAAAGAGTTTGCTGTTGGAGATCTCGTCCTTAAGAAGGTAGATGCAACAACAAGATATAACTCAATTGGAAAGCTCAATCCAAACTGGACATGGCTATTTATTGTCAAAGAAGTACTCAAGAATGGTGCTTATCATCTCCAAACTTATAAAGGAGAAGAATTATCGCATACCTGGAGCGGAGATGATCTCAAACACTTCTTTTCTTGAATACTTATATTTTTCTTTCTTCTTTTGCAAAACATTATGATGATGTGGTTGTAACCTCTTGCATTATGTATATTGAAAAGGAAGCCTCAAGATAGATTGGTTGATTGTCAAAGTCTAAAAGTCCTACCAAGCGAGACATCAACAGGTTCTACTTGATACCCCCTCGACTTGAATCTTGAGGTATAAATCTACCATGGCCATAGGTATCGGTGAAATTTCGCATCTGTGTAGTAGTAGCTGGCCAAGCTCATGTGGCGGAACTTCACGATACCGGGTCCTTGCTGACATCTAACACATCTCTGCATCAAGGGAGGTCTAGGTGAATGTTCATCTCTATCAAGCTTTTTATGATATCATTACAGTCTTGATGATCACTTGAGGAAAACAATGCCGGTATAGCCTCTGTGACATAACCGCACCAGCCCTTTTGATCATCTTGCTTTGTGACCCTCGAATACTCATTGGTGCAAGGATAGCCGAGGGACGGTCGGGAGCATCTGAGACCGTCGCCTGAGTCCTTGAGTGGCTATGGTGTTACAACCTTAATGATCTCTCGAGGAAAGCAATGCCGATATATCCCCCGCGGCATAACCGCACCTGCCCTTTTGATCATTTAGACTTGTTCACCTCTCTTCTTTCTTCCTCTTCTTAGGGTGTCACAACCTTAATGATCTCTTGAGTAAATCAATGTCGGTATTGCCTCGCAGCATAACCGCACCTGCTATTTTGATCATTTCATATTGTACACCTCTCAAAGTTGTATTTTCTTTGAATAAGCGGTCTGAGGTTTTCAGAGACCATCAGTTTTAAGGCATCAAGATATATTGGAAATGGGGCGATCTTAAACATTTAAGACCGTCTCCTGGGTTCATCGGGACTTTATAATGGTCAAAGGTGGTCAGAAACACTTAAAACTGCTTTATAATTATGGATCCGATCTATTGAGGGGCAAAAAAATTTGAGACTGCCACCTGGGTTATTTCTATGCATTCATCAGTTAAAAATTGTCTTGGAATAGCTGGGATCATTAACTACAACTTTTCTAATATCTATTCTCATAATGGTCGGTCTGAAAAAAATGGAGACCGCATATTCAATATATCTCAATTCTCTTTATGAAATTGTATGAGGGTATTCATGAGGTCTCCCTCCTATTATCTTATTAAACAGCAGTCTGGAGAAGATCAGATCGCTGATTCTTTATCTGTAGCATTCTTAGATATTCAAATATCAATGGATCTGGAATAATTGAGATCATCGCCAAGATCTCATCATTGTACATCTGTTCAAATAGAGATCTGAAAATATGAGACCGCTGGTTATCTGCTTCAAAAGGGTCAAAGTTCTTTGATCTAATTATCATCCGAGAAAGAAGCGGTCTGAATTATTGGAGATCGCACCTTCAACTCTTGCCTAAGATTATTCAAGAATCATCATTTATCAATTATTATGATTTGTTATCTCTGCAGAAGATTATGAAGGCTGGATATCGCCATTGACATTGTTATTTTATAATGAAGCCATCTCATATATGTTTAATACTTCTCATATTATGATAGGCGATCTGGCGAGCATGAGACCGCCATTATTGGTTATCACGTTCTCTGAATACAAGTTGTTATACAATATTTTCTCTTATACAACTGACTATTCGTGCTCGACAATACCTAAGGCATTGAGATCGAATGCCAATTCTATCTCTAAAAATTAGGTCGCGCATAACAACAATTATTTTCCTACTATAAGTTCAAGGACCAATCGCTGGTTGTTGAGATTGATTCTTCTTCATTAAGGGTTATAATGAGATCAAAAATGCCAAGATTGATGGAACGATAGAACAATGAGAAAAATATTCATTCCACAAAAGAGGCAAAGGTATGACAAAAATTTGTATTCATTTGTCCAATTACATAGCTCGCACGGTCTCACAGTCGGTGGTCACAATTTGAAAGAAAATAAGATTACAATATCAACCAGATTTCAATCATTCTTTGATTTCTTCGGAAACCGCTCGTCAGATGACAAAGAGCCGGAAGATTCTTCCGAGCTTTCTGGAATTTTTGATCCTAAGCTTGAGGCCATGTCAGAATTGAGATCATTTCATCCAACATATCGGCTCCCACTCTCTTCATCCGCGTACCCATCAATATCAACATTTTCTTCACCTCGACCTCATTTTCAGTGATTGACTGTTCGTCTATCAACCTGGCCGCATCAGAAAAGAGGTCGGCAAATGTTACCTCCTTGAAGTCTTCAGCGAGACCGTCGCGATCAAGAAGTTCTACGATCGTCATTTCTAACATCTTTTTCACATGCTGCATCATGGCATTTTGAAAGTCTATGTTGTCCGGGTGATAAGCTTCTTTCATTAAACGCTCCAGAGAAGAAGATAATTAGGCCGTACGATCATATAAAAAAAGAGAAAAAGGAATATCGCATGTAAGTTAAACTTACATGCAATTGTTCTTGTAGTTGTTCGTTCTCTTTCAGGGCTTTTTGGAGAGACCGCAACATGTGATGATTCAAGACCGTGCTTTTGGCGGTCACCCGTGCGCAGATGTTAGGGAGCATATCGTTCTCTAAGTCATATGCCTCCCTGGCATGATCTTTTCCATACAAAGCAGAGGTGATCGCAAAAGTATGACTGTCAACTTCCCACCCCACAAGGGGAGGTCGGTAGACACCTTAACGCTTTTTCCTTTGGCACCCCACTTGAGGCTTGCCCTTGATGTCCTTCAGATTCTTCCCAAATCCGGTCAAAGGAAAGAGATTATTTGCGGTCTCCGACTCGCCTCCAGGATCCGCGGTCTCCCTTTCATGAGCTCTTTTCTTCCTCATCTCTCTTTGAGTGAGCACCTCCTCAGCTGGTGCCACTGGATCTATCTCCGGGACCACGAAGGTCGCTGGAAAAAGAAAGTTTAGAATAGCAGGATAAAAGTAAAGAGAACGCACGAGATCGCCAGAAGCAGCTTACTTTCTTCAGGAGTAATCTCTGCGACCTCTGGCCAGATCGCTAGGTAATAAATGAGGTCAAATCGCTTGTCCGCCAGGAAAGCGAGGATTTTTATCTCCTCCTCCAGAAAGATTTTGGGGTTGCGGAAGACCCCTTCAGCTCGACGAGATGGAATTGGCTTAAGACCGCCAAGATCGCCCTCGAACACCAAGAACCTTTTCGTCCAGAAAGGGATCTTGTTCGGAAGGTTAAGGACATTAATCCCATTACAAGAAAAATAAAGAAGGCCCTTGAATTCCTCCTTTTTTCCCTCCTTCATCGACTTTACAAAGAAGGTCACGCGGAACAGATCGATGGTGAATTTAACTCTCACCGATCTCAGGTAGTTAATAAATACAGTCATGGGACCGATGGAGTTCGGCGGCAGCTGGGCGAGCACCAAACCATAATTCTCCATCACTTCCAGGACCTCCCAAGGCAGAGGGAGTGTCAGCCCCAATCGAAGTCATCGATTGGGATGATGAACTTATTGTCCTCTCCAAAATTTAGGCCCTCTTCTTTCGTTGGCGGTCTCACAACGATCTAGCCCTAGATCATATGCTTCTTAAGAAAACTCAAGTACTCTTCCTTGGAAAGATGATTGGGATTGTGATCGACAGCGGGGAAAACTTTAGCAGATAAAGCACAAGCGATCACCATTTTCTGAGCTCACTGAGATCGGTGCTTTGGGCGCATTCAAAAAGTATGAAATGAGGATTCTAAGGCTAGCTATTTATAGAAGTCCAGGGTTGTTTTCGTAATGATTACTTTTTGAGTGACCGCCTAGTAATCCGTGTAGACCGCTGAACCTGCATAAGAAGAGAAGATAACAAGCAATTTGACCGGTCTCAATAAAGTTAGACTGCGACATTCTAAGCAGCGGCATAGAAATAAGTAAAGGAAAAGAGACCGACATCACAACAAATATAAAGATCGCATTAGCAGAATCAAATTGTCATAATACAAATTTTAAAAATTCACATTGTCCAAACTTTAAATGTCTGAGACCACATAAAATAATCAGCTGAAATTCATCTCCTAGCGGGACGCTTCCTCCCGACAAAAGCTGCAATATCTTGCATCCACTTCGGTCAAAACAGATGACAAATTATGGTTAGCTGACATTGCAACTCGATGGATCTTTGGCATCTCCTTATCCACCTACTCCATGGGAATGACCATGATTTTAGAGGCCGGTCTCTCCTCTGGGAGACCACTAGAAGTTCCAGGTTTCATCATCATATGGGCGGGACCGTCCTGAGTGTCGGAACTTCAGCGGTTAGAGCACCAGCCTTCCCCTTGTAGTATTCTGCATTCTTTTCCGCCCTCTGAAGCGCCCTGGTGAGCTCGACAATCTTCAGATCGCCCTCCTCACAGACTCGCTTTTCTTTAGCACACAGCTTCTCCTCGAAATCAACGGTCAAGGTTCTGAGTTGGTCGTTGTGTGCCCGCTCCCGAGCTCGCATTGTTCTGACATCCTCAAACATAGGCTTGAGGATATCTATGTGCTGAGGAAAAATCACCAGTTGTTACTGCTGAATCTCCCCTTCTTTAGGATTTTCATCGGCCTCATCAATATCTGCGATTAGAATCAAAGAACAGTTAGCTCAGCTATAATAACTCAAAAATAGAAGAGCTCACCCAAAGAGAATACTTGGAAAGAAATCAAGACAGCTATCACGCAAAGCATTCTCAACATCTTTTGAGACTGCATTGTCTGCAGTCAGCAAAAGGCAGTTCGAACCTCTAAAGCGCTCCAGATTCATTCTTTCCAATTCCCTTTTTTGCGACCTCTCTCCTTCTTTTCTTATCCTTTTTAATTCTGCATTACTGACGAGGATGTCATCTGTTTCAATATTGATGATCTCATGCCGCTCTTTTGGAGATCTAGGTCGAAATGCAGGAAGAGGAAAGGATTCAAGCGGTCGTACGACTGGTTTTGCCTTACCATTCCGCAGTGCAGAGACCGCAATCGCGCGGTCTGCCACTGCCTTGTTTAGCTGGGTTTCCTGGGCAGTAGAGATGTTCTTCAAACCAGCGGTTAGCGCGGTCTTCTCCTCTCCCTTTTCCTCCTCGGTGGTATTTTTTTATTCTTCTTATCCTTCTTCTCTCCCTTAGTATCAGTTAGCGCTGCCATCTTCTATTTCTCCTTCTCTTTCCCTGCAATGACTCGTGCTACCTTCTTTTCCTCTTCTTTCTTCTTCTCAACAATGATCATCATCGCTTTCTCTTCATTCTCCTTCTTTTCTTTCACTGCAGCTACCTGCGCTGCTTTCTCCTCTTCCTTCTCCTTCTCGGCGTCTATCAACATTGCCTTCTCCTCCTCTATTCCTTTTTTACTCTACAGCGACCTGTGTTGCCTTCTCCTCCTTTTCTTTCTTCTCTCTTTCTACCTTCTCTTTCTTCTCTGCCTTCGCCTTTTTCCTGGCTGCTTCTTCAGGGGTCTTCTTCCACGCATTTTCCTACTCCTCAGCGGCTTCCTGAAGGCTCTCGGTTTCAAATGGTCAACCACCTGCAAGGTCGAACGAACAAGACCGTTAGATGAATCACCGTCAAGATAAACAATCAACTCTGGGTCCGCTCCATTGGAAGAAAATGAGACCGCAGAAGAAAAAGGGAGGTCGATTTGCCTACTTACCTTCTCATGGTCCTTCACAGGAAGATGTTGTAGATCACCACCTTCAGGGAGTGTGATCGCCTCTTTAGCGGTCACCGCTTTACTTTCACCACTTTTTCTTTTCTTGGCGATCTGAATGAAAGAACATGTGCCTTTTCTTTTTGTTCTCTTCGTAGTTTCATGCTTATCCATGATCTGTTGCCTCAACTTTCCCACTGAAGCCGCCTTCTCCTGCATCTGAGCTTTGATAGCCTCAGCAGAAGCTGTCTCTTCGGTCTGTCCAGCGACCTGGCTAAGAACTTCCTCTGACTTGTGGCAGTCAAAGGTGATGGACACACCTGGAAGTACCAATTTAGGAGGCCCTGAAGAAGTGGGCGACAAGTCGACAGCTTTGGAGAGCACCAAGACCGCGTTCCCTGGCAATTCAGCTGCATGTCCTTCAGGAGCGCTGACGACCTCCTTCGCCGCTTCTGCCTTTGCAACAACTTTAGAAGCTTTGACCGCCAACATCTTCTTAGAGCTAGCGGTCCCCTTCTCTTTGCCTTTTCCTTTTGGGGAAGCCACCTTGGATGGCCCCTGGTCCTGCGCTCGCTTGGACAGACTCTTCAGGATGGCTGTCATTCTGAGATCGTCGCGGTCTGAGAAGCAGTGATCGCTGATAGTACAAGCTCGCAATCCCTTCAAGAAAGTTCTAGATTTTGAAGCTTTGAAGCCATATTTATAGTTTCTCTCGCATTTATGATGATCGCGGTCTCAGCGGTCAAAGAGGACATTTCCAAAGTTCCAGTGAAACTTGAAAATGTGCGGGTATCATGTTTGCCAAGAAGCTCGCGACCTCTCTTCTCCGATCAGAATGATCAGCTCCAGCGGTCTCCAATTGGGGATATCGCCCAGATCGCCTGCCTCCCCTCTAACAATTCTTCTAAGGAACATGCGGTCAGACCCCAATGAAATCGCCAGACCATGCGGTTTGAAGATATTTTTTCTCCCTTTTTGTTATTAGCACCCCCTATCTTTGCCCCGACTCTCTTGTACCCCTGAAATCCTGTAATTTTAGATCTGCCCATTTGGGCAACCTCTGCGTCTATAAATAGAGGGGTAGGAGTACCAAAAAAAGGACTTTTGCTTCAAGCCTACAACTTGCGACTTGTGCAAGCAGTCTCAAAATCTGTCACTTTTCTACCTCTCATCCTTACTTGTTTTAGACCCTCCCCCCTCCTATAATCCTTTTAAGATCAATTGAAGCAGCTCTTTCCTCAGAGATCTTCTCTCTGGTTTTCTGTCTCAAGTAACCTGCACTGCGCAGTCTTCTCCCCATCTCTCTTCTAGTGTGAGTTTTGGAGGTACATTTTTTGTGCCAACATATACAGCCCAACACTTCCAAATGTTTAAGTATCCACCATACATGATTCTTGCCTAACAATTTTTAATGGAGTATCATTTATCTACATGATTCTTGCCCAGAACATTCATTTCTTTTGAGTATAAAAAATGAGAACTTGGTAATGCGATTCTTATCTGTGCAAATGTTTCCACTTAGATTATGGTGATACTTGTTATTTATTAATGTGATTCTTGTCAATTAATGTGATACTTGTTATTGTGATTCATGGCCCTTCGGAGTTCAGATTATGGTTTCTTATAATGTTTAAATCATAAATGTTTCTATTAGAATTCTTAATTTATTAGAAAGTCCATCCATTTATGTTTTTATCTTTCAATGCAGTGTATTTACTTGTGCCATAAAAAAGTAAAAAAAAGTAGAATTAGGTCAAAGTTCTATGGATTCACACAAGAGTTAGTTTCAACTGGTTAAAGAAATCGAGTATATAAGTTCAAACTAAAAAATTTACCTTTAGATCTGGGTTTAAGATACCCTATAAACTTCTATGATGCCAATCTTCAAGAATTAAGAAGAAGATATTATTTGTAAAAGGCTCCTTGTCAACCTCATTTAGAAAATTTCCCCCAAACATAAATCGGACACAAATCCCATTGTTTCAATAATAATCGGACATGCTAGTTTGGAGCCAATGGGTTAGTGTCAGGTTGTTGACGCCCGTTGTGCCCTTTTGATACTTTATAGTTTACTTTCCAGTTAAATGTTACTACTTTTTAGATTTTGTGTATCTTGCTCTCTGGGAGTGATTTATGTCTAGGTGCATTATAGTTATAAAATGGCTTTTCTTTCATCCTCATTGCACACCTTTTAACTGAAATCCTTATCTTTAAAGTCGCCTAAAAGAAATTTTCTATACTTATACTACGCCTAGATATGTGCATATCATTTACTTTATGTCCTGTCACCACGTGCATTTAGGACCTTAAGTGAACTAAATCAAGTATTTTCCGCTGCAATTACATATACTTTCTCGGTGGACTAGTTGATCCACGAACTGAGAGACACAGTTCTTACCCCAAACCCTTATAAATGATTTCAAATGATGATCTATCATGTAAACATGTTTTGATTAAATAAGTAATAGGTTCCCGCCTGAGCGTCTGCAGTTGTCTCCTGCATGGCGTGACATCATGACAAGTATTTTCTCTTACTCTGTGTAAGACCCCCCCCCTTTTTTTTTAAACACCGGGTCTTAGGCCCAGAACCGCCGCTTTGCAGTGACACATTCACTCGGGAAGGTCACCACTACAAAACACCGATCCTGCCGACCAAATCGATCACAAAAAAAAGTGCATTAAAGAAGACAAGTCCACAGAATCAACATGAAATATAAAACCATAAAGGTAAATGTCCACAGATATAACTGAATAAAACGATAACAAGAGTTACAATAATAAAGGGCCCATGCCCTGTACATCATATCCTCACTACAAGATCACTCGCGGAAGCTAACTCCTAATCACTAACTGATCCTGAATCCTGTGCTCCTGCACTACACTGGCCTGCCTCCGTCTGCACCAGCCGCTGGTGCTGCTCCGTCGCCGCGGTCTCCTAAAATGATAAGGTCCACCGACCCGTTAGTCAAAAAGACTAAGCCAATACCCCACCCCTCCCCCGGTGACTCCTAGGCACCGAGCGGGAAGGATGAAGCGAAGGACAGCAAGGGATATAACAAAGAGCAGGTGACAGTGGTACTGGAAATGTTTCTACACTACACAAGTATATATGTACATAATCGAAGCAGTAAAAGAGCATAATAAGAGCAGGTAAAGAATAAGTAAAGTGCAGAAAGTAAGGACATATAAAATAGAAAAGTAACCATTGATTTATAGGAATGCCCACACAAACCTATAGACCAAGGGGTCGTTTAGCAAGGCCTATCGTATAAGAAGTCCCATAACCGACTTATACGACAGGGGTAGGGGTTGAAATGCAATGTTTATGCCATGACATGCAAGGTATGCGGTTTATGCTATGTTCATACAAGTGCAACTCACCCACTCCGACTCTATGCGCATAGACCTTTAGTTCCCCCTTTTTGGAGCTAGCTAGACTCCCAGGATACTCCCGTAGTGGCAAACGGAAGCGGTGGTTTGGGCCTCGCCCACCTCTAGGTTGGTATTCACACTACCCTACCTAGACCTATCGTACGCCTCAACGCAAAACCGCGGAGCATCTGCGTACTCTTACTAGCTGGACCACCAAACTTTCAAGTCTAAGTGCAAATTCCACACTTGCCGAGTCAATGTATTGACGTCGGTGTGAACGACTGTCCAATACCGGAGACCCACTACCTTCATGCACATGCAACATGTTCTACTATATCCCGAGCCATAAATTCTCCGGGCTAACCTGCCCGTCATCAATAACCTTCCGAGCCACCGGCTCGCCGGACCAACCCGTCCATTCCAACAAACCATACTGAGTCACAAGCTCACCAGATTAATTAGTCTACTGCTACAACCACCGAGCCTACCGCTCGTAAGACCAAACCGACTAATATTCCCGTGATAATAGGGTGTGGGTGAGAGTATTATTAATTAGTCTTGAGCATCTTCTATACTCCTATGACTTATGGTTAATCTTGGACTTCCCGAGGGTTACCCTGTAAGGGGCTCGCTACGGTACTAGGAACTGTAATGGGATGACACCCCAAAGTTCCCTTTTCTCAAGATACTTACTGTTATTGGTATCTATCCATAAGAACACCCCTCTTATCATTTCACTTGAGTTAAACCTAAGTGCCTATGACTTCCAAGACGATCTTTCGTCGACCCCGAGTGCAACTTACCTCTAACTCACCAAGCATACCTTTACCATCTATAATCCTTCTTGTTGACCATCATACCTTCTCAACTAAACTAGGTAAACCACTTACCTCCCATTCCCTCCTAAGGATCCACTTGATTCTCAAATTTCACAGTTTTACTATACGCAGATTAAATGAGTTATATGACGCTCACAACTAGAGGTACTCCAAATATTCATCCAACTGACCCAAGATATTTACTGAAGGTCTATCATGATGTTATAAGACTAATTCCAGAGAATCATATTTTTCCCTAATTAATTAATATTTATTTTAATTTCTCCAAACATCTGCCAAGTATGAAAATGAACATGAAGTGTAAGTCAATCTTATGATATGGCTCTCCAAAAATTATGATAAATCTATGGTGACTAAATAACATCAGAACCAGCATATCATATTTTTTACAGTAAGAAATTCTCCTCTAATTTAATTATTTATCATCTATCCAAAATCATAGTTTTATGAAGGAACCACCAAAAAGATCAACACTAAAATTATGGGAAAATTACCAAGCTCTTGTATTCACCAGAAAAGGCTACTGACTAAGTTTCAGGACTTAAGGAAATCATTTTCTCACTAAAATAAATAAATTAAGAAAACCTCAAATTCAATGAACTGTGAAGTAGCCTACTGGTTTAAGTCTTCAAAAATTCTATAAAAATTTATAGAGCTTCCTAATGTTCAGAAAGGTCCTATCACCAATTTTCACAATTTAACAAAGAGTTTTGGACCCTCAAATATTTTTCTTAAGTTTAAATCAGAACAAGTGCCTTGTGAAAGAAGTACTGATTAAATCATTTAATAAAATTCCCAAAAATTACCAGAGGTCTAAAACATGATTTTAAGGGCACAACCAAAGTCTCATCATCATCAAAGACTTTTTAAGCATGTAAATGTTTCTTATAAGAAGTTTCCCTAAAGGGGTTATGTCCTAATTCAAAGGGAATATTAACTCCTAAAATTCTTATAAAATTACCCAGTGCCTATTTACACACTATGAATCTATTCACCAAGTTTCATAACCATTAAGGGACTTTTGACCACATGGCCTTCACAATGTTCTAATTGCACACCTAGAAATAAAACTAGTGTTCTAGGGCTTCACCACCTCCACACCACCCCATATCACTCATGGAGGTGTATTAGGTGATCCTAAACCAGTTACCAAGGTTTCACTTCATGGTGATGAGTTTTGACCACCATACCCCAAGGTAAACACCATACCCTAACTTTGACCCTATTTGTCCTAACTTGGGTTTACAAAATACTCAAACAAAACAGTCCCAATTGGGCTGATAATTTTACCAAGGTCATACAGTAATCCTAGGAGCACCCACCAAAATTTGGAGGGCATTGGAGGTCATTTAACCCACTAATTAATTATTAGATGATTTATGAAATTATTTCAAAAAACTTAGAAAAAGGTTCTCCTAAAAATCCAAACTTTTGATATGATGTGTGTGTGGGTATAAGTAGACTATGTTCCAAATCTCAAGTCCATATCATTTCCCAATCAAAAGCTATTCAAGAAATGGTGGCTGTCCTACACTAGTGACCAGCCCCACCAAAATGGTCCTACAGGGAGCTACAGATATCCTTTTGGGGTGAAATTAATTTTAAAATAAAGTAGACTCCAAGGGCTACAACTTTGGTGTTGACCACATTTTCTGTAGAGGGGCCTAGGTATTTTTAATAATTAGATCTAGGTACAGCAAAATAAGTGACAGAAATTGCATAAACATTTATTAATATAACTGTTTCTGCGTTCGACGAAAATTTAAACAGCGCTCGACGAAAGCAGAACAACTCTGCGTTTGAGGAAAGCAGAACAAATCTGAGTTCGAGGAAATCCAGCCTGCGCTCGACGAAATCAGAGTAAAGCTGCGCTCGACTAATACCTTTTATATCTGCGTTCGACTAAGGTAAAATCTAACTGCGTTCGACTAATTTAACGTATAACAACGCTCTATGAACGCTGAACACATCAGCGTTCGACGAAATATTCGCTCGACTTAATCAGAGCATAACAGCGCTCGACTAAAGCTGAACGCCTCCCGTTTGACGAATTATTCATTCGACGAATTTCCTACAGCGCTCGACGAAATAAATGATATAACCGTAAACAATAATAAACAGATCTGACGGTTCTCCGTCATCGTCCCCAATCGCTGGACGGCTCGCGACAGCCCGTCCTGGGCCTCTTTGCGGGGTGATTTCCCGGCCACCTACGCCTCTTTCCGGCCGGCCAATGCTACCACCACCTCCATTGAGGTGGTGGTCGGCGATAGGGGTGGTTGTCCGGCCGGAGGTGGTCAGATCTAATTTTTAGAGGAGGGAAAAAGAGTACGTAACGCACTCTTTCGGAAACCCAAATCCGAGCCCTATTGTGCACGGATCAAGCCCCGAAATATGAAAAGATCTAGCACTAAGGGAGGAGAAGAGGATCGGACCTATGTGGGTGCTTGGCTCCTTGCCAATTTCTTGTTGGCCATGGTCGTCCTGGAGCTTTTGGTGCCATGCCGATTTAGGCCTCCACTGTATGATTCCTTCAGGAAAGTTGGGGAATCTCTTCCTCTCTGAGTAGTGAAGGAAATGGGGGGGGGGGTGGGGGGGGGGGGGGGGGGGTTCAATCGGGCTTGGGATGGCTTTATTCCTGAAAGCCATTAAAGGCCATTAACCAAATTTCGATTACTCTAAATTTTCTCTTAAACAGCCCCCTTGGCCATGGAAAACTCCAGAAATTCGTCTGGTAACTGAAGGGGGAGATGAATGCACATCAATTGGGGAGGGATTTGAAGGATCAATTACATTTAATCCCATGAAAACTCTCTTTCTCTCTCTCCAATTTTGGAGAAACCTCCCTTTTCTCTCTCCTACTCAGCAATTACAGAAATTAAGTGGTAATATCCAGAAATCAGCAGGCCCACTAGATAATGGATCACTTAATTGGGCCTAGCCCAAATAGATTGGTCCAATTTGGGCAAACTAGGTTATTTGAGGTAATTTGACCTAAATTAGGCTTAAAGGTAAATTGGTCAAATTGCAAGTCTCATGATGGGGCTTTTTGGTCTACTAGGTTCCTAGCAGCCCTATTAGGGAAGGGGTAAGGTCAATTTGGCATGGTGGAGGCTAATTGACCCTAATTGAGTTAGTTTGACCCATTCAGGGTTAAAGTTGTCTTTGGTCTAATTGGCCTCTTAGGTTGACCCCAATGGGTTACTTGTTGAAACCGATTTCTTGGTCTCTTGTGGAGCTCGGGGCCCTCAACGAATTGAGGGGCGACTAGCCCTTACCGGTCCCTCGGAAGAGGTAGGCAGATAACCCGGACAAAGAACAAAGACCCTGGTCTCAGCAAGGAGGTCCCTCCACTAACCCGGAAGATCGTTGAGCGCTTCCCCTCCCAAGCCAAAGCTAAGACTCGGGCACCTTGGAGAGCTAGAGAGCCCAAACCAAAGCGACCTATGGAGAGAAGAAGGCTCAAAGATTCTGAAACCGGACCTCTTCCAAGGTGCCCCTTAAGGTCTATTTATAGATTTTGGTTTTGTGGTCTGTCAATAGCCAACTCCCGCTGTCCCTTCTTACTATCCGCACCCCAAATTGGTCTGCTAACAGCCAAGCTCCGCTGTTCGGAGGGGCTACCCGCAGAGCACCAGGGGTTTTTTGGTAAAGGACCACCCCAGGCGCTAGCGAACCAGAGACCCCTGACCTGTTCAGCGAACACGGGGCTCGCCGAAAGATCTGGCTGGCTCGCCAAATCCGCCTAGCGAACTCCTCCGACCGGCTGGCTCGCCTGCCTCTACGGCTCGCCTGTCGAACCGCTCCTTAGCGGGCCGAGCTCGCCAAAATGGCTAACTGTACCCCAGAAATGGCTATTTGTACCTCAAGGTCCCGGACCTGCCTAGGGAGCTCCTCCGACCGGCAGGCTCGCCAAAGCCACCTAGTGAACTCCTCCGACCGGCTGGCTCGCCTGCCTCTATGGCTCGCCTGCCGAACCGCTCCTTAGCTCGCTCCCTAGGTTGTGCGAACCAGGGACCCTTCCTGGCGAACATCGGGGCTGTACACAATCCCCGCTCTTCGCGAGGTTGCTTCGAGCTCGCGAAGAAACGTCCAACCCCTGGTGTTCGCCGATTCGGCTGACGTGGTAGGAATCTTGTGGTGGGCCCCGCGCCCAAAACTATAAATACCGCCCACCATGGCTAGTGATCAAGCTTTTCCTTCCCCTTCTTCCTCGCAGAAAACAACCTCTCAGAATGTCCTCCAAGCCGAGCGCGCGAGATCGACTGAAAGCTTCCATAGAGATGGCGAAGGCCCAGGCCGTCGAGCGCAATGCCTGGATGTTCAACCTCGCCACACCCCCTTCCCCCCAGCCTAAAAAGGCCAAGACGGTTCAGAGGTCGCAGGGGGAGGACGTGTCGTCACCTCCTGCCTCGCCTCCGCCGCCGGATACCGAGCTCGCCCAACAGGTATTCTTCGTCTAGGCTTTTTATACCGACTACCCACTTCCGAGGTTAGTACATTTGTCCGGGCTCGCCTTTTCGCTCGCCCCCTGATCCTACTAGTTCGTCCTTCGCAGACATTTCGGAAGCCACGCCTGAGTCAGAGCATGGGAGGGTGGAGATGTCACCGCCGCCCTCGCCGGGCCAGATGGAAGACTTCTTGGGCGACCCTGAGCGAATGAAGAGACGGGTGTCAGAGGTGCTTCAGAAGCATGGTATGATGCTACGTGAGCTGGAGGAGCGATATGACGCGGACCGGGCTGTCTTCGACGAGAGATTCGCCGCGATGGAAGACGCGAATGCGCGCTTGATCGCCGAGGCAGAGCCGGTGACTCGCGCAGACGTCACCTCGCCCGGCGTGCACATCTCGCGGGGCGAGGATCAAGCACACCTAATCCTGCGCGAGTTTAAAGGACTTCGCGAATACCACTATCTGAGAGTGCCGCCGCGTGTGGGGAAGCGGGGTCGGGGTCGCTGGAAATGGCTTCCTTACCCCTGAGACTGCCGCGGTTTTTTAATTCTACTATCCCCTTGCTTTTATTTCTTTCATGACGCTTCTGTTGAACAATATCTGGTGTGGTAATATTCGCGAGTCCATCGTGACTCGCCTCTTACCGTTTTTTATTTTTCCCTTCATTTTTGTGGTGTGCTTGTGGTTCATTTAGTTCGTTCGCTGTGTTTGATACGATCGCCCTCGTGGAGCGCTCGCGAGCTTCTGTGCGACGTTGTGCCCAAACCCCCTTTCCTCGCGGGCCGGCCTTGGGCGGGGTTTAATTACCGCGCAGCGGCGAGCACGGGCTCGCAAGACTGCAGTCCTACCGAGTTAAAATCTACTTTATTTTCGCTATCCGCACTCCCGACGCTTCGATTCCCGTGCCCATCCGATTTTCCTATAAATAGTTCGGATTCACTTTTCCATCCGTCGCATTTATTTCTCAAGTCCTCTCGCGTTTACGCTCATCTCTGTTCTCGCAAGTTCGTGCTCACGTTCGCTGCTTACAGGCTGCCTCTTCCTGACTCGATGCGAACAAATTAGTTAGTCGGGACGGATGGCGAGAGCGAGGGGCGGTCAAGATGCGCCTCAGCGTTTCAAGCCCATGAATTCTACTGCGCGAACATCACGGCAGAGGAGTACAAACATGCCGTGGATCGTTATCTCCCGGAGGGTTACTCGGCTCGCTGTCCGAGCGAGAGATCTACATTAAACGAGACCGAGGCTGACGAGCTCGCGATCCCCATTGGGCACTTCGAGAATGGGTTGCGACTCCCTTTATGGCCTAAAATTCGTCAGGTACTTCGCTTAGCCTTCTCGCCACTCTCTGTCCGCTATCGCAACTTTCTCACTGTTCTTTGTAGGTGCTGCGGTATTATGGGGTGTTGCCGAGCCAGTTGACCCCGAATGCGATCGCGGACATTGTCGCGTTCGCTAGTTACCTGCGGGAGGAGAGGATCGAGTTCAGTCTCCTCGTCTTCCGCAAAGTGTTTTCCTTCGGCGCCTTCCGAGACGGGACCACCTACTTCGCGAGTCAGCACGTCACAGTCTGCGAGACGGTGAACAAGAGTCACTACTAGACCCAGAAGTTCCTCCTGGTGAAGGGGCCCTTCGGCAATCTCCACTTCACCCCCCTCCAGCAGGATGACGCCACTTACCGCCCTCCGAGCTCGCTGAGCGGCGCCGACGCCAAACTTCTCCAATGCCTCTCCGGAAAGAACTTCGAAGTCGCCTATCTGCGGCGCAACGTTGACTCGTTACTCGCCATTCCTCAAGGGGAAGGTAGGGCTCGCTCTCGCCCCACTCTCCTTTCCTCTCTCTTCGCTGTGTAACGCTCTTACTCTACAGGCGAGCGCGAGATCCCTGTTAATCCTCCGCACGCACAAGGCATCACTCTTATGGCGGACACTCTCGCGACCGCGGCGGCAGAGGCTTGCCGCGATCTTCCTACCATCGGGTCCGGCAAGAAGAGGCCCCCGTCTGCGAGTCAGCCAGGTTCGCGACCCTCCTCCAAGAAGTTGAAGGGGAAAACCCTCGCTGTCAAAGATAAGAGCGCGGTCGTTTATCTGAGCGAGACCGACGGCTCGCCCCCTTCCCCTGCGGAAAAGCCGGACCTCCCGGCGAACCAGGGCGCTGGGAGTTCTTCCGTAACCCCCCAACCCAAGGGCCACAAGAACTTCGGTCTGGGTGAGAAAGTTTCTGATATCCTCGGCGAGCCCCTGCTCGCTTGGGATCCTAACGCCAACCGGATTTCTTGCTCCAGCCTTCACCCCTCCTGGGTGGAACTCGGTAAGGCCGGGGAGGAGGCGTTCTCTATCTCCTTCGGCTTATACGGTCGCGAGGACGCCGCCACCTATAAAGTTATGGGTCCAAGGCAACTGGTTTATGAAGAAATGCGAGCCCAGTTCCGCTCGACGGAGCTCGCACATATGGCGGGGCGCCGCTATCTGCAGGCGGATAGGGATATCTGCGCGTACAGGGAGGAGCTTAAGAGAGCTCGCGAGGAGATCAAAGGTCTTAAGGAGAGAGAGGAGGTGTCGGAAAGACTTCTCGCCGGGATGCAGGGCAAGATGGTAAGTGGCCCTTGGGCCTCTTTTCTTTGTTGTTTGCGACCTCTGACCTTTGCCTAACTCATTTGATGCTAACTAAGTATGCCGACGTAGAAACCAAGCTCCTCGCTCGCAACGGCGAGCTGGAGTTGGAGAATACCATGCTGAAGGCTCGGGTGGACGAGCTGGTTCGCAGCGTGCTACCTCCTTCTCCTAGGCGAGCCGGTTCTCAACAGAGGGCTGCCGAAAGCGAGGAACAGAGATGGCGAGATGCACAGGAGGTCGCTAACCTCGTCTTCACGACACTTAAGGGTGCGAGTCTCCTAGCTGAAGACGCGATGGAGTTTACAGCCGAAGACGTCTGCCCGGACCTCTTCGACTTGGCGCCGTGGTTGGGGGCTTGCAAGAATGGCAAGGGCCCCCCAGAATGAACTCCCTTAGCTCCTCCCCCCCTTCCTTTCGAATGTACATTATTCTTTTTGGGCTGGCGAGGTCGCCGCCGAACATAGAAAAATCTTGGAGAATGATAGTTATGATGATGATTTGTTTTCGTTGTTATTTAAGCACATGCTCGTGTCCCTTTTTTTTCTCTCTCGCATTTGGTCTCTTTCTTCCGAACTCTCATGACCCGTTGTTATGCGGCAGTGCTTCTGGGGGGCTCGCGAATGTGCGTGTCAGGGCTCGCCTCGCCGGGGTTCTCCCCTTATGGGTCTCGCGAACCCGGGCTGTCGCCGCCCGCGGATATTGCCCGACGAACCTGACCTTGGCGAGCTGGGACACCGACATTCTGCGAACTAAAACCCCCTGACTCTAGTATATCAACCCGCTATCTCAGGCCTTGCCTGCCTCAACCCTCTCAATTTTGCGAACCAAACCCTTCTGGCTCTAACACTTCAACCTGTTATCTTAGGCCTTGACCCCTATTGACAGCCTCTCCAGAGATCAAACTGAACCCCCAGTCTAGGCGAGAGCCCGGGAGCGGAATCGATCTGGGGCATTCCAGCACCAATGTTCCCAACCTTGCCAGCCTCTCCAGAGATCAACCTGAACCCCCCGTCTAGGTGAGAGCCCGGGAGCGGAATCGATCTGGGGTATTCCAGCACCAATGTTTCCAACCTTGCCAGCCTCTCCAGAGATCAACCTGAACCCCCCGTCTAGGTGAGAGCCCGGGAGCGGAATCGATCTGGGGCATTCCAACACCAATGTTCCCAACCTTGCCAGCCTCTCCAGAGATCAACCTGAACTCCCCGTCTAGGTGAGAGCCCGGGAGCGGAATCGATCTGGGGCATTCCAGCACCAATGTTTCCAACCTTGCCAGCCTCTCCAGAGATCAACCTGAACCCCCCGTCTAGGTGAGAGCCCGGGAGCGGAATCGATCTGGGGCATTCCAGCACCAATGTTTCCAACTTTTCCAGCCTCTCCAGAGATCAACCTGGACCCCCCGTCTAGGTGAGAGCCCGGGAGCGGAATCGATCTGGGGCATTCCAGCACCAATGTTTCCAACCTTGCCAGCCTCTCCATAGATCAACCTGAACCCCCCGTCTAGGTGAGAGCCCGGGAGCGGAATCGATCTGGGTCATTCCAGCACCAATGTTTCCAACCTTGCCAGCCTCTCCAGAGATCAACCTGAACCCCCCGTCTAGGTGAGAGCCCGGGAGCGGAATCGATCTGGGGCATTCCAGCACCAATGTTTCCAACCTTGCCAGCCTCTCTAGAGATCAACCTGAACCCCCCGTCTAGGTGAGAGCCCAGGAGCGGAATCGATCTGGGGCATTCCAACACCAATGTTTCCAACCTTGCCAGCCTCTCCAGAGATCAACCTGGACCCCCCGTCTAGGTGAGAGCCCGGGAGCGGAATCGATCTGGGGCATTCCAGCACCAATGTTTCCAACCTTGCCAGCCTCTCCAGAGATCAACCTGAACCCCCCGTCTAGGTGAGAGCCCGGGAGGGGAATCGATCTGGGGCATTCCAGCACCGTCATACCCAACCTTTGTCACGTCGGCCCGACAGTAGTTATAAGCATATATAAAAAGAAGGGAGTAAGACATCCGGTAAACAATATAATAAAGCTTTTAAGGGTAAAATCGTTTCAAATCGTCCCCGCTCCTGGATCGGTCGAGGGGCACCCCCTCCACATCCTGGAGGTGATATCCCCCCGACTTGAGCACTCCGCTTACAATATATGGACCCTCCCAGTTGGGGTTAAGTTTACCCACCGCGGCCCCTCTGCCGGCCGCATCGACCTTCTTCAAGACCAGGTCCCCTTTCTAAAAGTGTCTGATCCGGATATGTTTGTCAAAATATCGAGCCATCCGTCGTTTGACCTCTTCCTGTCTAATGGTGGCCAAGTCCCGGAGTTCTTCCACCAGGTCCAAAGATAGCCTTTGCTCGGCATTGTTATCTTCTAGCCACTCTTCATCCCCCTCGCTTGTAGCGATCACCCGGGGGGTCTTTACGTCAAACTCTATGGGGAGAACAGCCTCGGACCCGTGAGAGAGCTTAAATGGGCTCTCCCCGGTGGCGGTATTCAGAGTAGTCCTCATGGCCCAGAGGACGGAGGGTAGCTGTTCCACCCAATTTCCTCGAAGGTTCTCCACTTTCTTTTTTAGTAGGTTAACGATTATCTTGTTCGCCGCCTCCACCTGCCCATTGCTCCTCGGGTGGTGGACCGAAGCGAACTTGAGGTCAATGCCGAGCTGAGTGCAGAAGCCAACAAACTCTTCACTCGCAAACTGCGGCCCATTGTCCGTCACTATAGCTAGAGGGAGTCCATGCCTGCAAATTATTTCCCCCCACACAAAATTCCTTACAACCTGAGAGGTTACCTTAGCAAGTGCTTTCACCTCTACCCACTTGGAGAAGTAGTCGATCATGACCAGCAGGAACTTCCTCTGGCCGCTGGCATGGGGAAAGGGACCGACCAGGTCCAGCCCCCATATGGCGAAGGGCCAGGGAGCCGTGATGGTCCGGAGTCTTTGAGCTGGGAGGAGCTGGAGCGGAGCATAGAGCTAGCATTTCGGACACTTTCTTGCGAACTCTGCCGCATCCTTGCTGAGAGTGGGCCAAAAGTAGCCTTGCCTCAACACCCTCCCTTCCAGGGTCTGACTCCCGGAGTGACTGCCGCACTCCCCGGAGTGGATTTCTTCCAGCACTCTCGGGACCTCCTCCTCGGAGACACAACGGGCCAGGAGTCCCGAGAGGGTCTTTCTATATAGCCCCCCTGCATGCAAGGAGTAATAGGCGGACTTATACCTGAAGCGCCTCTTGTCCACGTCCTCTCCAGGGAACTGCCCGGAGGATAGGAAGGTGTTGAACGGATCCATCCACGAGGCTCGTCGATCCACCTCCATCAATTCTCCTTCCTCGATGGAGGGCCGGAAGAGTTCCGAAGTCGTCCCTCCCGCTCGAGGACCGAACTTGGCTAAGAGGTCCGCCTGGGTGCTCTCCTCCCTCGGCACGTGCTTGATGGAGAAGGTGCGGAACTGCCCGATGACCCCCTTAACCTTCTCCAGGTATAGCAGGAGGGTCGGGTCCTTTGCTTCAAACTCTCCCTTGATCTGGCATGCTACCACCATGGAGTCCGTGGAGACCTCCATGTCCTGCACTCCCAGTTCTCGAGCCAGCCGAAGGCCCGCTATCATCGCTTCGTACTCAGCCTGGTTGTTGGTAATTGGGAAATGGATGTTCAAGGCTTGCTCAATCCGAGTCCCCTGAGGACTTACCAGGACCATTCCCCCTCCATAGGAGTGTTTTCCCGACGCTCCGTCCACCAACATCTTCCATGCCTCTGGGGGAGGTGGCTCGTGCTCCCCCACTTCGGCTGCATAGTCGGCCATGAAGTCTGCCACCGCCTGAGCCCTGACGGACGTCCTGGGCACGAACGTGATATGGAATTCACTTAACTCCACAGACCACTTTGCTAACCTTCCCGAGTGCTCCACCCCTTCCATGATTTTTCGGAGCGGGTGGTCCGTCACTACCTTGATTGAATGGGCTTGAAAGTAAGGTCGGAGCCTCCAGGACGACACCACCAATGCGAAGGCTAACATTTCTAGGATCGGGTACCGGAGCTCTGCCTTCTTCAGCACTCGGCTGACGTAGTAGATAGGGAACTGTTTCTTTCCCTCCTCCCGGATTAGCACGAAACTTACCGCTTCGGATCCTACCCCTAGGTACAGAGATAGGTCTTCCCCTGGCCTCGGTCCCTGGAGCAGAGGGGTCTGGGTGAGTTGTTCCTTCAGAGCCTGGAAGGCTTTCTCGCACTCCGGGGTCCATTCAAACTTCTTGTTGCCCTGCAGCACCTTGAAGAAAGGCGCACACTTTTCTCACGCCTTGTAGAGGAACCTGCTGAGCCCAGCCAACTTCCCTGTAAGGCTCTGAACCTCCTTCGGATTTCTCGGCGACCCCAACTCCATCACTCCTTTAACTTTGTCCGGGTTAGGTTCCACTCCCGCGGGGGTGAGCAAGTGGCCCAGGAACTTCCCTCGGCTCGCCCCGAAGACACACTTCAAGGGATTGAGTTTCATCTTGTACTGCCGCAGGGTCCCGAATGTCTCTTCGAGGTCTCGGAGGTGAGACCCGAGGTCCCGGCTCTTCACCATGAGGTCATCTACATAAACCTCTACGTTTCTTCCCTTCTGCTCGTGGAAGACTCTGTCCATCATCCTTTGGTTTGTGGCACCTGCATTCTTGAGCCCAAACGGCATCATTTTATAACAGTAGCATCCATCCCCTGTGATGAACGAGACATCTTTGATGTCTGGGGATGCATGCGGATTTGATGGTAACCTGAAAAAGCATCTAAGAAAGACATTACAGGAAAATCGACGGCTGAGTCAACCAGCTCGTCGATTCTAGGCAGGGGGTAACAATCCTTAGGGCATGATTTATTAAGCAAGGAAAAGTCGATACACATCCTCCACTTACCTCCCCCTTTTTTCACCATAACGACGTTGGAGACCCAGCCTGGATACTGGATCTCCGATACAAAGCCTGCCTGCAGGAGCTTGCCCACCTCCTCGCGGATGGGCCCTTCCAGCTTGTCTGCGACGGCCCTCCTCTTCTGGCGGATGGGGCAGGCGCCGGGGTCGAGGTTGAGGCGATGGCAAGCCACATCCGCGTCGATCCCGGGCATTTCCGCGGCGCTCCAAGCGAAGACGTCCACGTTCTTCTGTACGCAAGCCAGAATCTCCGCTTGATCTTCCGGGCTGAGTTCTCCGCTGACCCAGACTTTTTCCACCACCCCCAGCTGGGTGGTGACCTCGAGCTCTACGACTTCGTCCACAGCCTCCAACCGGGACTGCTCTCCCCAAGCCCTCTCCTCTTCGGCACAAGTGGGAGCCTGGGTTTCCTCCTCGACTTCCTTCTCTACCACCATCAGCTCTTCCGCCCTTCCCTCCTGGGCCTTCTCTTCTTCTTCCTTTCCTTCCGCCCGGGGTACCTCAGCTACCCCTTCCTGGGCATGGACTTCATCTCCCTCCATCTTCTCCTCGGCTACCTCCATACTTCCGGCTTCGGCCTCCTCCTCCATCATCCTATCCCACTCCTCAGCTTCTCCCATCCAGGAGATGGTGTTGACAGCCGTTACGTAGCACTGTATCGCCACCTTGGGATCCCCCCTGATCCGCACCTGAACCCCTCCGTCGTTGAATTTAAGGCATTGATGAAAGGTGGAAGGGACACAACGAAACGCGCTGATGAGTGGCCGTCCAAAGATAGCGCTGTAACTGCTTGGGGCGTCCACTATGACAAAACGACAGTTCCGGGACTGCCCACCCAGGGTCACATGAAGCCCTACTCCCCCTTCTACTTCCTTCCTCTCCCCCGAGAATCCGAACAGAGGGCCATATGAGGCCAACACCCTCCTGGGCTCCACCTCCATCTTGTCGAACGCCTTCTTGAAGATGACGTTGACCAAAATTCCATTGTCCACTAGGATCTGGGAGACGGTGAAGTTCTCGATCGCCGTCTGAATAACCAGCGCGTTGCAGAACGGGTCCTCATAGCCCGCCATGTCTTTATGGGTGAAAACAATTTTTTCGGCCGGGGGCGGAGCGGTGGATGTCGAAGACACGCTTCGGTGGTAGATGGTATGGAGGCTAGCCTTGCGGGTCGCCTCCACCCCTACCCCCCATGGATCACCCCGATCCGTCCTCTACTTCCCATATCGGTTCTATCCTCACACCTTTCCTCATCCTCCTCTCGAGGTTCAACCTCCACGATCCTTACTGGCTGCTGCTGTGGTGGCGCGGGCGCTCTGCCCCTCTTCACTTCTAGGAACTCCGGACAGGTGTCCGTCGAGTGACCTTCCACATCATGGAAGATACAATATGGCAACGCCACTTCCCTTGCCTCGGCCTCTGCCACCCTATTCCTTGTCCTCCTAGCGGCTGCCGTTTCCGCCTCTCCTCCCCTTCCTCTTCCTCTTCCTCTTCCTCATCCAATCGCCATGGCCTGTTGGGGAGGGGGAGGCATTTGCATTGTACCTTGCCTCCACCCTAACTGGGGGGGCCTCCATTGACCTCCAGCATGGTTACCCCTTCCTGGGCCGTAACCCCTTCCCTGCCCATGCATTCCTCCACCTTGCGGCCTCCATTCCCCCTCCGGGGCCCGGGGCTCTTCCCTTCTCCTGACCTCCTGCTGCCTTACCTCCGGCTCACTGAGCTTTGCTAGCCTCTTGGTGAGCTCCGGATTGGCTTCCTCACTCGCGACTTCCTCCGACACCCTCTCCATCAGCTCTTCAAAGGAGACGGGGGCTTTTCTCTTCAACGCCATCTTGAAGAAACTCTCTTTCAACCCGACCGTAAAGGCGAGTTGGAGTGCAAACCCAGGCAACTCCTAAGTGAGCTGCACTTCCTCCTGGAACCGATCCGCATACTGAGCCAGCGACTCCCTGGGTCCCTGCTTCACTGCGAAGAGGGAATCAGCGTCCTTCTTCCTCTTTTTTGAGGTCGAGAACCTCAGCAAAAAAACTTCGGTGCAAATCCTCGAACGAGTAGATTGACCCTGTAGGGAGATGATGGAACCAGTCCCTGGCCTTCTCCTTGAGGGTGACGGCAAAGAGCTGACACTTGAAGGCATCTGACATCGGCCTGATGGAGACCGAGTCTTCGAAACTCTGCAGGTGCTGGACAGGGTCATCTCTACCGTTGTAGTACACCCAGTCCCATTCTCCAAATCCCTCTGGAACGGGTGCGGAAAGCACTAACTCGCAAAAGGGGCTTCCCCCTCCTGTCACTCTTCCTGGCTCCACTCGTCCCCCAAGCTCGCTCGCCAAACTTGAGCTCGTCGGGACTGTGCTCGCGAGGGCGGTGCTCGCCTGAACCACCCTGATAGTCGCCGCTTCCTCTTGGCGTGCACTCGCCAGTGTCGCGCTCGCTGGGACGGAGCTCGCCAGCACTGAGCTTGCAGGCACGGAGCTCGCTGGACTGGCGAACAGCACTCGCCCTTCCTGGCTCTGACCTAAACCAACGACAACTTCCTTTCCAGCCCTTCCTCCTGGTGCCTTCTCGCCGACTGCTGTTGGGGGAGGGGTCGCCTGAGGTGCTGGGGTCGCAAACTCACTTCGCAGAGCTGTGACCGTGAACCCCAAGGTGTCGAGCACCACCTTTCTGAAATCCGCGAGCATCCTAGCCATCGCCTCCTGAGGAGTCTCGCCGAACTCCTCGCCCTGCTCCTCATCTCCTGCCATAACCCTTCTCTGGAACTTTCTTGAACCAGCCACGCTCCACGCTCACCGCACCAAAATGTTGAAACCGATTTCTCGGTCTCTTGTGGAGCTCGGGGCCCTCAACGAATTGAGGGGCGACTAGCCCTTACCGGTCCCTCGGAAGAGGTAGGCAGATAACCCGGACAAAGAACAAAGACCCTGGTCTCAGCAAGGAGGTCCCTCCACTAACCCGGAAGATCGTTGAGCGCTTCCCCTCCCAAGCCAAAGCTAAGACTCGGGCACCTTGGAGAGCTAGAGAGCCCAAACCAAAGCGACCTATGGAGAGAAGAAGGCTCAAAGATTCTGAAACCGGACCTCTTCCAAGGTGCCCCTTAAGGTCTATTTATAGATTTTGGTTTTGTGGTCTGTCAATAGACAACTCCCACTGTCCCTTCTTACTATCCGCACCCCAAATTGTCTGCTAACAGCCAAGCTCCGCTGTTCGGAGGGGCTACTCGCAGACCACCAGGGGTTTTTTGGTAAAGGACCACCCCAGGCGCCGGCGAACCAGAGACCCCTGACCTGTTCAGCGAACACGGGGCTCGCCGAAAGATCTGGCTGGCTCGCCAAAGCCGCCTAGCGAACTCCTCCGACCGGCTGGCTCGCCTGCCTCTACGGCTCGCCTGCCGAACCGCTCCTTAGCGGGCCGAGCTCGCCAAAATGGCTAACTGTACCCCAGAAATGGCGATTTGTACCCCAAGGTCCCGGACCTGCCTAGAAAGCTCCTCCGACCGGCAGGCTCGCCAAAGCCACCTAGCGAACTCCTCCGACCGGCTGGCTCGCCTGCCTCTATGGCTCGCCTGCCGAACCGCTCCTTAGCTCGCTCCCTAGGTTGTGCGAACCAGGGACCCTTCCTGGCGAACATCGGGGTTGTACATTACTGGTGCTCCAAGAGGACCCCTAATGGGTTAGGGATACTATGGTGGGGTCAAGGTTCAAAGTGGGGCCCCTAAAGTCCAACCCTAGGCTTGATATCTGAAAATTGCTATTTGCAGACCACTTGGGTTTTCTCCTTCTCACCTATGTTCACAAGGTCTTGAGCTCTTCCTATGGCTTTGTCATGACCTAGTCATGACAAAACCAACTTAGGGGTCTAGCTGTTTGGGGGATGTTACAAATCCCAATAAACAAAAAGAATAATTTCGTCCTCGAAAATCAGGTTAGGCTTGCGGGATTTTCACCGAGAGTGACTGAACGTAACATCCCCTAAGAATTGAACTATTCCTGGCTCGAAGAGCATCGACTATCTCTGCCACACCAGCTCTAGTAGCTCCCAAGTGTGCTCCTCCTATCCATAATTTTACAACGTGATTTTTACCTACGGAATCTTCTTGCGTCGTAAGACTCGCACCGTCGTATCATCTATCCCGACCGGGGTGACCTAGCTACCTTGGTCAATCTATCCCCGATCTCCCACTCTAACCTGGGCAGATTCTTATGCCTCTAAAGATTTCTTCACACGTTCAATTTCTTACTCCTTCAGGTGCGTCCGAGTAATCACTCATCTCTACTCTACAACTTTTCCTGTTCTTACTACTGATGGAACTAATCAAATCGTCTAGCGTCCCAATCATCCTTAAATTTTTATTGGGGGCACTTTTGAACCTTTATGAGTACCTGTTAACCAACCACAATTAGTATCCATGTTGGTAAGACGACTGCCAATCATTTTCCACGTGGAGTTTGATTCATAAGGTATATGGGTAAAAAATTTTGAAACCCTAAGATTTTCACAAGTCAATTTCATCAAGAAAATATCTTCACATTTATTCCACCAAATTCCTATCACTTCCACATATGCTAGTCTTGATCACTTTCGAATGGTCCAAGGTAAGATAAACTTAGATTTTTCTTATTAAAGTCGACTCAAACACTAGATTCTAAATTCAATAGGTCATCGTCTAAGATCTCTGGTCATTCATCATCATCATAGCTCTCAAGGTATAAGGGCTATTATTGTAATTATCTACCAAGACAGGGCGTGATTTTTAACGAATCATAAATTAATCACTTCTGAAGCCCCAAACTACCAGAACTTTCAAATATAACTAAAGCTTGCACGACATAATTTCAGTTCCCAACTTCCAGAAGGGCATCTGCATCCCTAAGTGATTAATCTTGGCAACTTACATTTCCAAAGATTCAAATAAGGTCAAGCTGTTGTTCTATCTACGATGTCCTTTCATTGTCCTGGTAACACCTCAGATCATCATTCTAGACCTACTTTTACACCATCTCATCTTTGTCCAAGTGACATCGAATAAGATCAACCTCAAAATCATTATTGTTCATGACACCAAAAGTTTCTAACTTAGGTCTAAGGGAAATCAAAGTCCGTCATTAATTTGCCCAATAAACAAAAGGTAAGCCCCAATAAACAAAAGATTAGCCTCTATCTATTTTTGGGTGAAGTATCTTCAATATCACCATGTTATACTCGTCCCAAGTATGCAAGCAATTCATAGGGAACACAACCTTAGACTTAGAGTTCTATCTTGAAACCCGTTAATTCGCTCCATTCTTCAAACTCTTCAGGGTACCTTCTACGACAACCTTATCAAGGTCAATATGTCACCCAATCCCAAACGGGTCCCTTCTGAACTTCAATTCTTATCCGACCCTCAGTGTTTGTCATGGTGGTTGTCATAATGTAATCATGTCACGGATACGAGGATTGAGTCTATGAGTCTCACACCATTCGGCTTCTGAGTCAATCTCTCTTTCTCTAGTCTCTTTGGGGTATCCTCGTACCTTCACCAAAGGTTATACTTACGGGCTACTTCAGACTAGGTCACGGTATAAATTGTTAAGGTAAGTCACGTATTCTAGTGGGGTTGAGTCTAACTCGTTGACTAAAGTACTATCTAAAGAGATCTTTGCAGCCGGAGGTATTCCCCGCTGGGGGCAGGGTTTGCCGCTGGCTACAAAAGAAAACTTGACACACGCAGGGGGAAACTGACCAAGAAGATTCAGTTAAAAATGGACCTTTTTTAATGTGATTCCCATATGGGCACACCACTGCTTCCGCTGCTAGTTTGTCCTCAAACTAAGCTCGCGCGGGGTGGCCCAGGGTTTGTGGACTGCTTTTCTTCGGATCGAGGATTCGCTCTGATACCACTAGTAAGACCCCCTTTTTTTTTTGAAAACACTGGGTCTTAGGCCCAGAACCGCCGCTTTGCAGTGACACCTTCACTCGGGAAGGTCACCACTACAAAACACCGATCCTGCCGGCCAAATAGATCACAAAGAAAAGTGCATTAAAGAAGACAAGTCCACAGAATCAACATGAAATATAAAACCATAAAGGTAAATGTCCACAGATATAACTGAATAAAAAGATAAGAAGAGTTACAATAATAAAGGGCTCATGCCCTGTACATCATATCCTCACTACAAGATCACTCGCAGAAGCTAACT
This sequence comes from Dactylorhiza incarnata, assembly GCA_033032865.1. NCBI lineage: Eukaryota > Viridiplantae > Streptophyta > Magnoliopsida > Asparagales > Orchidaceae > Dactylorhiza > Dactylorhiza incarnata. Next base: position 3,951,808 of record JAWHQI010000078.1, read on the forward strand.
CCTAATCACTCACTGATCCTGAATCCTGTGCTCCTGCACTACACTGGCCTGCCTCCGTCTGCACCGGCCTCTGGTGCTGCTCCGTCGCCGCGGTCTCCCAAAATGATAAGGTCCACCGACCACTAGTCAAAAAGACTAAGCCAATCCCCCAACCCTCCCCCGGTGACTCCTAGGCACCGAGCGGGAAGGATGAAGCAGAGGACAGCAAGGGGTGTAACAAAGAGCAGGTGACAGTGGTACATGAAATGGTTCTACACTACACAAGTATATATGTACATAATCGAAGCAGTAAAAGAGCATAGTAAGAGCAGGTAAAGAATAAGTAAAGTTTTGAAAGTAAGGACATATAAAATAGAAAAGTAACCATTGATTTATAGGAATGCCCACACAAACCTATAGACCAAGGGGTCGTTTAACAAGGCCTATCGTATAAGAAGTCCCATAATTGACTTATACGACAGGGGTAGGGGTTGAAATGCAATGTGTATGCCATGACATGCAAGGTATGTGGTTTATGCTATGTTCATACAAGTGCAACTCACCCACTTCGACTCTATGCGCATAGACCTTTAGTTCCCCCTTTTTGGAGCTAGCTAGACTCCCAGGATACTCCCGTAGTGGCAAATGGAAGCGGTGGGTTGGGCCTCGTCCACCTCTAGGTTGGTATTCACACTACCCTACCTAGACCTATCGTACGCCTCAACGCAAAACCGCGAAGCATCTGCGTACTCTTACTGGCTGGACCACCAGACTTTCAAGGCTAAGTGCAAATTCCATACTTGCCGAGTCAATGTATTGACGTCGGTGTGAACGATCGTCCAATACCGGAGACCCACCACCTTCATGCACATGCAACATGTTCTACTATATCCCGAGCCATAAATTCCCCGGGCTAACCTGCCCGTCATCAATAACCTTCCGAGCCACCGGCTCGACGGACCAACCCACCCGTTCCAACAAACCATACTGAGTCACAAGCTCACTAGATTAATTAGTCTACTGCTACAACCACCGAGCCTACCGCTCGTAAGACCAAACCGACTAATATTCCCGTGATAACGGGGTGTGGGTGAGAGTATTATTAATTAGTCTTGAGCATGTTCTATACTCCTACGACTTATGGTTAATCTTGGACTTCCCGAGGGTTACCCTATAAGGGGTTCGCTACGGTACTAGGAACTGTAATGGGATTGTACAACCCTCATATTTGCCGAGATGGTTTGGTTAACCTAGACTCAGCAGAATCGTGGCGGTTAAGGAGAATAGCCGTTCACAAGTGACCAGAACTAGCTAAGGTGAAAGCGGGTCCAGAGGAGATGGAAGGAAGGGCGGTGGGGCGAGCAGATATAGCCTTCGCTTCCCTCGGACGAGTGGGGGGGATCCCCCACTTGCCGGGCTCTTTGGGCAAGTGGAGCACTCGCCCGGCCACGGGCGAGTGGAGCACTCGCCCGACCTTGGGCGAGTGCAGCACTCGCCCGACCACGGGCGAGTGCAGCACTCGCCCTGCCTTGGGCGAGTGGGCACTCGCCCAGCCACGAGCGAGTGGAGCACTCGCCTGGCCTTGGGCGAGTGCAGCACTCGCCTGGCCACAGGCGAGTGGAGCACTCGCCCGGCCTTGGGCGAGTGCAGCATTCGCCCGGCCACGGGCGAGTGGAGCACTCGCCCGGCCTCGGGCGAGTGCAACACTCGCCCGGCCACGGGCGAGTGGAGCATTCGCCCGGCCTTGGGCGAGTGGAGCACTCACCCGGCCTTGGGCGAGTGCAGCATTCGCCCGGCCACGGGCGAGTGGGCACTCGCCCGGCCCCTATCCGGAGTCCGATTTTGGCTATTCGCAGTCCGTTTTTGGGAAAGTCTATAAATAGACCCCCATGGGCACCTTGAGAAGGGTTGGTCTCTACCCACTCCCTCACGCGTGAGCAAGCACTACCCCTCCCCTCCCCTTTGTTGGATCGGTAGGCGCCATTAGAGGGGGGTGAATAAGGGTTTAAAAACTTTTGATATATTTTGAATATTTTAGAAAATCTTTGATTATTAAACTAAAGAAGATCAAGACATATCAAGTGAAGTAAAAGTAAAGACATGATTTTATTAACTTGAGAAGCATGATTACAAAACTTGATCTCTTATCGAAGCTAGAAATCAAAGTTAATAGAAATAGACTCCTTTTTGTTTTCTATCCCGACTCGCTTCCCCACGAACCAGTGGCCCTAGCCTATCCTCCCCGGATTCGGCCTCAAGCCGCTCTAGCCAACCCATCCCCGGATGTGGCCTCGAGCACCCTCTAGACCTAGCCTAGATCTAGTCGCCAACACGAGGCGAGTTTCCCCCTAAGTCCTACCCAGACCTAGTCGCCAACACGAGGCAATTTCACTAATCGTTTACAAGAAAAATATGAAATGAAAATAAATAAAAACTCCCTTCTAAAGACGGAGGTGAAGATCCGCTGTAGAATAAGCGTTGTAGAAGCGGACTTCGTTTGGATCCGGCGTGATGAGATTCTCCTTCAGAAGTTTGCAGAACATTGGTAGGACTTCAACTTTCGGCCAAGATAGCCTCTGGAATTCTGGCACTCTACCTCTCTCTGATATCTCTCTGATGTATGTCTGAAATGAGAGGAGAGGAGTCCTTTTTATAGCCTCCATGCTAGCACCTGCGCTAGCGCTACCGTCGGCGCTATCCCATATTAGGACATGTTTTGCGCGGCAGAATCTTCAATCCGAGGAAACAATTCCTCCTTGCCAACTTTGTGCATCGCTACCTCATGCGCTATCGGCTACCGCCAGGCGCTATCTCCTTACATATGTGCTCCCGGAATTGCGCTATCATCGCTAGCGCCAGACGCTAAGTGCTACCACCGGCGCTAGTGGGAGACTTGGAATTGCTGGCTCAAATTTAGGGGCAACCATCCTTGAGTCATGTGGACTTTGATTTCCTGCACACTTAAACACACAAGATCAAATACACATAGGATTTGTTATTCTCAAACCTAGGAGATGCGGAATACCATGTTCCAACAAACTGCCCCTTTTGATAATAACAAATCCATTAATGATAAATCAGAGCATTAATAAATAAGCATGATGAAACTATATTTGTGTGTGTGTGAGAGTGATGACCTAGGATAATTATTGATTTTTAGCATTTAGAATTGCTCCCCCTAAATGCATGCTCCCCCTAAGTGAATGCTCTCCTAATATGTAAGCTATCATCTTAATTAAGCAGTATAGTTTGATAGTAGATTAATATTTATCATGTTAGTTCTCCCCCTTTTGTTATTAGCAAAAGCGGGTAAGGAGACATCACCAAAAAGTTGATAATAAGATAAAAGCATGATCGAGCTTGTAGAGAATGAGAAAGAGTTTTAGAGTTATTTTCATCACAATATTGTCATAAATCAGAGTTTGTAGCATAACCAAATAGAAGGTAAATGTAAATTTGCGGAAGACTTAGAAAAACATCTTTTGTAAGACATGATAATTAAAAAATATAGGAGTTTAATTTTATAAAAAAGATGTTTCGTAAACATTTTAAAATCAGTAAGAAATTAACCAAGCATGAAATAATGATATCAGAAAAATAGTACTACAATGTTATGTTAATTCATAGTTTCAAAACATACTAAACATTGTAGAAGGCATGATAGGTTATCTAGTGCATTTCATAAGTAAAGAATAGTATAGAATTAGCATTAGGATCCAATACTCATGAGAAGAAGTGTTATGGAAGATAATGATGTGCACATAAGTGTATTTTTGAGTAGAGTAAACACATGTTTTAATCAAAAATACAAGTAATATGTAAAGTAAGAGCACAATAAAACACAAATAATTTTACTTCCACAAACTTCAATGCACGAAAAAAATGTACAACAACCAAGGTGCTTTGCACACACAATGCTCATTAAGACTTATCAGGGTGCAAAGTAGTGCTTGGGGGATCACCTAGTTTTATTCTTCAAGATTGATTTTTATTGTGATCCGGTGTACTTAAGAATAAGTGGTTTTTATTTTGAAAGAAGTTATGGTTTGCACAAGATACTTTACTATTCTTTCCAAGGTGCTCAACCTCACAACGCTTATTAAGACTTATCAGGAGGTTCAAGTAGTGCTTGGTGGAGTTATCTTTGTCACTTTATTTTATGATTGTTGTTTTGTACAAAGTTCTCCGAATACACTTGTTTTGCAAACCAATATAATTTATAAAAACATAACCACTTTTCTTAACTTTTAAAGTGCAAATAAAGGTTGTGTAGGCAAGATACTTGTGCAATTTTAATTCATTGTACGATTACAAAACATACACAAGAATTCTTAGATTAAACACATAAGTAGACAATGCCAAAATAAGTGAGTGAATAGTGATCATTATCAAACATAACACATTTACTCATACTTAGAGGCATGCTAAGCTTAGTTCTGCAAAACTTTTAAAAGATACTTGATGCACATATTAATAGATATATCAAAGCATGATGAAAACAATGTTCAAAGAGTTTGAAAAGATAAATTGCAACATTATAGAAGTTCTAAAGAATAGATTAAATCATGCCTGATTTTCATTGGAAAATCCATACAATTTTTTTGATAGTTTTAGTGTTTTTTTGTATTTGATTTTTGCAAACAAATAAAAGCATATTTTTGTAATTTTGGCTTTTGTATTTTTGTATTTGATTTTTGCAAAAAAAACAAAAAGAAAAACATATTTTTTGTAATTTGGTTTTTGTAATTTTGTATTTAATTTTTCAAAAAATAAAAAAAACAGAAGTGCAAAACCAAATAGTAAATATAGATGAGTGTATTCTTAGGTATTTTTCAAAATTTTAAAAGCACAGAAAAACAAATATGCACGCTAGCGCTGGCGTTAGCGCTAGCGCGGGAAACAGTACACGAATTTTTTATGATTTTGAAAATTTTAATTGTTGATCTTGATTAAGTGTCCCAATAGTAGTTTCATGCTGAAATCTCAGATATTTAGGAGATGTTTTCGATGGTTAAAACTTGCAAAAATTGTGTTTTGTGAATGTGTTTTAACATGAAAGATCTAGGACACCTAACTCAAGTCGTAATAATCGAAATCTTGCATCGGGAAGAGGTTTAGTAAATATGTCAGCGAGTTGAGAGTCTGTGCCAATGAAGCTTACTTTTACATGCTCTTTCTTAATGTGATCCCTAATGAAATGATGATGAACATCGATGTGTTTGGATCTAGAGTGGTGTACGGGATTATATGTGAGGTTTATTGCACTTTTGTTGTCACATTTAAGATCAATGTTTTTTAAGATGAAATCCAAAATCCTCTAGTGTTTGACTCATCCATAAAGCTTGTGCACAACAGCTACCAAGTGCGATATATTCGGCCTCCGTGGTGGAGAGTGCAACCGAAGATTGTTTTCGACTAGACCAAGCTACTAAAGAGGGTCCTAGAAAGTGACAAGTACCGCTAGTGCTTTTTCGATCTAGTGAACACCCGGCGTAGTCCGAATCGGAATAGCCGTGGAGTGTGAATGAATCATTGTGTGGGTACCATAATCCTAATTTAGATGACCCTAATAGATAACGAAAAATATGTTTTACCCCTTTTAAATGAGATTCTTTTGGATTGGCTTGAAAGCGAGCACATAAACATACGACAAACATTATATCTGGTCTAGATGCACTTAAGTAAAGAAGAGATCCTATCATTCCTCTATATAGCGTTTGATCAATTGAAATTCCGGATTCATCTTTTCCTAGTTTTAAAGAAACACTCATGGGAGTAGAAGCTTGTTTGAGATTTTCAAATCCAAATCATTTAAGCATATCGTGAACATATTTTGTTTGACAAATAAAGATACCATCAATTTGTTGTGAGATTTGAAAACTAAGAAAATATGATAGTTCTCCTACAAGACTCATTTCAAATTCATTTTTCATTACTAATACTACTTCATTACACAACTTTTCATTAGTGGCTCCAAAAATGATATCATCAACATATATTTGTAAAATAATTAGATCGTTATTATTATGCTTAATGAAGAGTGTGTTGTCGGCACTTCCCATAACATAACCGTGCTTTAACAAAAATGATGTAAGTCAATCATACCATGCACGGGGCGCTTGTTTTAAACCATAAAGCGCTTTTTTTAATTTGTAAACATGATTATGGAATTTTTCATTTATGAAACCGGGGGGTTGTTCTACATAAACTTCTTCTTTTATAAACCCGTTTAAAAAGGCACTTTTAACATCCATTTGAAATAATTTTATTCGTTTAAAACTCACAAATGCAAAAATATTCGTATAGATTCTAAGCGAGCAACGTGTGCAAAAGTTTCTTCAAAATCTACCCCCTCAATTTGAGAATAACCTTGAGCAACTAAGCGTGCTTTATTTCTTATAATCCTAGATTCACCATCTAATTTATTTTTAAAGATCCATTTTACGCCAATAATTGGATGATTAGATGGTCTTTCTACTAGATTCCAAACTTTATTTCTTTCAAATTGTCCTAACTCTTCATTCATAGCCAAAAACCAAAATTCGTCATTTAAAGCGGTGGAAACGTTTTTAGGTTCGATTTCGGAAAGAAAACAAATATTTGAAATTGTTTCATGAAGAGAGGATCGAGTTCTTACCCCAGTAGAAGGTTCCCCAATGATTAGCTCTTTTGGATGATTTTTTGAGAAGTTAAACACACTTGGAGGTACATATTCAACTTCATTTGACTTCTCCTCCTCTTCTTTGGACGGTTCTTCTTCGTCGTGCTCCAAAGATGGCAAAGGTTCATCATTTGTACCTGTAGAAGGCTTCTCTGCACATGGAATAAACTCATCAAATTTAACATTAATAGACTCTTCAGCCTTACTTGATCTTTTATTAAATATTCTATAGGCTTTACTGGTTGAAGAATATCCAAGGAATATTCCTTCATCACATTTATCATCAAATTTTCCTAAAGAATCTTTCGTATTAAGAATAAAACATTTACATCCAAATACTTTAAAATATGATACGTTAGGTTTCTTTTGAAAATATAGTTCATACGGTGTGAGATTTAGTGATGGGCGAAGCATAACTCTATTCATTACATAGCATGATGTGCTTACGGCTTCGGCCCAAAACGACTTAGGTAATTTATATTCAGATAACATGGTGCGTTCTAGTTCTTGGATTGTCCTATTTTTTCGTTCTACAACACCGTTTTGTTGAGGTGTGCGTGGAGCAGAGAACTCATGCTTAATACCTAACATTTCACAAAAAGATTTAAAATTTTCATTTTCAAATTCACCTCCGTGATCTGAGCGAATGCACTTTATTTTTAAATCTAGTTCATTTTAATACGAGTACATAATTTTGAGAATTCGCAAAACTCATCAGATTTGGAAGAGAGAAATAAGGTCCAGCAATATCTTGAGAAATCATCTATTAGAACGAAGGTGTATATTTTACCACCAAGACTTGCGGTGTTAACGGGACCAAAGAGATCCATATGAATTAGTTGTAATGGTTTTGAAGTGGAAAGTTCATTTTTGCTTTTAAAAGATGATTTTGTAAATTTTCCTTTTTGGCATGGTGAACATAGTGAAGATAAATTTCCATTCAACTTAGGCAATCCTCTAATCAATTTCCTTTTTGCTAGTCTTAAAATGAGCTTTGTACTAGCGTGACCTAAACGTTTATGTCATAGTTCTAATTCATCATTTTTGGTTATAAAACATTTTATAGATGATTTGGAAAGATCATGAAACGAAACTATGTAAACATATTGTGAATTCTAGGTGCAGTTAGTAACACATCTTTTGTTGTAGGATTAACTATTTTTCAAAGATTAGTGGATGATTCAAATAATACGTCTAATCCGTTATCACATAGTTGACTTATAGATATTAAGTTATGTTTCAAACCTTTAACATAAAGAACATTTGAGATAAGAAAAGATTCGTTACCCACTGTACCAACTCCCACGATCCTTCCTTTACCATTATCACCAAACGTTACGATCCCTCCTTTCTTCTTTTCTAGGCTAAGGAATGTTGCTTTGTTGCCCGTCATGTGCTTGGAGCAGCCTGAGTCCAAGTACCACACGTCCTCCATTTCCTTAGCCTTCATGCAAATCTAGAGAGAAGATGAGAGTAAAGATCCAGATACCCAAGAGGTACCACCCATAGAGTACGTGGATTTCTTAGGTACCTAGATTTGTTTTAAAGAATGTTGTTTTATATTCCTGCAAGAGCTAGACGTGTGTCCAAACTTAAGACAATTGGCACACGAAATAAAGGGAGTTGAGACCCTTTTCTGAGTTTCTACGTTGCTCTTGTTGGATGATGCTTGAATATTAGAAAAAGCATAAGATTTTTTAACACTTGAGCTACCGCCGGCGTTAGTGGCTAGCGCTGGGCGGTAGGGTTCACTTTTATATCCGACCCCAAATTTTGCAGAACCATAACATTGGTTTACCAAAATCATATCCAGGGATTTTTGACCAATCCCGAATTTGTAAAAGAGATTTTGTTTTTTAAGAAAAGTATTTTCTTGTACAATCATAACACATTTGTTTTCAAATCCCTTTTTGTTATTTTGAATTTGTAAAAGAGAGGTTTTTAATTTTCTCTCTAAGTCCCCCTTTTCTTTTGCAATAGTTTTGTTTTGTGAGAGGGCTTTAGAAAGAGAAACTTCAAGTTCTTTTGCCAAAAATAAAGAGTGCTCACACTCTTGACATGAAACCTTTCTCTTTTCAAGGGAATTCACCTTTTTTGTGAGTTTATGATTTTCTTTGATAATAGATTCATTTTCATGATTTAATATAATATTATCTTTTATACTTTGATCATAGGATTTGCAAGTTAAAACATATTCATCATAGAGTTCTTCGAAAGTAGGAGGAATTACCTCAGTGTCTCTAAGAACACTGGTGTCGTCATCATTGCTCTTCGCCATTAAGCATAAGTTTGCTTCCTCTTCGCTACTTGACTCAGACTCGTTTGACTCTTCAGAGGAAGAATCATCCCAAGTTGCGGCTTTTAGTACTTTCTTCTTCTCTTTTGCTTTGTGTTGTTCTTTTTGCTCCTTTTGATACTTTGGGCAATGGCTCCGAATGTGCCCGGTCTTTCTGCAGTGGTAGCACTCTGGTGGTGGTCTTTCTTCTTCATCTTCGCTTCCTTTTTCTTTCCTTGATGAAGAGGAAGATCCCTTTCGTCGAGTATCCTTTTGGAAGTATTTGCGGAATGTGTTCCTTCTTTCCGGGTTCCTGATGAACTTCCTGAAGTTCTTCACCAGGAGACCTTCTTCATCTTCATCATCATCTTCGATGCTCTCTTTCTTTGACTTTAGTGCTATCGCCTTTTTCTTTGGCTCTTTGTTGTATTCATCGTGTTGAATCTGGAGTTCTACCTCATGGGTTTTAAGATTCCCAATAAGGTTCTCGATCTGGAGCGTTCTTAAGTTGTGCAACTCCGAGATGGCTGTCACCTTTGGATTGAACCTTAGAGGTAAGGAGCGAAGAATTTTCCTCACCAAGTCCCCATCTGAGTAGGTCTTTCCAAGTGCCTTTGAAGCGTTGACGATCTTGGTGAAGCGGGTGTACATCGAGTTAATGTCCTCTTCGGTATCCATCCTGAATTTTTCATATTCAGATTCCAGTTGGAATAGCTTTGCATCTTTCACCTGCGATGTACCTTCATGAGTAACTTCCAATTGATTCCAAATATCATAAGCAGTTGTGCATGCAGAAATTCTATTAAACTCAGTCCTATTTAAAGCGCAATATAAAGCGTTCATTGCTTTAGCATTATTTTTACACCTTAGTTTATCTTTATCATCCCAATTATCTTTAGGTTTTGCTAATATCGCCTCTCCTACTACAGTTGTAGGAGGAGAGTACCGAACTTCTACCATGTTCCATACTTTTACATCCATGGTCATAAGAAAACACATCATTCGATTTTTCCAGTAGTTAAAATCTGACCCAGTAAAGAGAGGTGGTCGACTAACCCCTTGACCCTCAGGAAAAGTGAGATCATGAGACGCCATTATTCTTGGTTGTTAAGCCGATTGGAATAACCCCCTCCGATACCACTTGTTGGATCGGTAGGCGCCCTTAGAGGGGGGGGGGGGGTGAATAAGGGTTTTAAAAACTTTTGATATATTTTGAATATTTTAGAAAAGCTTTGATTATTAAACTAAAGAAGATCAAGACATATCAAGTGAAGTAAAAGTAAAGACATGATTTTATTAACTTGAGAAGCATGATTACAAAACTTGATCTCTTATCGAAGCTAGAAATCAAAGCTAACAGAAATAGACTCCTTTTTGTTTTCTATCCCGACTCGCTTCCCCACGAACCGGTGGCCCTATCCTATCCTCCCCGGATTCGGCTCAAGCCGCTCTAGCCAACCCTTCCCCGGATGTGGCCTCGAGCACCCCCTAGACCTAGCCTAGATCTAGTCGCCAACACGAGGCGAGTTTCCCCCTAAGTCCTACCCAGACCTAGTCGCCAACACGAGGCGATTTCACTAATCGTTTACAAGAAAAATATGAAATGAAAATAAATAAAAACTCCCTTCTGAAGACGGAGGCGAAGATCCGCTGTAGAATAAGCATTGTAGAAGCGGACTTCGTTTGGATCCGGCGTGATGAGATTCTCCTTCAGAAGTTTGCAGAACTTTGGTAGGACTTCAACTTTCTGCCAAGATAGCCTCTGGAATTCTGGCACTCTACCTCTCTCTGATATCTCTCTGATGTGTGTCTGAAATGAGAGGAGAGGAGTCCTTTTTATTGCCTCCACGCTAGCGCCTGCGCTAGCGCTACCGCCGACGCTATCCTATATTAGGACATGTTTTGCGCGGCAGAATCTTCAATCCGAGGAAACAATTCCTCCTTGCCAACTGTGTGCGTCGCTACCGCCTGCATTATCGGCTACCGCCAGGCGCTATCTCCTTCCATATGTGCTCTCGGAATTGCGCTATCATCGCTAGCGCCAGGCGCTAAGTGCTACCGCCGGCGCTAGTGGGAGACTTGGAATTGCTGGCTCAAAATTAGGGGCAACCATCCTTGAGTCATGTGAACTTTGATTTCCTGCACACTTAAACACACAAGATCAAATACACATAGGATTTGTTATTCTCAAACCTAGGAGATGCGGAATACCATGTTCCAACACCCTTGTCGTTGAAGGTGGACGGTGAGGTGATCCTTAGTGCCCTCCAAGGTGCCCAGGCTCAGCATTGGCTTGGGAGGGGAAGTTCTGAGTGAGCTTTTGGGTGTGTGGTGGGACCTCCACGCTGCAGCTTCAGGGGTTTGTCTATAGACTCCAGCAATTGTCAAGGACAAGTCTCTCAGTTCCTAGTGACCGGTCAAGGGTCTTAGCTTGGGTTAAGTAAGAGTTAGCCGCATCCCCCTTTCGAACGCTGAAACCGGGTTACTGGTTTCAACATTCTGGTGCGGTGAGCGTGGAAGCGGCTAGTTCGGAAAGCTCCGAGCTGAGCCTCATGGCTGGAAACAACGAGTTGGTGGACACACCTCCTACTTGTGAGTATGTAAAGAAGAGTGACTTCGATGAGTTCAGTAAGAGGATCTTGGAGCTCCTGCAGGTCGCACCTCTCACTCGCAGAGAGTGCTCGACACCACCTGCACCTATGGTCGTGTCACAACCGGTAATGGAAATAGGGCGAACCCATCAGCAAGGGAGAGAGACAGCCTCGGAGAAAAGTTTGGGCCTCCAAGCGCGAGTGCTCTTCAACAACTCGCCCGGAACCAACTTCCCCAGTGGGGAGATGATGGGAACGCCCCCGTCCAACCAAAGGGGATGGAGGAGCCCTTTCTGTGAGCTGATTGTGTCAGCACCTATTCCAATGGGTTCCGCGAACCCGCTATGTCTTATTATGAAGGGAACAGTGATCCTATCCAACATCTTCAGTGGTTCGAAGACATGTCCTCGATCAGGCAGATGTCAGATGCTTTCAAGTGCAGACTCTTCGCTGTCACGTTTCAGGGAAATGCGAGGGACTGGTTCCACCAGCTCTCGGTGGGTACCATCTATGGCTTCGAGGACCTGCGCCGAAGTTTCCTGTTGAGGTTCTCTACCTCGAAGAAGAGGAGGAAGAGGGTGGAGGCCTTGTTCGCGATCCGACAAAAGTCAGGGGAGACGCTGGCTAGCTACATGGATAGATTCCAGGGGGAGGTCCTCCTTGTCATTGAGGTGCCCGGGCACACCCTGCAGCTAGCCTTCACCCTTGGGCTACAGCAGGGAATGTTCAGGATGAGTCTGACTCGGGACCCTCCCTTGTCTTTCGAGGAGTTGATGGAGCGAGCTGGTTGGGAAATCATGTGTGAGGCCAACAACCAGGATTTCGTGGCAAGGATCACCCAGGAAGCAGAGGACGAGAGGAAGGAGCATGGGGGAAGAAGAAAGGATGAGATGAAGAGTCAGGGACACCAGGGACCCCCCGTTGGACAGGAGCAAGGCTAGAGGTCACATCCGTCAGCCGCCCGACCAGCTTGGAGGTCATAGGTAGGGCCCCCTCAAGGCCAAGGAAGGGGCCAATTCCAAAGGGGAGGAGGTTTTCAGGGGAATCAGGGGCGGTTCAACCCGACGGGGTGGCAGCAGAACTCGGGACCATTACAAGTCCAGCCCCTGCAGGCCATGTCCATCGACCGGAAGAAGGGGGGAAAGAAGAAGGGTCGTTGGGAGAAGCAAGGGAATGAGCTGGCACTGTTATATTGTGACTTCCACCAGTAGGAAGGTCACGCAACCGCGGCTTGCCCGGAGTTCTTGGAGAAGAGAGGGGAATGGAGAGCTCCAGGGGGGGGACAAATTTGTCTGGAAGGACCGCAAGCAGGAGAGAAGGGGAAGGGCAAGGAGGAGGATGACCGGTGTGAGGAGAGGATTGACGTAGGATCCCTGGGAGGGATCGGGGTCATCCATGGAGGAGCAGGCAAAGAGGCCACCTGGAAGGGGAGCCTCCATGCCATATACCGTCGGAGCATCGCTTCGACCTCCCGGTCCCCACCTTCGGGCGAGAAGATCACCTTCTCGGCCCAAGACATGCCGGCCCATGAGGATCCTTTCTGCGACGCACTCGTCATCAAGGCGGTGATCGAGAACTTCACGGTCTCCCGGATCCTAGACGACAATGGGAGCTCGGTGAACGTGGTATTCAAGAAGGCCTTCGAGGGGATGAAGGTCGAGGCAAGGCGAGTGCTGGCATCAGATGGGCCACTCTTCAGATTCTCCGGGGAAAGGAAGGAGGTGGAGGGAGGGGTCGAACTCCTCGTCACCCTGGGGGGAACTTCAAAGAACTGTCGGTTCATCATTGTGGACGCACCAAGTAGTTACAACGCCATCTTCGGGCGTCCCCTCATCAGCGCGTACAAATGTGTGCCGTCCTCCTACCACCAGTGTCTGAAGTACAACCCCAGAGAGGTTCAGGTCAGGGTCAGGGGAAATCCCCGGGAGGCGCGTCAATGCTACGTCACCGCGGTCAACATGATCGGATGGATGAAGGAAGCAGAAGAAATGGAAGGAGCGATGGAAAAGATGGCCAAGGAGCATGCCACCGAATGAGCCCAGGAAGGGCAAGGTGTAGTGAGGTGCCCAGGAGGAGCGAGATGTAGTGAGGTGCCTAGGAGGGGCGAGATGTAGTGAGGTGCCCAGGAGGGGCGAGATGTAGCGAAGTGCCCAGGAAGGGCGAGGTGTAATGAAGTGCCCGAGCGTGGCCTGATGTAATGAAGTTGTAACGAATGAGCTATGAATGAAAAAATTTCTGGGGTAACATCCCGACTCAAGATCCCTGAATAGAGACCTCCCGCCGGGCTTGGTCATGCCGGCAGATGGGGGCTCATCAGGTCGACTCGCTGATTCACCAATTGGTTTAGGAGGGCGCTGAGCTCCTCTGTCTCTAGGCAAGCCGAGCCCCTAGGACGCGCGTGGATACCTCCGCCTCCCATTAGATTGGGAGGACGGTGAGTTCCCCTGTCTCCAGGTAAGCAAAGCACCTAGGACGCGGATGGGTACTCCCGCCTCCAACTGATTTAGGAGGGCGCTGTGTTCCTCTGTCTCCAGGCAAGCCGAGCCCCTAGGACGCGGGTGGATACCTCTGCCTCCCATTAGGTTGGGAGGACGGTGAGTTCCCCTGTCTCCAGGTAAGCAAAGCACCTAGGATGCGGATGGGTACTCCCGCCTCCAACTGATTTAGGAGGGCGCTGAGTTCCTATGTCTCCAGGCAAGCCGAGCCCCTAGGACGCGGGTGGATACCCCCGCCTCCCATTAGATTGGGAGGACGTTGAGTTCTCCTGTCTCCAGGTAAGCAAAGCACCTAGGATGCGGATGGGTACTCCCGTCTCCAACTGGTTTAGGAGGGCGCCGAGTTCCTCTGTCTCCAGGCAAGCCGATCCCCTAGGACGCGGGTGGATACCTCTGCCTCCCATTAGATTGGGAGGATGGTGAGTTCCCTTGTCTCCAGGTAAGCAAAGCACCTAGGACGCGAATGGGTACTCCCGCCTCCAACTGATTTAGGAGGGCGCTGAGTTCCTCTGTCTCCAGGCAAGCCGAGCCCCTAGGACGCGGGTGGATACCTCCGCCTCCCATTAGATTGGGAGGACGGTGAGTTCCCCTGTCTCCAGGTAAGCAAAGCACCTAGGACGCGGATGGATACTCCCGCCTCCAACTGATTTAGGAATGCATTGGTTCCCCATGTCTCCAGGTAAGTGAAGCATCTAGGACGCGGAGGGGTGTTCTTCCTCAAATATCTAAGGCCCTTAACTAGGGACCATTCGTCAGGCCCGGTCATGTTGGCAGGTAGTGAGGCTGGTCGGATCGATTGGCCACTCGGTGGTCGGTTCAACAAGGCATTTAATTACCAAGCAGTGAGGAAAAGGAAGAACAAGCTAAAAGATTCATTAGAACAATAGCTGGTTCGGCAGCGACATATATTACATAAACTGTTGCTCCACCCTTACTGATATATGCAGGATGAAGAAAAGAGCACATGCAAGAGATACATGATTCCTATAAGAAGTAGCAAGGAAGAAGGGTCCCCTGACAACCATGACATTCAGGGGGAATAACCACCGCTGCAAGGAGATGAGTCGGGACGCCCGGGAGAAGAGAAGAATCCGTGCAGGATGTCATCGGCAGAGACCCCCCTCCAGGTATCTCGGAGAGCATCCGCCTCGTGAAGGCGGCTCAACAAGGCCTGAGCTGTTGACGTCACGATCTTCCTCCGAGCATGCTCGGCTTCAGCCGGGTAAGGTGGGACGGACGTCGATGCTTTCGAAGGACCATCTCTTTCCCTCCCTTTCTCTTTTATCTGTCCTTGGGCATCAGCTAGTTGATCCCTCAGGTCATGCACCTCCTTATCCGACTCCTCGCACCGTCTCCTGAGCGAGTCGGCGGCGCCGGGTCCCTGCAAGTGGGCAAAGCAGAATGATTGGAGCATGTATAGGTGAAGGGGTTAGGAAAGGGTTAGCCATCAACACAAGCACGAACCAAGCCTCCAGACGACTCCTCCAGGAGTCTCTCAGCAATACCCAAGCGTGTCGCGAGGTTGGCAACCTTCTCTTTCGCCGCCAGCTTCGACGCATCGGCTAGCCTACACCTGTTCGAGATACTAAGACCTCGATGGGCGGCCATGTGAGAGAGCTCGGTTGCGCGAAGCAAGGCCTGAGAGCTTGCGCACGCGAGGTCGCGCATGGACCTCTCCTTATAGGAGGCAGCATCCTGTCGGCCCTAGATGCCGAAGGAGAAGTTGTATGCGGTGTCATCGGTAGCACCCCTCTCGGCCCACGAAGGGAGCTGAGAGGTGAGCGAGACTCGGTTCATCGTTTCATCCCAGAAAACGATGGGGTCATCAAAGGGGTCCATAGCTTTCTCCCCCATCCCGAAGTTGGGATGATTCGCCAACGCGTGGGGATCGCTCGGTTCTCCTCTCTCCCTAGGTGGTACCCCGGAACCCCTCCGACAGATTACTTTCCCCCGTCGCATCCTCGGACCCTTCGGGGGGGGAAGAAGGTGCTCCCTCCTCTGACGCCGAACCTTTGTCCCTCCTTTGCCTCGGCTCGGGAACCTTTGGACCCGAAACATGGGCAGTCGCGTCCTCCTCAATGAACTAGCGGGCGGGGGAGGAGCCTTCCCCCGTGAAGGGAGGGTATTGCGGGAGGGACCGTTCACCTGCACAAGTTAAGAGGGGGTGATCAACGTTAGGTGGAGGTAAAAAGAAGAGAAAGGACGTTAGTAGGATCCGAATACCTGACCCCGGCTCTACGTAGACGAGCTGATCGATGTTCCTCCGGAGGTGCTCAACCTCAAAGCTCACACCCTCAAGGCGGTTATGTAGCTCAGCGGCCTCTCCATGAAGCGGAGGGGCTCGGCAGACCTTCTCGGATCTCTAGATGGGAGAGAAGGGGATGTCGCCCAGGTCACCCCGAACGAACACGAAGGAGTGGTTCCAATGGCGAACCTTGTTGGAGGTCTCACTTACCTTCATATGGGAGCCGGTCAAGAAACAAACCCCATCAGGAGTCGCTCGGAAGACAAATACCTTGCGGAATACGCTCAGGTCGAACTCGACCCTTTCTTCCCGCAAGTAGCAGGCGTAGACCGTTAACACCGAGATCGCGTTCGAGTTAACCTGAGCCGGGACTACGCCAAAATAGTTAAAAAATTCCTTCACCTCAGGCCACAAGGGGAGCCGTAGCCCGACCTCAAAGTGAGGAAGGGGGAATGCGAGCCAGTCCTCGTAGAAGGAGTTAATGGTCTCGCCCGACGATGGACGACCACCCCGCAGGAAGGTAAGAGCTCTTAAAGGCTAGGAAGTCCTCCTTGGACACCCTCCCCTTGGGGAAGGAGTGTTCTGAAAAGTTGGCCGTGCCATGTTCTCGACCATTTCCCACAATAGGGGGATGGTTAGGGGCCATGTCACAGGATCGTTAGGAAGAGGAGTAGACTTCGGAGAGAAGGCAAGACATGAAGGAAGGCGAGTGTTAGGACATGGAAGGAGGAAGGGAAGGTGTATTTATAGGGGGAGGGGTGCAAAAGAAAAGCGAGTGGACCGCGTGGTCCACTCGCCCAGGGCAAGGGAAGGAGTGGACCACGAGGTCCACTCGTCCCGGGCAAGTGGACCGCAAGGTCCACTCGCCCCGTGCACTGGCAAGCGGACCTCGAGGTCCACTCATCCGAGGCATGGGAGTGGACCTCATAGTCCACTCGCCAGACAGAGATGGGCGGACCTTGTGATTCGTTCGTCTATCATGGGGATGAGGATCGAGAGGTCCACTCACCCGTACCACCCCCTAACACCGCCCAACCACTTCGTCTCTGTTGAAACCGATTTCTCGGTCTCTATGGAGTTCGGGGCCCTCACCGAGATGAGGGGCGACCAACCCTTACTCCTCTCAAGGGAGAGCTCTAGTTTGAAGGTTGAGGAACTATGGACTGGACCAAGGGCTTAGTGGGGCGGTCCCGCCACATACCCGGAAGCCCCTTAGGAACTTCCCCTCCCAAGACACCACTAAGCTTGGACACCACTGGAGGCTCTCCTCACCCCCTAGAGAGACTTGGGGAGAGAGAGAGAGAGAGAGCTAGCCTAGAATCACCTCCTCCCAAATGGTGCCCCCTTGGTCCTATTTATAGGATTTCTGAAGTTGGGCTGCAAATAACCAAAAACAGGTCCCTGAAAATACCAACATACCCCCGGAAGTGGCTGCGGATAGCCAAGTCCCACTGTTCTGAGACGCTAAACGCAGACCACCTTCTACTTTGGAGCTGGGGCGAGCCAGGGGCATGGGCCCCCTCCCGGCTCGCCCCCTAAGGGCTCTGGGGCGAGCCAGGGGCCTGGCCCTCTCCCGGCTCGCCCCCTAAGGACTCTGGGGCAAGCCAGGGGCCTGGGCCCCATCATGGCTTGCCCATTAAGGGATCTGGGGCGAGCCAGGGGCCTGGGCCCCCTCCCGGCTCGCCCCCTAAGGGCTCTGGGGCGAGCCAGGGGCCTGGCCCCCTCCCGGCTCGCCCCTTAAGGGCTCTGGGGCGAGCCAGGGGCCTGGGCCCCCTCCCGGCTCGCCCCCTAAGGGCTCTGGGGTGAGCTAGGGGCCTGGGCCCCCTCTCGGCTCGCCCCCTAAGGGCTCTGGGGAGATCCAGGGGCCTGGACCTCTCCCGTCTCGCCCCCTAAGGGTTCTGGGGCGAGCCAGAGGCCTGGCCCTCTCCCGGCTCGCCCCCTAAGGGCTCTGGGCGAGCCAGGGGCCTGGGCCCCCTTTCGGCTCGCCCCCTAAGGGCTTTGGGGCGAGCCAAGGGCCTAGCCCTTTCCCGGCTCGCCCCCTAAGGGCTCTGGGGCGATCCAGGGGCCTGGCCCTCTCCCAGCTCGCCCCCTAAGGGCTCTGGGGCGAGCCTGGGGCCTGGGCCCCCTCCCAGCTCGCCCCCTAAGGGCTTTGGGGCGAGCCAGGGGCCTGGGCCCCCTCACGGCTCACTCCCTAAAGGCTCTGGGGCGACCCAGGGGCCTGGCCCTCTCCCGGCTCGCCCCTTAAGGGCTCTGGGGCGAGCCAGGGGCCTGGCCCTCTCCCAGCTCGCCCCCTAAGGGCTCTGGGGTGAGCCTGGGGCCTGGGCCACCTCCCGGATCGCCCCCTAAGGGCTCATGGGTGAGCCAGGGGCCTGGGCCCCCTCCCGGCTCGCCCCCTAAGGGCTCTAGGGTGAGCCAGGGGCCTGTCCCTCTCCCGGCTCGCCCCCTAAGGGCTCTGGGGCGAGCCAGGGGCCTGGCCCCCTCCCGGCTCGCCCCCTAAGGGCTCTGGGGCGAACCAGGGGCCTGGACCCCCTCCCGGCTCGCCCTCTAAGGGCTCTGTGGTGAGCCAGGGGCCTGGCCCCTTCCCGGCTTGCCCCCTAAGGGCTCTGGGGCGAGCAAGGGGCCTGACCCTCTCCCAGCTCGCCCCCTAAGGGCTCTGGGGCGAGCCAGGGGCCTGACCCCCTCCCAGCTCGCCCCCTAAGGGCTCTGGTGCGATCCAGGGGCCTGGGCCCCCTCCCGGCTTGCCCCCTAAGGGCTCTGGGGCGAGCCAGGGGCCTGTCCCCCTCCCGGCTCACCCCTAAGGGCTCTGGGGCGAGCCAGGGGCCTGGGCCCCCTTCTGGCTTGCCCCCTAAGGGCTCTGGGGCGATCCAGGGGCCTGGGCCCCCTCCCGGCTCGCCCCCTAAGGGCTCTGGGGCGAGCCAGGGGCCTGGCCCTCTCCCAGCTCGCCCCCTAAGGGCTCTGGGGTGAGCCAGGGGCATGTCCCTCTCCCGGCTCACCCCCTAAGCGCTCTGGGGAGAGCCAGGGGCCTGATCCCCCTCCCTGCTTGCCCTCTTCTGCCCCTACTATTCCTGTCTGGGACAATGTTACCACACAATGTTCTAAAGGACTTCTGGGTCTCGAAAAAACATTCGGTGAATACGGGGTTGTACACCGGGGGTTCGCTCAGCGAATTCAGGGTTGTACAGTCTCGAGATCATCCAGTCATTGCCTCTAGTTCCCATCCGCCAGGCGGTTGCCACAGCGTCGTGTCGCTCACCTTGACATATTGGTTAGTGAGAGAATAGCGATGTAAGCAAAACATGAATCAACAAAAATCGAAGCGTTTGATCGCAAGACGGGTTGAACCGCCATTTGAGGCCAACCCCTATTATTACATAGCAAACGAAAGGTCATAAGTAAAAGTCGCTCAGCGTGCCATCCACTTCTAGAAACCCTATTCCTGGGCATTCGACAGCACCCCCTGCATAGACCCGATGCATTCTTTCGTTGCAGCGATCTCCTCACCAGTGGTGCGGTAGCTAGCTTCAACGCGGCCCAGGTGGTCAGCAAGTGGCGCAGCTATGCCTCCGGACGCGAGCCTGACTTCCCCCCTCAGCTGAATAAGCTCATTCTCCAGCCTCTCCGATCGCCGCTCCAACGCGCACACGCGGGCAAGATGTTGGACATGTGTGTCACATCCCTTTGTTTGAGAATAACAAATCACATATTGTATTTGATATTGCTTGTAGTGTGTTTATAGTGTGCAGGAACTATAGGTGCAATACTCCATAGGTAGAAAGCAGCTTGGAACAAACTTTTGAAAGGAGCAGAGCTAACGCCAGCGCTATCGCTAACGTCAGCGCTATCGCTAGCGCTACCGCTACCGCCAGCACTACCGCCAGCGCTATCGCTACCGCCAGGAGCTATCTCGAGTTCGTGCGCAGCGACGATTTCGCAACCGCTACCGCTACCGCCAGCGCTATCTCCCGCTACCGTCAGCGCTATCGCTACCGCCAGGCGCTATCTCCAGTTCGTGCATAGCGCCACGCCGCCGACGGTTGCGCAACCGCTCCACACGAATGCTACCGCAGGCACTAGCCCTACCGCCGACGCTAGCTCCAAGTTCTATAAATTGGAGCTTTGCTTCTCGTTTTGGCTAGAGATCCCAGAGAGGTTTCTTGTGCCACAAATTCCAGTGCTGTTATGCTGCCGAAGATGGATCTCCCACAAAAAGCTTAAGGAGAATTCTGGAGGAGGACTACGTCACGCTACATCCGAAGGAAGACCGCTTCTACCTCGCTTATGCTACATCGATCCTTCATCCTCGACTCCAGAGATCTCATATAGAGAGTTTTTATTATTGTTTTTCATTATTTCCATTCCATACTTCTTTGTAACCGTTTAGTTAATTTGCCTTGTGTTGGCGACTAGGTCTAGGTAGGACTTAGGGGGAAATTTGCCTTGTGTTGGCGACTAGGTCTAGGTGATTAGATCTAGGGGGTGCTCGAGGCCATATCCGGGGAAGGATTGGCTAGAGCGGCTTGAGGCCATATCCGGGGAAGGATAGGCTAAAGCCAACCGGTTCGTGGGGATACTAGTCGGTATAGAAAAGGAAAAATTATTTACATATGTACGCCTCCGATTTCTAGCGATATTGAAATTAATTTTTGTAAACACCTTTTTATATAAATACAATCATGTCTCTATTTGTGTTTACTTGATTTCTCTCCTTTGGCGTTATCTTTAATATATTGGTTACAAAGCTTTAAATTCAAATCACTTTAACTAAATTGTTTATTTCAATCTCTTAATCATAAAACAATTTAGTACTTATTTCTAAAGATGAAAATTATGATATTCTCACAAATTAGCTAGATTGTTATTTTGTCTTTCTCATATTATAAAACAATTTAGTAATATCCATAGAATTATAAAAAAAAAATTTATTCCCTTATTCACCCCCCCCCCCCCCCCCTCTAAGGGCGCCGTAAGATCCAACAAGTGGTATCTGAGCACAGGTTATTCCAAACGGTTTAAAAACCAGGAATAATGGCGTCTCATGATCTCGCTTCTATTTATGGGGAAAACTTTCTTATAAATGAAAAAATTTTAGCACCACCTTTATTTGAAGGGAAAAATTATAATGGGTGGAAATTTCTTTTGGAAAAATTTCTTAAGTCTTTGGATATGGAAGTATGGAATATTACTATTAAAATACCCCCAAGTACTTTAAATAAAAATGAAATGTTTTTAAATTCCAAATCAATAAATAGTCTATATTGTGCATTGCATCAAAATATTTTCAAACTAATTTATACACTTCCTACTGCTTATGAAGTTTGGAAATTTCTTGAGAATACTTATAGTCTTCCTTCTACAGATGATGAACAAGAGGAATTCCTTATGGATCCAAGAGAAGAAATCGACGAGGAATTCCTTATGGATCCAAGAGAAGAAATCGACGAGGAATTCCTTATGGATCCAAGAGAAGAAATCGATGAGGACTCATGCTTGGAGGAAGAAAAATACAACGTCATAATGTTGGACTCATTTATTGGCAACAAATCAAGCAAAAGAGAAGACGGAAACTATAGCAAGGTAAGAAAATCTAAATCTTCTCTTTTTGTAACAAATTCTATTTCTACTCCTCGTATGCTTAAAATTGCTAAACGTAAAATTTTAAAGTTAAAAATTGCTAATTCCAAATTATGTTTAGAAAATAAATCTTTAAAAGCAAACGATAAAGTAGAAACAAATATTGATGTGTTAAATTCTATTTCATGCTTTTTAGTTACAATTCCTACTCCTTGTTTTGATTGCAATTTATTTAAAGAAAAATTCAAGGAAATTGAAAAAGGGCTCTTAGGGTCCGTTTGGTTGGGCTGTTGCTGATGAAAAGCTGCTGATCAGAAATGGAGTTTTGAAAAAGAGCTGTTTCTGAGAAATGGAGTTTTGTTAAAAAACTGTTTGGGTGAAATGGAGTTTTCAGTGCTTATTGAAATGGAGTTTTATAAATTTTGTTTGGGTAAAATGGAGTTTTAGAAAAAAAAAATTGTTGTTCCATAAAACACACAATCTTGATAATACTGACTATAATAGATATAAATACCAATAATTCATCTCACCATCTAAGATCTAGAAGTGTACAACTGTTGCGCTATATTTTCACGCAACGTGATCATCTCATCTACCCCGCCTGCTGTATCAGGACAAACTACTTGATGCCCTTGTGTGCTCACCTCCTCATCACCACCTCCCTGCTCGAACTCATTGAAATCAATATCCCTCCGCGACGGGTGCCTCCGAATAAAATTATGCAGTGCCATTGTCGCCATCACAATATCGGTTTGTTTGGTGAAGCTGTAGCTCGGCATATCACGCAATATGGCCCACTTTTTCTTCCAAATCCCAAACGATCTTTCAATGACACTTCTAAGGGATGAGTGCGCGTGATTGAATATCTCTCGGCGTCCTTCCGGTGCACGCCCGCCACGAGCAAAGTCTGGGAGATGATAACGTGTCTCTGGATATGGTTTCAAGTATCCCCTTTGTAGCGGATACCCAGAGTCCACCAAGTAATATTTTCCTGAAAACCAGGATCAAAATTCGTTACGCTTCAAAGGTGAGAAGTATAAAAAATGGAGTAGAAATCTTATTACCTGGTGGTGGATGCGGAAATTTGTAACGGGGATCCCGAAGCGCATAATTGAAAATGCGGCTATCATGCGCAGAGCCTTCCCAACCTGGCATAACAAACGTGAAACACATGTTGAAATCACAAGCAGCCATCACATTTTGTGTTGGCATGCCATGTCTCCCAATGTACGGTACTTGATCACGAACAGGTACGCATGCATGAACATGTGTTCCATCAATTGCACCGACACAATCTTTAAAGAATGGCATGTAACGTGTGTCATACAGAATCTCTGGCGGTGTGCTACTGAAAGATCTATCTAATGGTTGAATCACTTCGGCCGCCAGTAGTATCAACACGCGAATGCCTTCTCCAAAAAACCTGCTAGCAGTCTCTGTCGAGTGCTGAAACCGCTCACATGTCTTCCTCATGACCTCGTTATGAGACAGTATGTCCAAGGTCAGTGCCAAAATCTCTCTAGATGCAGTCCGTCTTGTCCCGTGAAATCCGTACTTCTCCTCCAAGATATGCAATAGATCCATAAAAATATCTTGGGACATCCGAAATGAATTATGAAACCGGACTGTCGAACCTGCTAGCATTTCTCCTACCCATTTATGACCTGTTTGCTTCGAAGTCATGCAAGGTACTGGTTGGTTGAAATGAGAACTGCTTTCAGCTAAGATAGTAACTGCTGCTACCACATTTTGATGATGTGCGATCGCATAATTTTGAATAGCCTCAAAGCTATCTTCTGAATCATCTGAGTCATTGGTAGACATATTCTGATACACAAAAGACATGACATTAACCACAACAACAATAACATAAAACGTCGTAAACAGTCTAGCAGAAACATACAAATACTTTATCTATCCAACATTGTAGCAGAATAACAGTAACAGTCAAACAGTAATAACAGTCTAACAGTAGTAACAGTAGGAATACTAGAAATATCCAAACACAACATCATAAATAAAAATAACAGTCTCAAACTCCATGCCCCTAACCAGAATAATTCTACCCCCCACCATTGTAGCGGTTATAAATCCACTTTATGTTCATACCCTCGGGTAGGAACATAAATGCCTCTCTATGACCTTTGTCCAACAGAAATGTGATGGCAAAGTCATAGAATTTCTCGTCCGCTACAACGTCGGGGTATCCACTTAACCGCTCTAATGCCTGAGTAATAGTGTAAGGGTTGCTCCTTGGATGCTCCTGAATGCATCGACTGATGGTCTTTGAAGATTCTGCCAGATCTTCTAAGACGGAGCTGGTGGCACTTCTCTTTCCTTTCTTCCTCTTCCGCGCCGATGTGACCTCGGGGGGAGGTGGTGCAACATCATCCTCCTGGATGTCATTCTCCCCACCGGACAACGCTCTCTCGTCGGTAGACTCTGGTGGATTACTCCTTAAGTCAGGAATGGTAGCATGACGTCCACATGCAATAACTGAATCGAACATCCTGCTCAATCGTTCCTCTAACTCAGGGGGGATGCCCGCATATCTGAACTTTTTGGCCGCTGAGACAACCTACAATATTATAACACAAATTAGGAAGGGCAAATAATTGAACATAAAGTTAAATCATC
This sequence comes from Dactylorhiza incarnata, assembly GCA_033032865.1. Lineage (NCBI taxonomy): Eukaryota > Viridiplantae > Streptophyta > Magnoliopsida > Asparagales > Orchidaceae > Dactylorhiza > Dactylorhiza incarnata. The sequence goes on from JAWHQI010000078.1 coordinate 3,976,262, forward strand.
ATTTTTAAATAAATGAATACCTTCAATCTCTCAGTCCACCACTCGTCCGAAGCATCTATAGTCTTTGTAGTCGGATTCCAACCCAAACCAGTGGACCCACGTTTTAGCTCACTCCAAATTTTCCACTCCTTCTTCAAATGATCCCATTTGTTCTTCATTTGAACTTTATCGTACTTTTTTCCAGTTTGTAGTTGAAATTTTGTAGTCACATTTAACCAGCCCTCTTTACTAAAATGGGTTGTGGGTCGGTTACCAAGCTCTATTTCATGGATGCATATATCGCAGAAAATCAGAACATCGTTTGCATCCCAAATAGCAGACACACCACCGTCTTTCGCCTTACCCATCTTAAAAAAAAATTCAAACATATAAACATATGTAAACATATAAACATGTAAACACACAAACATAAATATATATACACACACACACACACATACATATATATATTCGCACACACACCTACACATATATATACAAGCACACACACATACATTCACTCATATATATTTACAAGCACACACACACACACCTACATATATATACATACATACACACACACACATTCATATATACAAGCACACACCTACATATATACCAGCACACACACACACACACACATTCATATATACAAGCACACAGCACACACACACACATTCACTCATATATATATACACACACACATACATATATATATATTCACAGCACAGACACACAAACACACACACATACATATATATATATTCACACACACACACACCTACACATATATATACAAGCACACACATACACATTTATATATATACAGCACACACACACACCTACACATATATACATACATACACACACACACCTACATATATATATATACAAGCACACACACACACATTCATATATACACAGCACACACATTCACTCATATATATACAAGCACACAGCACACACACACACACACACATTCACTCATATATATATACACAGCACACACACACATATATTCACAGCACACACACACAAACACACACACATACATATATATATTCACACACACACACCTACACATATATATACAAGCACACACACATACACATTTATATATATACAGCACACACACACACCTACACATATATATATACACAGCACACACACACACACCTACATATATATATATATGTAAGCACACACACACACCTACACATATATATACACACACACATTCACTCATATATACACACACAC